>JACEFZ010020486.1:122500-260000 GCA_014155875.1 Cepaea nemoralis
ATCAGGAGAAAAGACAAAGTGGAAGAGAAGGGAGAACGTTACTAAGTCACCCATCCCGCCTCTCCGGCGATGGAGCTCAAATCAAACCCTGATGCAATGTGAGTAGTATTTGCACCTGGATCACTCCTGTTCTCCATGGATGTCATGATGTCACAATAATATAGCCTATGAAAGACCAGGACAGCAAGATAAGATACGGTTATATATGTCACAGGATTCTTGGAAGGGTTGATCAATGAAACACTGTTGCGGCCTTGTCTACAAGCGCCGGCATCCTATAATGTGTTGTCGGTCTAGAGAAAATGACTGTTGCGTCAGTTGTTTACGGGCGGCAAACCAGTCTTGTGAAGTTGGAGACAAATTGTCTGTGGGGGGAGGGGGGGGGGGGGGTAAGTCGGCTAGATCTTTGTTGTGGAGAAATGAATTTCTCTAGATCACAGACCGGAGTGACTTTTGAAGTACGGAAAAAAACAGTCCCGAGAGGGGGACGGGAGGGCCACCTGTTGTTGACAGCGAGTGACGTCATCTAGGCACCGTATTAAAACTGGCTGGGTAACCAACTTTTGGGGAGTCGACCAAGTGTTGTGAAAACTTCACGGACGTGTGTGTATAATGTTTCTGGCTGGATTGTAAAGAGAGGCTACGGTGTCTTGTGTTAAATTATATTGGCGGACATTTACCCATAGTGTGGTTGAGTAGACTCAATTTAAGGCCAGACTCAATATATGGTAATTGAGTGATTTAGACCCAAATGGGTTTATTCTTAGAACTCGAGGGTAGTAATGTGCATTAGGAGAATGTAATACTGGAGTGTCGGCAACAGTAGGCAATCGCGTTATTAAACTAGCTAATGTAAGATATCACTTAACTCAGCTGGTTGAGAATAATGTAGTGGAATGATGTTTAGAGAGATTGAGGATGGTTGGGGGGATAGGGGCAATGTCCAATGGTAGGATCTTCCAGTGGGGTGTCTACTGGGTTTCTGCACTTTGCCTTTGGTCCTTCCTTGTCTTACCATGACTCAGACCGAGGTGATGAGCTCCTCTGCCCCATGACAGAGTTTAGTTCGCTGTATATATCTGAGTGAGGCCGTCGGCTTGCACTCACCTAATAAAGGTCAGTATCGGGTTGCTCTCACCAGGTGTGTTCTCTCTTCAACAGGTTCCATTCCGTTCACCAGGAGTACAAGCTGAAAAGTCAGTGACTGGGATTATGGCTCATTCATTGAAGAAAGTTTTACTCGGCGGCTTTTGCACTGGGCCCATAATCAAAAGGGTCTGCAGGAACATGGCTCTGCTGAGCAGGAACCGATAATTATCTGGGAATGAATCCTCAGAGATAGGGTTTACCAAAGTTGAGTGAAGTTATTTTCCATACTAAATGTAACAGGAACACTAGTAATTATAGAGGGAAGTTGAACACCTAACATAGTGTTTTCTCAGTAGTGGATTCCTGTGGAACTTTAACATTTTAACATAGTAATCGTGAAAATCCATGACAATTACCAAGGAAAATCTTCTTTTGTTTCAAGTGACAGTGATCCGTATTTCACGATATAAGGATGGTTAGATCGCAGAACTGTAGTGACATTTAGTTACACGGCGTGTGACAGATTCAGAGTCAGTATTGGACTATATCCATTAGTGGTGACCAGATATCTGGATTATCAGGGAGCTATTGGAGGAAGTCCCCACCTGGCCGGAGTGAAACATCTTTTGGTGAGGTCATTGTGTACTGAGCTATGGTGGTGTTGTGTGGCCATTACTGGGATGATCAGACTTTGCTCCTGAGCTGTTCGGTCTGATTCTGCAGAGACATTAGAGTATACGACATACATTCTACACCTGCACTTCGCACATACATACACTTTTCTTCATTAAATTAATTTGTTATTAATTTTAGAAGCTAGAGTTGTGTGGTATGTTGTGTTGGAGAAGAATGAGAGGGGGCATGGTCCAGTGGTGTGAGAGAGAGAGAGAGAGAGAGAGAGAGAGAGAGAGAGAGAGAGAGAGAGAGAGAGAGAGAGAGAGAGAGAGAGAAGGAGGGATCCAGTGACTGACGGGGTGTTGTGGACGGAAATCTAGTGGATTCTCCAGAATAATGATATGGGGTTAAAAGAATGTGGGTGTTGATTCCCCTCACCCCAGGGAAGACACATATATAATAAGACAATATGGATGAGATCAAGTTATCCTGTTGTGACAGAATCCTAGTATAAAAAAGACATATTGTGGTAGAGGTATCCGGTTGGGATAATGTCATCGCGTTGAGACAGATGCGTCCATTTGAGATGATGTCATCCAGTTAAGACACATGCATTACAATACGACTAAAAGTGTGTTGTGGTACAGACAGGTTAAGATAATGTCAGCATGATAGCTTAGCATCCTACGTACGTAATACCAAGTCGGTCGCTATTCTCCTCAGGTTAGACCCCGTTCATCTCCTTACTCACAATCCCTTTACCTTTTCCCACTGGAGAAAATTTAACACCTTTCCCAGCAGTTATGGTGATACTTAATAGATCACCTGCACATGTGAACCAAATTCACAAGAAAAACAAATTATATAATCTATTGATAAGGTAATGCGGGACCCATTCAATGAATATTCATCCACCATCAACCAAGATTCGAACACAAAACGACATTTGCCCTTTTCCGCCCTGACTCTTGGGAGTAGGGGGTTGGTGAACGCTGAATGCCAACCGATCCAACGTTGCAAATACAACAAGTTCATAGTTTCAGGAATTCATTGGAATTACGCAATTTCAAAGAACGCCCCTAGCATTCGCTGAACATAACGTTTTGCCAAGTCATCAACAATCATTATGCAATGCTGGCGTAGTCTTCACACTTTGCAGAACAAATGTGTATATGGTGTGTCCCTCTTTCTTCTCATATGAGATTAAAGCTCACAAAATAACTTGACCTTCACTTAAATACCCCCAGCACTTTTGTGAAAAGGATTACATAACCAATTACACATTCTAAGCACAAGAGTTGTAAAATGCAGACTCTCAAGAACCTTCCACATTTGAAGGAAGAATGTGCACACATAATAAGGTAGATATGCATTGAGAGTGTTATAACATTCACCAAGCATAATGCAAACTACTCATATCAGACGAAACACTAAGCATGGTAAATTTCAATGGATCAGGCAGGTCATGTCGGCAAAAGGCGAGCAAATCAGGCTATCCTCTCAATGAAGTTCTGATTTCGCAGTCTCACCATTCACGCACAAAACATTGATACCTGCTCTCCCTTTCATCCACAAAGTACTATCATAGCATCCATAATGAATTTATAAACATACCTGAGGCACAGAGAGCGAATTTGGGCAATATGGAAACCTCCCCCAATTTTAGGAAGTGAGTTATCTCTCCGACAATATCGGGGCAAGTGAAAATTGTTTGCCGGCCCGGTTCTGCCAGCCTAATAGGGATTTGAGCCAGCCAATGGTCGGACTCATTTTAGACTTTCACCTGGTCCTCATAAGGAGCGTCGGGCATAGTGCCTAGTTTTTCAATTTCCATTAAAATCGGTGATGACAAATACGTCACATGGTTCCATCGCCCTGCTACTAAGTGAGTGCGTGGCGCGACACTGTGAGCTGTGAGTTTCGTGTGAAATGCTTTTGAATCTGCCTGAGGTTTTTTGGAATGTGACTGCATGTTCGGAGTTATGGCAGGTGGCTACGTCCCAGAGTTGACCGGTGTTTGCCTTATGCAGAAATGCGTGGCTGCTGGGCTTCTGGTTGACTGCTACTGCTATCAGCGATGAACTGTATTTTCGTGGACTGTGTGGGTGAACATCCAGAAAACATTCAGATAGGAAAATGACAGCCGATTCCATCTGAGATGAACTCTGTGTTTTGTGGGGGACTGGTGTGTTGACATTCTGGTGGCGGCATTATGCACAGTGTATTTGTGCGGGCTGTTGTTTGTCGAGACTCCTGTCTTTTCCACTTTTCATATGGGGCAGTGGGGAGCGTTTTGTGTGATATTCACTGGCATAGGAACGGAACATAATGGGGACGACCCGTTGCCGTGAAGTTGGAACCGCGACTAACTAACTAACTAACTAACTAACGTCACAGTGTATGGGCCGCTCTCTATTGCGCCGCCTCCTCAAAAACTTCTGCCAAATCAATGTTCAAGATTCTCCATCAAGTCCGTTCATCTAATAATGCCTTGTCGCGTGTAACTTCTTATGCTGTTTAGAATTTCCCGCTAATGCACGGTCGGTGTGCTCATCTTAGGCTACAAGTCTTGACTGACATCAAACGAAAGAAATAGAAATTATAGTGCACACCAGACAAAAGGAACATTTAATGCAATGACTGTGGTAAAAATGTCGTTCGCTGTACCAGTTTCCACGCAGAGTATCTGCCATTTTTTGTCTTTCGATAGATACAAAATGGCAAGGCTAGCTAATCTGTACACAACCATATCCTTCAAATGTCAGAGCTTACCTCTCCAAGGCTTAACCGCAATAGGCTGCTGTCTAGTTGGCTGAATGATAGCATCCACTGCCATGAGGAATATACTTGATTACAAATGGCGCTGTGAATACATGGGAGTTTATGTAAAATAAGCATTATCAGATACCGCATTTGTGGCATTATGTTTCCTGCGAGTTCCTGTTGATTAGGTAACTAAGAGTCACGAGCAGTGGGAACTTAGAATTTTCTTTCGGTAGCATGAGGGAAGCAGGTTGAAATTACTTTATTCCTTTTTAGTTCTTTCTCAGATGTGGATTTTGATTTCAAGTACAAAATTTGCTGTTACTTTTATAGGCCTTTGAGATCTTTATAGATTGTTGAGAAATGCGGTATTGTATTCGCCAACTCAATCACGTTTCTCTATCTTTCTCTCTACTCTAGAAATCTCAGTTTTAATGTTTATATTTTTAAAATTTAGAATTTTTTTTTTTTTTTTTTAAATTTAGAATCCATTATAAAGTGGGACGAGTCAACTAAATAGGAATCTTAACTTCTGAAAAACAAGATGACTACATTCGCACTATATATCGATTAGAGTCTTATGAACGCGGCAACCCTGTGACGAAGATTCAGAAGGTGTCTATAAAATGCGATATAAGGATCTACAATCATTAATGTCGAGTTTGCCATCAAATATCGACATCCTGTGCGTGCTCAGCGCAAAGCCCAATAATGTTTTTATCTGCTTATTGAATATAACCAACGATTCCCAAGCTATTTCTACCACCACAGTTCATATCTAGTGATAATAAGTGTAATATCAACATGATGAAGGTAGCCTTTTGAAAGATTAAAAACATACTGACCCATAAAAATACACCATTTGCAACGAGAAAACGAGTGTTCAGGTGTTACATAGAACTTACACTTTTGTATACATGTGAAGCGTGGACAATGAGCAGACAAGCTGAAAAACATCTGATGGCTGTGAAAATGTGGTTTCTGAGGACAATGCAGATAATACTACGGACAAACAGAACAATCAATGACCAAGTCCTACAAGAAACAAACGAAAATCGTACACTGATTAGAGAAATTAGACTAAACAATAAACATTTTTTTTAAAAATCACATTATGAGAAGAAACACATAGGAAAACTTGGTGACAACTGGCAAGATCGAGGGGAAGAAAACAAGGGGAGGGCAGAGAAGTATGTACCTAGATGGCTTGGCCACGGGGTATGGTCGAAACAAGAATACTGAGTTGATCCTCTGTTGATCGAGTAGATGGCGAAATATGACTGCCCGCGCTTATCGGCATGGCACTTGATGATGATCAACAGTATGTGCCATGCTGAGCGGAGCAGGCGTTGCAGCTACTTTATAAGCATCAGCACTTTGTGTTCTTTACAGTTCCAGTTTTGCTCTGTGCCTCTCTATCTACCTATCCAGTATTTTATCCATTCTTAGATCTTTGCTTCCAAACACCCTGGATTTTCCCGGTTGTCACTACATTCTGCAGATTCTCGTCTAATAACGTGATCAACAACGACGATTCTCGTTTGCTGTCGTTGGGTATTATTATTATTATTATTATTATTATTATTATTATTATTATTATTCAAAACAATGTTTCCCCGTAGTGAATTTGAATAACGAAGACACAAACAATAGATTGCACGATTTATTGCCTGGCATATTTCGCTGCATCTCGTCAGGTACATACTGCAGAAATCACACAACTTACGTGAATTAACTAGATAAATCCTTCAAGTTGAAATATACACACCCCGGGAAGGTTAACCCGGTCAACAAATGCCCTCAGAAGTCGGATGTGTCGGCCTAACGGCGCAAGAACGCAGCTCTGCTGTAAACAGGCACAACGCAGTCACATTCGGAGAAAAAAAATCCGGATGAACGCAGAAGAAGAAGAAGAAGAAGAAGAAGAAGAAGAAGAAGAAGAAGAAGAAGAAGAAGAAGAAGAAGAAGAAGAGGAGGAATATACACATATTCGCACAGTAATGTCAATTATCTACCACGGTAATTTTAAGCTGACTAACATGTCTTTCTGTTTGCACAATTCTGAATTTTAACAAATCACAAATACTGAATTATTGGAAAGATCTGGTTGTGTGACAGTTTATTCCATGCTCAGTCTTCGTAGACTTAGATGGATATGACATCTTAGGAGGATGGATGATGGTAGAATACCAAAGGACATCTTTTTTGGTGAATTACAGATGGGCAGGAGATCTCAGGGTCGGCCTCTACTACGATACAAAGATGTGTGTAAGCGGGACATGATTGATACAGGCATTGATAATGCAAAGTGGGAGCAAGTCGCCGCTGAACGTGTTGCATGGAGGGCAAAAATCAGAAACGGAATAAAGACAAAGGAGAAAATTATTGCAGATAAGTCACACAGCGAGCGTGTGAGACGTAAGATGGTGCATGATGGTGGAAATGACCACGCGTTAACATGCACCCACTGTGAACGGACATTTACAGCGCGAATTGGCCTTATCAGTCACATTCGCTACCGCCATAGGTAAAAGTTATTATGCCTTTTTAAAGCACAAACTATCGTCTGTCAAGACGGCAAGGTGCCAATGATGTAATGAGGAAATATTGGAGGTGGTGGAAAATTTTGAATATCTTGGGTCATTGATTACCGACAACGGTGACACAATGAAAGAAATTAAACGACGACAATCAGTTGCTCTTCAAAGACTAAAACAATTGAATAAAATATGGAATGGGACAGACAGAACTAAAAAAATTAGATTTTTAAGAGCATGCATCTTTCCCATTGCAACATACGCCTGTGAGACCTGGACACTTACTAAACAAGCTGAACAGCGCATAAATGCCTTTGAATATAAATGTTATAGACGAGTTCTAAGAATATCTTGGGTAAAGAAAAGAATAAATGCATCCATACTTCAAGAGCTGAATATTGAAGAAGGTTGGCTATTAAAGACGATAAACCAAAGAAAATTGAAATATGTTGGTCACTTGAAACGTCACGAAGGTTTGGAGAGAGCAATAATCGAGGAGGCCTGAGAAGAGAGGAAGAGGAAGGCCAAAGAGAAGATGGGTGCAGGATGTGGCGGATGATCTCCAGATGGGTGTATCAGACGCGGGACATCTTGCTTATGATCAAGAGGTTTTCCGGAAGGTTGTTATGGGAGCGAGGTTCTGCAAAGGACATGCTACTGAATGAATGAATGAATGAATTATTATTATTATTATTATTATTATTATTATTATTATTATTATTATTATTATTATTATTATTGACGTTCGTTCGCTTTTAATTCAAACGTAGTCTACTACTTCTAGTGTACTAGACTAATTTTTAGAGTGGATTAGCTTTCCCTCTTACTAGTGTCCTTCACCATCTGGCAAACCTACTCCGACTCTGAAGTCGGAGTGGGTTCGCCTGATGGCGAGGGACACTGGTAATCCACACGCAAAAATAAGCACATTGCACTAGTAGTACCTTTTTTTTTTTTATATAGCACATATGCAGTATGGACAACGCTTGAATTCAAAGCAATCCGACGGTTATTAATTTTTAAATGGACATCTTTATCAAAGGGGGATAACTAGGTATTATTAACAAATAAAGTGGTTTTGACTGCAATAGCCGCCCAGTCGTGTCAGTAAACAGAAATTCACGCATAGTTTCAATGTCTGCTTTGATATATTAGGTCTGTACTGTCTAAATCCTGGTTGTTGTGTCGTTAAGATGTGTTTTACTTCCAGATACCCAATTACAAATTACGCTGAGTAGACAAGTTAGCCATTTGATTCTTCCAGATCGTTTCCTCTCTGTAGGATTGGTATTAGTCCACCTTTTGGCAAAGTCAAAGTGTAGATCTATCTGCACTTAATCTAGCCAGGCCTACCAGCTATTCAACGCCCAAGATTGCAAGCATTGAAGCACCAGGGATTGGAAGGATACTGACATTTGCAGATAGGTAAGGAAAAGACATGATGCAAATGGAGCAAGAGTTGCAAGAGACAGTACACAAAGAGATCGACTGGTGTACAGAGATGGTTAGTGTCATTAACCCAGATAAGCCGTCTGTGTTATGGTGCTCTCTGGGCACAAGGATTGTTAAGACTGACGTCCCAAGTCTTACAATAAATGACCGAAATGTTAATAGAGAGAATAAACTGAGGTACCCGGGAATCACCTGTAATTCAGTGATCATATGGACGCAGCTGTTATGAGATCTAAGAAAGAACTCGGTGCGCTGCCGATCAAGGCAACAATGGACATGGCCCAAAGAAGATCACACGCTATCAGCGTCTAATTCTCTCAGTAGCCGAGTATGATCTGGGACTGCTAACAGCATCAAAGAGTCAGCTGGTGAAACTAGAGTGCCTACAAAATTAAGCTATGCATGTGATATTGGGATGCACAAGGGACACGCCGATGGTGTGTATGCAATACATCCTGGCCTTACCCAGGATGCATACAGGCTCAAGGTACTGCTGACTAAATCATATCTCCGAGTGGTTGCAGACACGGAACACCCCTTGCATGATATCCTAGACCAGTGCTTCCCAAACTTTTCACTTTCGCGGACTGACATAAATTTTTTTTCCTTTTGCACCAGGGACCGGTGCCGTTTAAAAAAAAAAAAAAATTTCTCCTTGTAATCTGGAATTTTATGTGACCTCAATATACATTTTAATATAAATATAAGATTTAACTTAATTGTGGGTGTTGTCCCGGTGCGCTAAATACTGCTCCATAATATTACTGGATGACGGTGATTTATTTAATGGTGGTCCCATTTTCATGTGTAAACATTTTGTTGTAGAGATTTACAAATAAAAAATTGTTCAAATGTCAAAACTACACTTAGGTCTTCTTGTAAAGGTGTATGTACTTGTATACACTGACAGTAATGAACATCAATATAAAATAAAAATAAAATATATCTTGGAAAACAATACCAAATCAGATTTTAAACAAGCTGACTAAATTGCAGTATGTTGTAATAAAAATGATTTAATGATCAGCTGCTAACAGTAACTATTTAATGCGAGGGGTGAGCCTGTTTATTATTTACAAGCTTATCAAATCGTGGCTTGATTGTAAACAGCGCTACCCGCAAAGGAGAAGAAATTTTCATACTGTTTCTGCATTTTGTCTTAATATAGATCATTGACGAAAAAGAAATACTATTCTTTCAAGTTGTCTTTGTATCTATATCTCACATACACTATCAGAATCGCTAGGTTGGCAACGACGGTGCTTTCGTCCTGCTGTAATGAAAAATGCTTTGCAGATGTATCTAATACCTTCACTCGCTCAGACGATGGCCAAACGCATTATAATCGTACAACGAAAATCACGTATGTTCTGCATCTTAAGACAACCAGCAAATTATAATGTGCATCTTTCTCACTTTTCGTCACATAGGAAACAAAAGAAAAGCACGTCGTCAACAAACAAACAATGAATCGCTTCTGCTTAACAATAAATACTCCTTGGGCTGTGGGCTCAATTTATTTTAAAATTAAATCACCATAAAAACGGTGCGGATATCGTTTTGAGAAAAGGACACTCTTGTTTTTAAAAAGTTCTATACAATCCTCAAAGGAGAAAATATTTAACTTTTTTCTTACTTCTTTCAACTCACGTTGCGGACCGGCAAAGAAGGGCTTGCGGACCGGCACCTGTCCACGGACCACCACTTTGGGAAGCACTGCCCTAGACACAATTAAAGGCCACAGTCTGATCAGAGGAAAATTCTGGGTGGCACAGACAGAGGACACAATAAGAGAAGTGTGCATGCTTGAGAACACAGGAAGAGGAGAGGAATGGGTCATGCGCCAGAGGAAAAGTCAGACCCGTGCAGGGTCAGAATAACATTGGATCGATAATGCAGGGACTTGCGGCAGGCTGGACTGTATGGGAGTTGCAATAATTAATCCACGATAATTCACGACCAGGTGATGTAATCATCTACAGGGATGGCTCTGTGCTAAGAGGTAAAAGAAGGCCAGGGAATTTGTGGCGAAGATTGATGGACGGTGTTTCGTGCTGGAGAGCCGGTATATGATACCACAACATCTAGACTGAGAATGGAGACGGAAGGAGTCACGGCGACCTTCCGCTGGCTGGAAGACAAACAGCACATGCATGTCGTGATTGTAACGGACTCACAAAGTATGATGAGAACAGGCAAAGTGGTAGGCTTCCATGTAACAATAATAATAAAAAATAATAGAGAGCATCTGTTGGAGGCGCCCCCCCCCCCCGCCCGGACATGCTGGTGTGGCCAGAAACGAGCAGACGAACAGACTGGCTGGGTCTGCACCTCTTCCTTGGTTGGGGTGCATGAAGAGGCAGGTGTGGGCGAGGCCCTTTGGAATCGTGTACATAATGCAGACGAACGGGTAGATCATCACGGTTTGGAGACCATGGTGCTGCAGGGAGTGACCAGCTGATCTGGTCGACACTCAAAATCAGACGGACATATAATCAGAATGCTACTGGTATAATTAATATTGGGACTATTCACTGGCTGTTACAGATGAGGGCGGAGCACGTAGGAATATCCCGGGTGTTGTGATGTCGGTTCTTGATTCAACTCGACTCAACTTCTTTCACCCTACCCAGTTGAAAAATTAGCACACACTGTGCCAAGTTTTACTTTAGCTCGGATTTTCCATATCACGTGCAAACCTTGTGGTATATAACTGGTTTATATATTATATAAGGGGCCTTCATTTGAAATCCGTTCGTGCCGTAATTCCGTACGTTGAACATGATCATGTCATAGTCATGTGATAAGTACTGACCAATAAATAAAAGAGCACGTGCTTATCGTCACATGATGCATAGGTTCTGTTTCTGACCGTTGAGAAAATGGCTAGGTTGATCCAAAATCCGCCCAAAGAAGCTCAAAGAGCGGTGATTCAGTTTCTTTCAATTGAAGGATGTCGACCAGTGGACATTCATCGAAGAATGCAGGCAGAGTGCGGTAACAAATGTGTGTCGAAGACAACAGTGACAGACTGGGCACGAATGTTTCGGAAAGGACGTCAGTGCACGATAGGTCTTCGACGGCCGGGCCAAGCGCAAATTGTTGCAACAGAAAAAAAACCATCGCCAAAATTGAAGCAGCAGTACAGATAAACCGTTGTCGAAGCATATGTTCGCTAGCGAAAGAATTTGATGTGTCAGTTGAGACAATTCAAAAGTTCGTTAGTAAGAAACTGC
This sequence comes from Cepaea nemoralis, assembly GCA_014155875.1. Taxonomy (NCBI): domain Eukaryota; kingdom Metazoa; phylum Mollusca; class Gastropoda; order Stylommatophora; family Helicidae; genus Cepaea; species Cepaea nemoralis. Next base: position 134,193 of record JACEFZ010020486.1, read on the forward strand.
AATATAGGAAGGTGTGTTCACAGTGGGTACCATGGATATTGACCGACCACCAAAAAGAGGAACGCATGGGATGGTGTTTGAACCACATGCTACGTTACAGAGTGGAGGGTGATGCATTTCTCTTCCGCATAGTGACAGGCGATGAATCATGGTGTCATCGCTTTGAGCCTAGCAGCAAAAGAGAGAGCATGCAATGGAAGCATGCTGTATCACCAAAAGCCAAAAAAATTCAAGTGACAGGTTTCCGCTGGTAAGGTTATGCTGGGCGCATTTTAGGACCATGAAGGGCTATTGTTGGCCGACTTTAAAGAACCTGGCATCAACATCAACTATACCCACTACTTGCAAACACCAGACAAGCTGCAAAAAGAATAAAAGACCCGGCATGCTTTCACGCGGTGTGATTTTGTTGTACGATAATGCTCCTCCGCATGTCGCAAAGATTGTGCAGGAAGCTTTAGCAAGGAAGAAGTGTGAAATTCTGCAATATCCAGCCCATAGTCCTGATTTGTCACCATATGATTTTCATTTGTTCGGACCTCTAAAAAAAGCTCTCAAGGGGCAACTATTTCACACAGATGCAGACGTAATGAACACGGTAAACTCTTGGTTCAGTGAGCAACCACAATCCTTTTTTTGCGGACGGCATTCGCCGCCTAAGTAAGCAATGGGATACTTGCTGAATGCCTACGGCGACTTCTTCTGACCAACCCATGGTGCATAATTCATTCAAAATGAATGCTTTGTTTAATTCTACCACACCTGTTAATGTTTCTTTCATGCTTTTGTAATAAAGCCATTAAAACGGGTTTCAAATGAACGTACATACTTGAGCATTCTGTTTGTATATATTTGTTCATAGATATCGTCTGGTATGTTATGTTATGTTATGTATGTTATGCGGTAACAACAACTGCCTGAAAGAGGCTAACGAAACTAGAACATTATATACAAGATCGAGGGGAAGAGAGGCAGAGGCAGACCAAGAGAGATGATTCTGAATAGATTGAGACGGTGGCATGGAGGAATATCCTCAGCAGAGTTGATCCAGAACACCAAAGACCGAGATCTGTGGAGAGCCATGAATGCCTATGCGAAGCGTCAGGGCACTTGATGATGATGATGATGTTATGTTACATCTCTTTTGCAGGAAATTGAGATCAACTTCAGATGATTTTCTAGGCAATTCTTAAATTTAGTAATTAAACATCTACTGACTTAATTTATGCATCCATTGGCTTAATGTGTTGGACTAGATGTGTTATTGCATATTCTTTACATGACGTAGCAGTCAACCCCATCCTTTTTGGCTGATCGTGATTCCTGGGCAATATTACGTTCAGTAGTTTGCCATTGATTTCTGAACTACCAGCACCCATACAATTTCATTTAAAAAAACCAGCACAGTTGTATTTCGAACAGCGGGTATGCGGGATTATGAACTGCGTCCTAAATTCCTTCGACACTAAGCCGGCTAGATGTGATGATAAATATATTTGGTATAATGTCATCAGGTGAGAACCTTTGAGAACAACATTTTAAGACGCATCTTTGGACCCATTAGGGATACACAAAGTGGAGAGTGGAAAAGAAGAAGTAACAAAGACATTTATGATCTGTTTAAGTCCCCGCTAATCACTGGTATCATGAAGGCTAATAGACTACAATGGCTGGGGCATATAGAAAGAATGGAATTAATAGGGAAACAAAACTCGCTTACACTCAGGAAATAAATGACCGTAGACCCCGAGGTAGACCAAGAAGGCGGTGGAGAGATAATATATATACAGACCTACAAGCACTTGGAATCAACGATTGGCAAGAGAAGGTCCACCAGAGAGACGAATGGAGACGGATTGTATTTGCAGCAAAGAACCTCAATGGCTCGGAAAGCTGAAGAAGAAGAAGAAGATAACGTCATCATTTTATGTGTGTACATTTTGCATCCAAACAGGCAGTGACGTTTTACCCCAGCAAATTAAAGCCGTAATTTAATACAGCAGTCGCAGAAACTAGCTATTTTCTTCAAGGCAATTCGTATGTTCATTGTTTATTTTCTACCCGAAAAATGATTGCGTTCTAACATATATATGATTTAAAAATGATGTATTGCAAATAGTACATTGTGGCATTTCGTTTACTGCTGCAATCCTTGCTTTTGTTTGTTTGTTTGTGTTTGATCGGTAGGTGGGGGTGGTCCAGCAGAAGTCGGAGCACTGGCAGTAGTGCCAGTAAGTAGCAGACGTACAGTATATTTGTTAATATTTTCAACCTTCTTGATTCAAACAAAAATCCCTGCCACCGTTAATATTATAACAAGCGTTAAATTTGGTCGATGTATTAATTACTAAACACTTCTTACATAATGATAATTACATTTGATAAAAGTGCATAGTGCATGTCATTTTTATTTTTAGGATGTTGAGATCAACTCCAGCTCCTATACTAATTACTATTGGCTATTGGCAGTTTGTGATTTACTTACTAAGTTGGCAAATTTACGTTCCATTTGTTTGCCATGGTTTTCTGAATGAGAAGTAAACATTATCTCCAGCTGGCCAGCGTAGAGAATGAACTCACTATTTTGCTCTCAGAAGAAAAAATTAAAGCGCATTAAACCTCAGCCACGTCACTTGTATATTAATAATAATAGCATAAGATCAAGGCATTTCTAAATAAAAAAAAGTGGATGCTTTCTACCTTAAGTAAATACTGACTCCACAACCATGAACAAACAGCAATACTTTAAAAGTAGGCATCATAATAAAGATCCAATTTGGCAAGATAAAGATAATAAGAATCAAAACAAATAAACCCTAGTACAGTGGTTCTCAACCAGTGGGGAATTCCCCCCCCCCCCCCCCCCACTCCCCCAGGGAATTTTAGGGTTTCCAGGGGGTGGAATGAAGATTATTTCAAGATCGCGTTAATGCAAGAACCGATTACTTGATATTGTTTTTCCCTTCATACTTTACGGTTCTGTACATCTCACCCCTTCTAAAATTCATTTTATAAAGTAAGTAGACCCACAAATCACGTTTTAATTGGACATCTAGACTTGTTTTGGTTTGTGCTTCCATTATTACGTATACTGTGTAGGGGCGGGAGTGGGGGCAGGGGGGATTTTTAGGTAGAAAATACGAAAGGGGGAGGGGGGGGGGGGAAATGACGTTCTTAAAATATGGTGAAGGGGGGGGGGGGGGCACAAGCCAAATTTTTAGGTAGGAAATATGAAGGGGGGGGGGGGGGGAAATGACATTCTGAAAATATGGTGAAGGGGGGCACAGCCAAAAAAAGGTTGAGAACCACTGCCCTAGTAACTTGATTGGCCTCTGTACAGCAAGCTGAGACAGATACACTGACCACTGAATCAGTACTAAACTCTAAGCTGTATCTAAGATAGACTCCACAAAATTATCCAATTTCAAAATAATTAAAATTCGCCTGATGGTGAAATCGCCAAAGATGTGACCTCAAGTAGAAGAAGTACATGAAACTTGAACATAATTTCAGAACTGAAGCTGCTGATGGTGGCAGATGTTCAGCAATTGCTAACATGTGAAAGGTTAAACGTAAGAGGTTCAACGTCATTGCACCAAGTGTTACCCCATCTGGCTTGGTCTCTTTGCAGAATGGCAAACTGCCTGCTGAGAGCAACGTTTAATGTTTGTTTTTAAACAGTAAGCATAATTTTGCAAACAACTTGTTTTCTTAAAGGAGAGATGCATAATCAGAAATAAACCATGCAGCAAAAGATTAGCATAATTGTAATGCATTTAGCAATTACAATCTGACTCCGTATGTGCTTGAAAGACCTCAGCTTGAAACTAGAAACAGAAATGTAACATACACCACTAACGTGTTTTTTGGGGGGTTTTTAACACTTAAAGGACACACAGATTATTACATGTTTTGTTATGGATTTTATTTCTGTCATTTTATATTTTCATTTAGTTATCAAATTTAAGAGCCAGTATCTCTAAGTTTTTATTTTTCAATTATACTAAATGGACACAGAATTTTATTGAGAAAATTAAAAAATTATTACCAGAAGAAATTAAAACAAAAGTTATAATTATATTACCGGCCTCCAGTTGTGAACAATTCAAAATATTGGCTGCAGTTACTGACCTTTTGTCCTGTAAGAGTTAATGATAGTATATATTCATTCTTTATTTTTTTTCATAGCTTTTTGGCTAACAAAACTCCACTGATGTAAAAAAAAAAAAAAGGTATACATTTCTTTCTTTTCTCCTTAGATCTCTAAACCAGTGGACTGAAGCGAGTGAAACCATCCAATATGCCGGCCTTACTGGAGCGGCCAAAAATGACGAGAGCCATGTATGAGGCTTTGAAGCGGCATATAATGCGTGAAAGAGAAAAAAAAAAACAAGGTTGGCTTTAAAGCTGTGTATAATTACTATTGATAGTAAATGCATGACTAATTAAATCTGAAAACAATTTTTGAAGCTTTTCATCCCGTCAGAAGTTATATTGAAATGTAAACAAGTAAAGGACCTTTTTTCACACATCTTGTGATGTAGTTAGTTAGTTAGATAGTCGTGGTTCCAACTTCACGGCAACGTGTCGTCCCCATTATGCTCCGTTCCTGTGCCAGTGAATATCACACAAAATGCTCCTCACTGCTCTATGTGAACAGTGGAATAGACAGGAGAATCAGCAAGCCAACAGACCGCACAGGTACACTGCATAATGTGGCCGCCAGAATGCCAACACAAAAGTCCTCTACGAAAAATACAGTTCATTGTCGATGGAATTGGCAGTCACCAGAAAGACTTAATTGACCGGGGTTTTATCCCATATGACTCGGTCTCTTTCCACAGGGCGACCCGCCGAAAGTGCCACACAAAGCACAAACTCTGTAGCCCCAGTGATGACTCCTAAGAGTCTCCTGAAAAATGCACTCGTGAACTGAAAAGGCAAACCAGTCAATCCAGCAACAGCTGGCTGCCATCGTTCCGAACATGCAGTTCATGCTACAAACAATAGTGGACAGGTGTAAAAGCATTCCACACGAAATTCACAGCTCACAGTGTTGCGCCATGCACTCACTCAGTAGCAGGGCGACGGAACCATGCACTACCAGTCCAACATGAGGAAAATGCGAATGCAAACCGTTGCCAAAAACACTCCAGAGGCCATAACGGTTTAAATGCCTATCCGCCATGTTGGGGACTGGAAGTCCCAATAGACTGTAGATTAAGTCTCAGCCCATCTTGTGATGTAGTGGGCATATGGTGTTGGCCTCATATTTACATAGACCAGTTAGCATTTGAGGGGTGATGTGGGTAATATCATGTCAGCTGTCTTTACTCTGTAAGATATTTTCTGGTACCCATTTTTGCTTCGTTGTTCCATTGAGAAATAAAATGTAGGAGAAGAAGAAGAAGAGAAGATGGGTTTATGGTATAAATGAGGCAACAGACATAAGGATATATGAGGCACATAACTAGAACTCATACACACAAATCTATTCTTGTCGTGATCTGCAAGCTGATAATAAAAGAAGAGGTGGGTTAAGTTATTACTGATCTATTTAAGGAGTGTACCTTTTTCATCGACATCATTCCAGTGCATTGTATCATTGTTCCTATAGTAAGCTCAGCCAAGGGAAATGTGTTGAAATGAATGCCATTCCTTGATTTATCTGAGGGGGACAGTGCAAAACCCAAGCATTTAACCGTGGTTGACATTGAGTCAGGTCCTTATGGTTGTGCAATTGTTTCTTCTAAACGAGGAACCATGTGAGTTGGTATAAACCTACTACCTGGTTCAGAGAGTGTGTTGCAATCCTGTCAAAGGGACCTAATATATTTTAACTAGGAAATAGCTATCTTCAGGCACAGCTACAGCTCTTTAGGGTTGAAGAAGTGATTCCTTTGTTTAGATTTATAGTAGTATAGAGGAACAATATTTTCATTGTTATTAAAGAATTGATTCTTTTGTATAGCAGAACAGGAGCAAGATGCAATGATGGAGAGATTAAAAAAAGAAAGGGAACTTCGGAAAAAGAAAGAAGAGGAGGATAGTTTGACTTTGGAACAGACAAATGAGCAAGTATGTTAACCACAGTCTTATAGCAATGTTTGTCTTATAGCAGTGTTTGTTTTATAACAATTTTTGACAGTTATAATATCATTTTAACAGTTATCTTTTCATTTCTCTTTTGGGGAATATATAGTTATGCACCTGGGAGTCTCCGTGGCAAAGTGGTCAAGCCATTTGACTCGTGCTCCAAAGGTTGTGGGTTCGATTCCAGGCCGCGTCCTTCGGTTCACGAGTGAAATTTATCGGAGACTCCCACGGGTCGTCGCTAGAGCTACGGAGTTAGTACTTTGCGCGACGCTTTCCGCGCTGCGGAAAGAGACCGAGCCATATGGGATAAAACCCAGTGCAATGAAGTCGACCCTGTCGACTTTCAAGCAACTTTTTTAGCCTTTTTTCTGTAGTTATGCACTTATGCACAATCAATGTGTCTGACTTCAACATGCATTTGTGTCCGGCTGGCTTCCTCTAGACAGATTCATCCAAGAAAATAGATTCTGTTTGCCCTTGGGTTAATGTTTCCTAATTTTGCCAGGGCAGTGCTCTTATGGTGCTTATTTGTAATTTCCAGCTACCATGGGCATTTTAACATGCATAAATTGCACATGGGACTTCATAGAGAAGACTAGGTATCCAATCTCATAACCCAAGAGATCGGGGGGAACAAGTGATATCATTGGATACCAATGGTTTTGGAAACATGCCCAGCCATATGTTGAATTTGAATCCAGGACCTTCTGGTCCTGAGACAGGCAACGTAATATCTCAACCACCGCTTCCCCATTTTGACAGATTTAACCTCATTTTACTAATTTGTCCTGAAAAATGGCGTTAGTTGTGTCAAGTTCACGTACAGTGAAAACACAGATTCTGTGCCTTTTGTCCAACATGTCTAATTTAGCATAGCATTTGTTGGATGAAAATTGGACTTCCCTGGTTGATCCCTACTTCTATGACATGGCTGCAGTGATGCAGTCTGTGTTCAGAACCAATGCTTGTAAGTTCTGTGGAGTCTTGGTGAGCTCAGCTTTACTGAAGCTTGATTCAACCAGTCAAGCTTTGAATCTCTGACTGCATTAATCTCTTTTGCTGTGTCTTTCCTCCCAAAAGATGCAAAATAATACACAGTGTATTTTGTGCACATATGGGAGAGAAAGAGTGAGGGAGATAGAGAGTGAATGAGAGGGTGGGGGGGGGGGGGGAGCTAGAGGGAGAGAGCTCAGATTTTTAGGTTAATATAGGGTGTATTTTTAATGACTGCCGTTTTTGAAGATCTTGCCTAACCAAGGTTTGTATTTATCTACTGTGGAGTTCATGCAAGACAGTGCAACACAGTAGGTAAATACAAAACTTGGAACAGCAATATTTTCAAAAACTGCACAGCCATTAAAAATACACCATGTATATACCTTTGTTAGATGCTTGTAATGTGATTGTAGATCTTGGCAGTATAAGATTATAGTAGGTCTTTAGAGTATGTAGAATTTTAGTGGGTGTAACATTGTAAGGTTATTGCAAACCATATGGTGATGTGATATTTTATAAGATGGGGGGTTTTCATGACGAAGTAATCAAGCTGCCTACCCTAAGCTCAGAAGGGCAGTGTTCATTTTTTCAGATTCTTGGGTGTTGTTAGAGCTACAGAGCTCATGCCTTCTGCAATATTTTAGGCAAGTTGCTGTGCAGTAATGTCAATCCTCTTGTCTTTAATCACCCCCTTTTTAAGATTTATAATGTGATTGTGGATATTTCATGGATTAGTTTATTTGATTTGTAAAGGGTCACTTTGATTGCACTTATGTGTAATTTCACAAATGCTTCAGGCAGCTGTCATTTAAAGTTGTAACGGTGTTGTAGATCTTTAGTGGGTGTATGATACGCAGTGAATGTAAGATAGTGAAGTTACTCTAGATGTGGTGTGAAGATTTGCATAGACAAGGTCTGTACTCTATAGATGTTGCAAATGGAAAGCAAATGTAATGAAATATTCAAGATTTTTTTCTTGTATACCTTCAACTATGTAAACAGATTTCACAGCTTGAAGAAAAACTGGAAACGTTGAAGAAACAGAAGTCTGAACTTTTCTCACAGCTGAAAAAGGTTCTGTACCAAGAGGAGGAGACTCGGCGCAGAGCTCAGCAGAAGGAACAAAAGTAAATTTTACAATCTCTGTTTACAAGTTTGGAAATGACATTGTTTTAGACCTTGAAGATACAGCTCCAAAAAAGATTGATTTATATCACCGCGCTACGATGATATCCCCTTTTGTAGGGTCAAATATATGTTTTGAATATAATTAAAAGTTAGTTGCATGTCCATTACAGGATGTCATAGTCAACCTCAGCATGTTGTGGCTATTTGTGATTTTCGGGCAATTTTACTTACGTTCAGTAGTTTGCCATTGCTTTGAGAACAACTGATGGGTTTGCCGTTGCTTTGTGATACAATAAGGGCTCATACCATTGTGAAAATCAATGTAAGGTGGACTGCTTCCAATTATCCTACAGCTGATATGAAACCTGGTATGCAGGATATTGAAAATGCATTCACTGCTAAGCCACAGACACCCGCTGTGAATAGCATATGATCATCATCAAGTGCCATGTCAGCTGTTGTAGGCGTTCATGTCTCTCTGCATATCTCGGTCTGTGGTGTTCTAGATGAACTCTGCTGCTGATATTCCTCCATGCCACTGTCTCAATCCATTCAGCATAATCTTTCTTGGTCGCCCTCTGCCTCTCTTCTCCTCAATCTTTCCAGTTGTCACGATGTTCTCCAATGCCTCTCTTCTCATCACATGACCAAAGAAAGCTGTTTGTCTCTTTCTTATTGTTGTATATAATGTTCTAGTTTCATTAGCCTATTTCAGGAAATTGTCATTAGTTACTCTGGCCGTCCAGGGAATTCGCAACATTCGTCTCAGGAACCACATCTCTGCTGCTTCCAAGTTCTTCCTAATTTTAACATTCCAAGATTCAATGCCATACAGAAAAACAGGTTCTGTATAGCACTTCAGCACTCTCTTTCTTCATAGAACTATTATTTTTGTAAAACATTGGGAGATAGTTGTTAAAGAAAGTAAGCTAAAGAAATTACATATTTATATCCATATTGCTGGTGTTACAAGATTACTCATCATAGCCATTTAAAAAAAACAAATGTCTGGGGCATATCAACAGAACAGGTGGAATGAGCTCACACCATTGTGAAAGTCAATGCAAAGCGTAGCCACTTTAGTAACATTTTCTCGATTGCTTTTTATATAACCTGCATAGTTGGATACCTCTTGAAAAAAAAAAAATCCAACAGTACCTTATTCAAGTCTGTAGGTCAATTTTAAGTCGAGATATTAATGCTTGTGTGCAGTTATCATTTAATAGGAACGTATAGAAAAAAACGATTTTGACGTTTTCACTTTTTGTGACCCTACCTACACACTCACACAACTGTTGGTTACACTCATATCAAGAGAGATTAACACAGCAGCCTGTCTAACTCAAGGACATATAACTCTGCCAGTTTATATATATATATATATATATATATATATATATATATATATATATATATATATATATATATATATAATACACGCACACACACAGATATATACATCTCCACGTTATGCTGTGATGACATCGGACAGCGTAGACGCATTTTGACAAAAGAAAAGAAGTCCTGTTGGAAAGATGAAAAGTTATCAATGATCCCGACCATGTAGGGTGATGAAAATTTACACATAAATATTAAAATTGATTTTGAATACAAACATGCATTCATGTGCTCCCATGTTGCTTGTGGCTGACTTCATACCCCAGTATATTGGAATTGTTAAACTGCATTCACCACCCCTAAGTCACAGATGACAAATATATGTAGAGAAATGTGTTAACCATTGATTCACCACAATGCACCAACTACTGTCCAACCATGTTTCCACCGTGAATATATGAATGCAAATATATGTAGAGAAATGTATGAACCATTAGTTGAACTCGGTGCACCAACTACTGTTCTACCTTGTTTCTACCATGAATACAGGAATACAAATATATGAAGAGAAGTGTGTTGACCATTGATTCAACACAATGCACCAACTACTATCCTACCACGTTTCTACCATGAATACAAATATATATAGAGAAATGTGTGAACAATTTATTCAACTAAATTCACCAACTTGTATGCTACCTTGTTTTTACCATGAGTACAACAATGTATGTAGAGGTGTGTTAACCAATGAATTAACACAGTGTAACTATGTTGCAGTGAGTTGACCATCTCCCAGCCAGCCTACCAACACCCACCTGTACTGACCACCGTCCCCCAACCTATGATGACCCATGGACGTCCAGCACTGTATAAACCAACAGTCTCAACCCCTATAGTAACAGTACGTCATTTCTCATTCTTATTTTGTATTTGTCATCAAAAGTCAGTCATCATTTGTCAGTCATTGTAAGTGAATTACATTGCACAGTTTGTCAAACTTATAGCCCTGTGCGTCAATATTCAACAGACATTTCTCCTATCTGACTTCCATGATCATTATGGTATTGCCATGTGGCATAGGCATTCATGTCTCTCTGCAGATCTCGGTCTGGATCACTTCTGTTGATGATATTTTTCCATGCAAGCATCTTAGCCCCTCCACCATAATTTCTCTGTCTGCCGCTGCTACCACTGATCATTCCAGTCATCACTGTGTTGTCCGATGCCTCTCTTCTCATTATATGAGCTTAACAGGAAACAAACAAACAAAACAAAACTGTTACAGATTAGATCTCCTAAAAAGTTAATAGCTTATCCTACACAGGACGTATCTGTCAGCTCCAGCAATTTTTTGCTGTTTATGATTCCTGGGCAAGTTAGGTTCAGTAGTTTGCCATTGCTTTCTGAACAAACGGCACTCATACTATTGTATGGAACCAACACAAGCAGTCTGCATTCAAATTGGCCGCAGCTGTTTTTCGAATTGCATTCATAACCCCATGGCCAAAAAGCTGGTTCATCACCACAGAACTGGTTATATAACCTACAGCTGTAAAAATACTTGAAGTTACGTATCATACTTTGTGTTTATATTGTACATTTAATACATAATATTATGATAGGGAAGAAAATGACATTGGTGAAAATAGAGTTAGTTGAATTGAGTCAAAGAACCAACATGACAGGATTTGGGACATTCCCATTCATGTTGTGTCCTCTTCATTGAAGAATCCCAATACAAATGGTACCAGTAGCAGTCTGATTATGTGTCCGTCTGGCGTTTCCTCGCAGTCATTGGTGAAATTAAAGATAAAACAATATTTGACAATGTTTATTAATGAAATTGAACAGGGCAACAAAACATCATAGTGAAGAAAGCCTTGAAATGGAAACACAATTTGCAAAATCAGTGAAGTCTTATACCATTATGTGAACGAGTATATAATTCTGAAATATCTTCTTCTTTGTTCACCTTCAGACATGAATATGAATAAATGCAAAGAAAGCAGCAGTCACCTTTTGCTTGTTGACATCTTCATAGAATTTGTCCTCAAATGGGAAGGTTGTAGGCCACAATAATTTTCATTGTTCAGCATGTGTTGATTTTTTATATATAATAATCTGCATTGAGTACACCAGCAGGTCTAGATAAGACACTATCAGCCTGTGTTATCACATGTTTATATTTTATTTAGGTTGTAAATAAAGTCAAGTAAAGCTCAGTCTATGTTATCACATGTTTATATTTTGTTTAGGTTGTAAATAAAGTCAAGTAAAGCATCATTCAACACAAGAGACGTGGTGGGCATATGGTACTACACGCATATTTTCTTATATCATTTGACACTCTATGGATGACAAGGTCAATATCACACCGAACACCCTCCCAAGACATGTCCCTAGTTTGAGACCTGGCATATGATATTGTTTGCATATCACTCAATTAGCAAGAATGTTTCAGTTTCTTATTACACATTCTTGTTGATGAAAGCATAAGCTGCAAAATGTTTATTTTCAGTTGTAAATTTTTAATTGTAACGTGATGTCGAGTCTTGAATAAATTATTCAGTAACTCAATCATTTAACCAGTCAGTTAGTTAATCAACCAGTCAATCAATAAATCAATCATTAAATTAATCATTGGTATAGAGCAAATTAGTTATGTTGTTTAGACTTTACAGCACAGTACAACTTGCATTATGTTAATGTACTCATTTTCCTGTTTCCATTTTCAAGGGCATGAAGCGGCAGAGAAGTCCGTCGCCAACTCCACAGGCCTCATCTTCTAACTACCAAAGCTATGGTCACAGCGAGCCAAAATACTCACACACTGACAGCAAGTATGCCCACAGTGAACCCAAGTACCCGTCACATGCAGAACCCAAATTTGCACATGCTGACCCCAAATACCTGACCTCATATGCTGGCGCCAAAGCTGGCCAGTCTGGCCATTTGTACACAACCCAGCATGCTCAGCCAGGGGACTTCAGTGAGCTGATTTTTATTTTAACTATTGTAATTAGTTTTACTTCGCTGTGGCAATAGCGTTATAAAAGCTATTTGCAATCCCGCATACCACGTTTGAAACACAGTTTGGACGATTGGAAGCAGACTGCCTTGTGCTGGTTTTCATACAATGGTATGAGTGTCGGTCGTTCAGAGAGCAATGGAAAACTACTGAACGCAAACTGACCAAGAAATCACAAACAGCTTAAAATGCTGGGGTTGACTGCAAAGTATCCTAACTTGTACTAGAGTCTTTTATTAGCCTGATTGGCTGTCTCAGTGTGCTTCAATCGATGAAGCCATTGTCTCTTACTAGTCTCCTTGGGTTTCTCAGTGTGTCCAATGGCCCTTGTAACTCGTTGACGAGCTTGGGTATAAAAAGATATAGACAACCCTAGCTCCTTAATCCAGCCTGGATACACCATGTAAGCATGTAGTTTTTGACCACCTGTAAAGAAGAATGTTCACTCTAAAGGAAAACATTGTTTCAGTACTGGCCTACTAACTGAACACTTAAGTTAAAACAGTAACATGATGTACTCCTGCTTGCTGACATAGTGGCCAAGAATTTGAATCCGCACCAAGGCAGATTTGTTGAAACTTGACGTGGGCTCAGCTTGGGAAGTACTGACCACAATACCCTCTAAGTACCAGTTGGTCTGTAAACATGTTGGTCTAGCACCATAAGCCCAGTCACATTAAGACGTCACAGGGTCATTTATTTAGTCACATGATATATAGTATGTCTATAACTACATCTGCTTTAACCCTTTACAGGGCAGACGCTTGTCCGTTTTGTAGCCCTGAACGGGCAAGATTTTTTCAGGTTCTGTAAAATTTCAGGTCGCGTTAGTAAAAACATCACAAATAAGGTGTTAGTCAACCGATTTTAGTTAAATAAACAACACAATGAAGGGAAAAGCATGCGGAATATGTTACTCACGTGATTGTTGCCGGTAATCCATATATGAACACAAATATTTACGAAATATGGCATGTTGTTTGTGATTTTCCGTCACCTATACGGCAATTTACAAACACATTTTCAGAATCATAATTACTTTCTTTAAAGTCCGACTCACAACTGCTAATGCAAAGTAACGCTTTGTACTGATATCTAGCTCCGATTAATAGTCAACTTCGTGCCCTTTAATGTCATTTAACTTGAACAGAGCGAAATCTCGGCTATCACTTGAAGAATCGCCGAAATCCATTTTGAAAAACAGCGTAAAAATCCTGAAAACTATCAGTAAAAGTCTGTTCAAACTCATAGTTTACAAATGGCGGCCACGTTGTCAAGCGAAAGTAGCCGCCGGAAATGTCGGAAAGCCGAGAGATCGCGTTTTTACAATGCATAAAAGTATCGGACGTAAACGGCCAATCCGCTCGTTTAAGCGATCGGCCGCTAATAGCCGCTCTGCCCTGTAAAGGGTTAAATGAATAACTGCATCTGACTTCTGGATTTTCCTAGAAAGTTCAGCATACCAGCCAGTTGGAGCCAGTCACTTGTATGCTACAAACCCATCATTTCAGCAGCAGCAGACGGCTGCTGCTGCTGCTGCTTCAGGCGGATCTTATTCGAGCAGCCAAGCCAGTGGCAGCAAATACACGGCTCCAAGCCAGTCAGCTTTCACGTCATACCAAAGCCAGTTTGCCCAGTCACATCCCCAGAAGGCTTTGGCCGAACAGTTCTCAGCTGCTTACCCAATTCAGAGGATGCAGCAGCCAGGTAGGTTGTATGGTGTAAGGTCAGTTTGTTGCTTCAACATTCCTTCTTGTTCACCCAAAAAGGGATATTGGTTGTTTGGTGCCTGTTTACAGCAACATTTTGATATTTGTGACTTCTGGTTGACACATTCAATTTCAAATGTAGAAGATCTTGGAGGTAACAGAGATGTGGCTTCTGAGATGACTGTTCCAAATACCTAGATTAACTAATAACAATTGCCTGGAAAAGAATAATGAGAGTTGAACATTAGATACAACTATAAGAAAGGGACAGTGTTCTTTGGGCATGTCATGAGAAGAAAAGCATTGGAAAATATCGTGACGACTGGTAAGATCAGTGGTAGATGAGACGGAGGGAGACTGAGAAAAATTATGCTGGATGGACTAAGGCCTTCACTTGAGGAATAACTTCAGTAGAATTGATCCAGAACACCAATGACTGAAATCTGGAGAGATATGAAAGCCTATGCCATTCATTGGGGCACATGATGATGATCTAACCACAACCTGACATTTTGTTAGAAGTGTCATCACCTTGACTCACCAACACATACTACAAATAGTCTGATGTAAATGAAGGTAAAGGCAAGTCCATGGCAGATACTGCTGTTGGGCTGTTGTGATGCCTTAGGCCTTCACATATTCTAGGCCATAGGGTAATGAAGTAGGATAGCCAGTTCCCTTCCTTGCTGCCTTTCCTTCCCCGACAGTTTGTATACAATTCTGAAAATTATACAGTGCTCATTTTCTAAGGCTAGGTTGACCCTAGAGCCATGCTGGTTGAGAAAACATCCTGCCATTGCTGGGGATCATACCTGGAGTGCTGTATTGAGATTAGTTTTCTTATTTTGAAACGACCAGTGCTGCTGTCTGTATGGTCTTTTCTTTATGAATTCCAACAGCCAAGGGATTTTTAATGTGATGAATATCCGCTCTGGGCCGCCTGTTTTGTACTTTTGGGGGGGGGGGGGGGGGGGGGGGGGGGGGGCTTGTTCGCTTTGAACTCGAGCCATACACACACCTTCTGATAGTGCTGGACTGAATTTTGCGTATGGATTAGCTTTCTCTATTAAGTGTCCCTTGCCATTTTAGTCCAACTGTCCAGTGTAGGGGTTGAACCCCTTACCTCGTCATCAGCACACTGAATGTTTAAGAACATGCGTTCTTATCCATTCGGCCATGCTGACCTAGCCGTTTTGTACTGTTTTCTGTGGTGTGACTTCGGTCACAAGCATGGAGGGAAGTTAGGGCCGTTGTGATTCATAAAAAGTGATGGATCGAACTCTATGCTGGTTTTGACAAACCCCATGCCAGACTTCTGCTATTTGTCCTCGTCGTAAACCACGGATAAATGGCCACCATTGGTCTAAGCTGAACTGGCAAGGGATCTCATAGTTGGTGGTCCCTAGAAATGCAGTGATCATTCTGCACAAACCATGAGTAAATATTGTCCTTTAAAGATATGCTCTACAAAATTGACAAAAAGGGTTTGAAAATGAATGTCCACAGAATGGTTTTCCTACTAAATGACAGGTTCAAATGTTCTCCGAATGAAAATCTTGCTAAATGACAATTCTGTTAGAACACTCACCATGTGTCATCTATCAAATGAAATATGGATTATATAAGAAAAAATCATGCTTCAAATATATGTTTCTCCTCATTGAAATCTTCACCTTCGAGATTCAACTGTGAGCAAAAACAAATTTTTCAAGAAAAGGGAAACCAGAAATATGATTCAGTCATAGAAACTACAAGTCCACTACTTCTGGCTCTCAAAGAATAATGACAACATATGCACAAAACCAGAAGGAGTCTGTATCACTGCTTTCTTTTACCTGGAAAATATACACGTAAAACATGTTGTCAGACAGTTAGTTAGTTGCAGATCCTTTACAGGATATTGCAGTCAACCCCAGCATTTTGTGTCTGTGATTTCTTGGCAAGTTTACATTCAGTAGTTTGCCATTGCTTTCTGAATGACAGGCACTCATAACTATATGAAAGCAGCACAAGGCTGTCTGCTACCCAATTGCCCACAGCTGTGTTTCGACTGCGGTATGCAGGATTGAAAATTGCGCCCGTAACCCCCTTCGCCACAGTGCCAGCTTGTCAGACAGAGATTAGTAATATAGAAGGAACAATTTTCTCAGTGTGGACACCTTCAAGGAGTCCCTGAGCATTTTTGAAAGGCTTACAACATGTAAACATTAAAGGACAGCAAAACAAATGAAAACTGTAAACTGATTAGAGAAATTAGACGTAGACAGTCACAATTATTTGGCCACATTACGAGAAGAAATAAATTGGAGAACTTGGTGACAACTGGCAAGTTTGAGTGGAAGAGAACAAGGGGAAGGCAGAGAAGTAAATATCTGGATGGCTTGGCCACTTGGTATGGTCGAGACAAGAACACTGAGCTGATCCATCATTCTGGTGATGGTGTCAGATGGGGAAACATGACCACCCATGCAACAACCGCATCTACTAAATGTTGCAGATCATGCTCATTGTCTGCAATCAATACTATATCATCTGCATATTTAATGTTATTGATGTCCTCCAATGATGATTCCAATACTAATTAATATTTACCACTGTATTATTGAGATTGATTTGTATATTTTAGGTTATCATACAACTATGCAAATTCAGCAGTCCTTGGAACATCCTGGATCCAAGCAGCCTGGCTTTGAGGACAAGTACAAGCTTGGACAGGTGAGTGTAGTGTAGTTGCATACGAGGGTGAGCCAATAAGTAAGTCACACAGTTCTGTGGGATGGCAGGTAAATGTAGTTGGTGTTTTCTACAGGTGTCATTAGGTGACAACAACATCGAACTTTATATTCCCATTCGCCAGGTGGCGCTAGGTATCTCATGAGCATGTGCAGCGCATAAACAAACTGGCGACTGTACTTATGGAATGTACAACCAAAGATCAACGTGTTGTTGTGCGTTTTTTGTGGGCAAAAGGCCTGCCTGTAAAGGACATTCATAAGGAAATGCTTCCTGTTTATGCTGACTACCAGCCTGAATCAAAGCGTGCTTCAATGCAATGGAAACATCCTTCTTCGCCTTGTGTCCAAAAATTCAATGTTACGCCATCAGCAGGGAGGGTAATGCTGACAGTGTTCTGGGATTATCAAGGCGTGCTTTTAACCATTTTCAAGAAGAAGGGTGACAATGTGAATTCTGATTCGTGCTGTGAAGTTCTATTGAAGATTCATAATATAATTCGAAGAAAACGTCCAGGACTGCTGACTAGAGGAGTGTTGCTTCTTCATGACAATGCCAGACCACATAGGGCTCGATTAACTCAGGAGAAAATTAACCAACTAAGGTGGGAAGTTCTGGAACATCCACCTTACAGTCCCAACGTAGCCCCTAACGATTTCCATCTTTTTGATCCACTGAAAACCCACCCTGGCGGGAGACATTTTGCGAATGACGCCGAAATTGAATGTAAAGTGAAAACGTGGTTTAAAAAACAGAGCACACAGTTCTATGCAGCCAGTTTGGGAGGACTGATAAAACGGTGGGATAAGTGCATAAATGTTGGTGGAAATTATGTTGAAAGATAAAGGGACAATGTATGCATAAAAATAAACTGGTTTCAAGTTATCATATTTAGTTATTTTCTACAACCATTTGTGACTTACTTATTGACTTCCCCTCGTACATTGTAGATGGACAGGTGAGTGTAGTGTAGTTGCATACATTGTAGATGGACAGGCGAGTGTAGTGTAGTTGCATACATTGTAGATGGACAGGTGAGTGTAGTGCAGTTGCACACATTGTAGATGGACAGGTGAGTCTAGTGCAGTTGCAAATTCTGTACAGATATGTGCTAACTGCCATGCAGCTATACCGTACAGTGTTCATTACTGCATCTTATCTTCCAGATGTATGATATTGTTAGATAGTTGTTCTACTTATTTTATTCACTGACAATTGTCTCTCTACTGAGATGTGTTCACCATTAGATTCTTCTTCTTCCATCTTTCATCTCCCAGTGGAAGAATAGGCCAATGACCAGCTCAAGACAAGCCCGTTGTAGGCCTGTTTATGATTGGTTGAATTTTGCAGCTAAAGTTTTCTATGAATCGACGTAGTCAGTCTCAAACCAACCCGCCTTAGTCACCTCTTATGACATGCATGGTGGGTTACAGTGTTACTGTTCTTTGCTTTGTACAAGTAAAAAAAGGGTAAATGTGTACAATTTATCCTTAGTTAACCTGTGTTAAAATAACATTATCAGAAACATGGAGAACATTGAAAACCATTGCAAATAAATTACAAACATGCACTAATTGGTGCCTGCGCAAAATAGTAGGAATAAAACGGTATGACAAAATCACCGATGTGGAGCTTATAGAGAGAACTAGACAAATATCTATGAACGAAGGTGAAGAAAACACGTTGGCACTGGATAGACCATACTTTGAGAAAACATGAGAATAGTATAACTAGAAAAACCTTAATCTGGAACCCACAGACCAAACAAAAACTAAAAATAGAGGAAGATCTAGAAACTCACAGAGAAGAGAAGTAGAAATGAGAATGAACAATATGGGAAGGACATGGACAGAGCTGCAAGGGAGAGCTAAAGATAGGTGGGCTTTAGCCCCAGTGGGGAATAAAGGGCAAAAGAAGAAGAAAATAACATTGTTGTCAAAACAAAAGTCCTTCATTGTGCAAGTCATTCTCTTCAGACACAGATTAGAGGAATGGTAGCATCCCAGCAATCAACACTGATGACCCAAGCTTTGCAATTACAGCAGCAGCAACAGCAGCAGCAGCAGCAGCAGCAGCAGGCAAAGGTGACAACTTGTTTGTGGTTTTGTTACACATTCACTGTGGTTTGAATACATTATTTAGCCATCATAGGCATAGGCCTGCCGAGACAATGTCTGGATTCAATCCCCAGCAAAGGCTTGATTGCTTTTTATGAGCAGGACAGGACTGGGGTTGACCCAGCCTCATTAGAAATGGGTACCAGGCAATTGAAAGATTGTTCTGAGAATGATCTGTGAAGAAAAGGTGGCGGGGAAGGGAAAATTGTCCACCCCACCTCATATGTTATGGCCTAGAATATGTGAAGGCCAAACACTTGACATCCCAGCAGCCATATTTGCTACAGACCTCTTAGATCTTGGGTAGCATGATTAGAACACAATTAGAGACCACAGGAACCCATGGACAGCTAAGAAGTCCAGACTTCCAAGTATTACAGGGGACAAATTCACAATGACGTCCCTTTTAGGACAAGACATTCGTTAATGTTTTGTCAAGCTTTGAGAAGAATGGGTCTGGAGGACAGGACAGCTGGACGGTGTTAAGACAGAGGGTGGGGGGGAGAGAGAGAGAGAGAGAGAGAGAGAAATGCTGTATGAGTTTGCAAAGTGGCATGGGAGATGATGAACTCCCAGAATCATCAACAGTAGTGAAGAACATGATCGCCTGGTATGATACATGATGATGGTGGTTGTGTTGGTAGTTTATTCCCTCTTTGTGATATCTGTGCAGATGTTTTGGGGAAGTTAGTGCACTTCTATAATGATTTCTGATTTCTCACCATTTAGCACCAATGAATGGTAAATTGAATTACTTCTCTGACTCAACTGGGGTATGTGCAAATGTGCGGGTCAGTATTTATATTAACACCTTTGTTGTTATAAATACACAGTATAGGGTGCAGTCATGGTAGTGTGATGGTTAGTACACTGACCTACCAACACAGTGATCCTGGGTTTGACCCCCCTGGTGACGGTTGCCTCATCAAACCTGGCCTCATCTGTCTGCAAGACTTAATCCTCAAGTGTGGAGATGAAGTGTGATGTGATTTTAAGGTAGCTAGCAGTCATACTTCAAGAACTAAATATTGAAGAGGGTTGGCTATTAAAGATGATAAAACAAGAAAATTGAAATACTTTGGTCATTTGAAACATCATGAAAGTTTGGAGAGAACAATAATGGAGGGGTATATGCTTGGGAAGAGAGGAAGAGGAAGGCCAAAGAGAAGATATGTGGTGGATGATCTTCAGATGGGTGTATCGGATGCGGGACATCTTGCTTGTGATCGAGAAATTTTCCGGGAATTTTGTTATGGGAGCGAGGTTCTGCAAAGGACATGCTACTGAATGAATGAGCAGTCACTCAGATCACCAGAGAAATCATAGTATCTGATTCTCAGTCAGTTTTGCACAAAGTTAAGAATGGACAGATGTGACATGTGTGGGTACTGAGCACACACACTTTTCTCTTACAAGGACATGCATGGGTATACTGTCTGTGTCGTGCTGGAATGTGAGGTAATGAGTGAGCAGATCTCATGGTTTCAAGAGTACCATTAGTTGGAACTCACGATCGACAAGGGACATTCTGAAGACTAACTGTGAATGACTGCTAGTTGAAGATACAAGAACGGATGAAACAACATATTTAAGGATGCTTCAGTCTGGATTTAAGTATGGTTCAAGCAAGGAGGGACGTACGATGGGATCAATCCGATGTATCTACAACCAGCATGTTACTGGAATGATCAGCATCAACACCTTATGACACTTGCTGAGGGAGATGAACCATCTATAGGTTCTTCTGGAATGCTGTAATGTCTATTAGAAATCAAGAAACCAAACAGCCTTGTCAAATGGGTACCAGAGATTTAAGGAAAAATAAAGATGGCCAATACTAACTTCTGTGTATTAATATTTCTCTTCTTCATCATCTCCCAGTGAGGTGTAAACCCTCAACCAAGTCAAGGAAAAATAAAGATGGCCAATACTGACAATACTAACTTCTGTGTATTGATTTTTCTCTTCTTCGTCTCCCAATGAAGTGTAAACCCTCAACCAAGTCACACCATGATTGGTTGAATTATGTAACTAAAGTTTATAATGGGATGAGGTAGCCAACCCGTTTTAGTTGCTTCTTGTGACAAGCATTGTAGGTTATACTTTTACTATTCTTTGCTTCCCTTATGGGTGTCAGGCGTAAAGTGGCCAGATAAATGATATTTCTACTGTGTAGTTTGTCTGCTAGAGTGACATGAATCATTTGCTGTCGGGTAATTAATTGATTTCTCTGATAAAATTACCGTTTGTGAGGTTTATTTCAATGCTATATTCCTTCTGCGGTCAGTTTCATAAGCTCAGCGGACAGTACAAAGAGACGAGTTTCCCTCGTGAATCCAGTTGTCAGGGGCTTGTCGTTTGCCAGAGTGAGGGAAAGACTGGCCATCTATTTCTCCTTGCTCTCAGGCCTACAGAATGTGATGGCGTTATCACATCACAGACCAGTAGCAGAAAAATGCTTCGGAAAATAATTAAAAAAACATCCGGTGGGGGATGTCCTCCGTATCCCATCACCATGAGAAAAGCAGAATGACAGGAAGACCTTCCTCAACCCAAAAGTGGGAAAAAGCCTGTACCATAGTGAAGACTACAGGTTTGAGCTTTCAAGTCACCAAAGAAAGGGTACATCACGATACAGATTTGTCTTTCACTCGAGTTGGGAAAAGTCCTGTTGCTATTCTGCTTCTCTCATGGTGCTGGGTTATGAAGGACATCCACCTCTGGATGGTTGCACTCTGCACATATGTGTATGTTCAGATTTTATTTGGTTGAATAGTGATTGAGTCTGCAGGCAAAAACTGGGATTAAAGAAAGCATTAGAGAGTGAGATCAAGTATTATTAAAATACTTCTGCCATGTTAGTAAAACAGCTGTCTGGTAAGGGATATGTTGGAGGGAAAGGAGGTGGAGAAGCTATGCAAGTGTAAGATGTTACATATGAGTGGATGACATCAAGCTATGGCCTGGAAGAAGCTTTTATGAATGTATAATGAAGACACAGGACAGAGGGTTTTGGGGACTCAATATAGCCAACATTCTTTGTGAATATGGCACTTGAAAGATTGCAAATCAGCACAGTTGAACACAGGTCAGCATGGCCGAATAGATAAGAGAGCCAGTGTGATGATGGCGAAGTAGCGGGTTCAACCCCTATTCTGGTCAGTTGGATTAAAATGTTGACTTCTTGTCCTTGACTTGAGGACATAAATTACAAGTACCCCAGAGGTCATAGTGGGTTTGCCTGATGGTGAGGGACACTGGTAAAAAGATAAGTAGCTCACATGCAAAAATCAGTCCAGTATGGACTAAGCTTGAAACAAAGCACAGTGAAACTTTATTTGGTGCTAATATATAACAAAGCAAAATGGAAGTGTGGCATCTTGCTCAAGAAGCACAGGGTGTAAGTCAGGTATTAGATGATTGTTATTTTGTCACCATGATTCTTGGATAGTGGACCCAATGCCTAGCCTCAGATTGGTTGAAACATAGGAATAGGCTCATGCTGCACACATTAAATGGGGATCTTTATTGGGAAAGTGGCCAGGCCTCATGTTTTAAAGGCCATAAGTTCATTTTCAAACTGTCGTTCAGAGAGAAAGTGCAGTTTTTCTGGAGACCGCCTGGGGGTGATCATTAGGGCTACTACATTCATTATTGTGTGATGCACTTGGCAGGTGGCTTCCTGTTCTGTGGAAAGAGATAGAACCAGATGGAATGAAACCTGGTGCAATGAAGTTAATTCTTTCACTTTTAACCCATTAAAATTCCTATCATTTGAAAATGAAGAGTAGGCAGTTGTCCCAGCTGAATGTTATAATTAGAAGGAAAAAACACCCACGACACAATCATTCTGGTTGTATGGTGTCTGTGCTCTGAGCTGAGATTGTTCTTTTGTGACATAAAAAAAGGGAGATCGAGGCACTAACGAACAATTCAGGTGTGGTGAAGATGGATATTGTATCTAATAATATATCGGTAATCTTTGGAACAACTCTTTCAGCACTTCTGAACATTCTATTGGCCACAATATTAACATTTTGTCATAATTTTTCATTTGCTGCTTTATGTTTGTAGAATGCTGGATCATTTGTCCCAGGATACACTTCTCGATCACAGCCACCTCCTCCAGGCCCAACTTATCCAACATCGACAAGTTCAGTAAGTATCCATGTTGTTGAGTTTATTAAATGCATATTCTCATAAGTCTTTCCTTTTCTGTTCTATGGTTTAGAGGTGCTGAATGGTGTTCTTTCAGTTTAGCATCAAATAAGAAGGAAGAAGAGAGAGATTGATTTGTGATGATATTGCAAATAGTCAAGTTTGTCTCTAGTATGTGTGATTTTGTTAACGTTGTACACCCCTATTCCACCAATTGGTTGTAGGTTTATATATCTTTGGCTTCACCTTGATGTTGATACTAACAGCGTACTTACTTGAACAATGGCAGGCCGTCTAACTCAACCACAGGGAACCTTACTTACATTTATGTGGGGATCTCTTGTCCAGATGTAACACATTTATAAAAGATGTCGTTTTCCAGGTGTAACACATGTATTTTACAAATATCTTGTCCAGGTGTGGCATTTACATTGATCAAAACAATGTTTTCCCATAGTGAATTTGAATAACGAAGACACAAACCATAGATTGTACGATTTATTGCCTAACATAGTTCGCTGCATCTCATCAGGTGCATACTGCAGAAGTCACAAAACATAGCGTAAGATAACTAAATAAATGTGTATATTTCAGCTTGAATGATGTATCTAGTTATTTTACTCTATGTTGTGTGACTTCTGCAGTATGTACTAACGAGATGTAGCAAAATGTGCCAGGCAATGAATCATACAATCTATGGTTTGCGTCTTTGTTATTCAAGTTTATATTGATAACAAATGTCTTGTTCAACCCCTGCATAAAGTTTATATTTATTTTAAAAAATGTCCCAGGTGTATCGCTTACATTTATAAAAAATCTTGTCCCCATATAGCTGCTTTCTGGCTAGTGTCATTACTTCACAGAGCATGCTTATTGTGTATTTTATGTAGCTATTGGTCATGTTAAGTCTACAGTAAGCCAGGAGAAGTTGGCTACAGGGTGAGAATATCTAACACGCATTACAGGACAGGTATTCAAACCTGGGTAAAGCTTAGAATGTTTTGAAAATAAATTCTAGCCCATGCACGATGTGGTAACTACTTGGGCAATCAGGTGGGCATTATTACTGTCTGGAAAGACAAACTTTCCCAGCACACACCAGGAATGTCATGGATGCCGTATTGAAAAATGATATGGAAAAACTTTCCCAGCACACACCAGGAATGTCATGGATGCTGTATTGAAAACAGATATGGAAAAACTTTCCCAGCACACACCAGGAATGTCATGGATGCCGTATTGAAAACAGATATGGAAAAACTTTCCCAGCACACACCAGGAATGTCATGGATGCCGTATTGAAAACAGATATGGAAAAACTTTCCCAGCACACACCAGGAATGTCATGGATGCCGTATTGAAAACAGATATGGGAAAAATTTTCCAGCACACACCAGGAATGTCATGGATGCCGTATTGAAAACAGATATGGAAAAACTTTCCCAGCACACACCAGGAATGTCATGGATGCTGTATTGAAAACAGATATGGAAAAACTTTCCCAGCACACACCAGGAATGTCATGGATGCCGTATTGAAAACAGATATGGAAAAACTTTCCCAGCACACACCAGGAATGTCATGGATGCTGTGTTGAAAACAGATATGCTAGCGGCTGATGAATATTTTTTGCATTTTTTTTTGTTAAATAAAAAACTGTCTTGAACTATTCTCAAAGAATGAATAGCAAAAAAAAAAAAAACTGAATTGTTACTTTGGCTCATCCTGTCTTAGAATGAATAGAGCAGATGAAACATTAGTCCTTTAATTTTTTTCTGGAGCACACTGTGAAAAGGTGGTCTTAACGTAACAGGTAGTATCTACGAAATAAATGAATGAACTTTATTTTGGAGAACTGGTTACTCTGAGTTGTGACTTTTAACTCCCCCTGTCACGCAGTTGTTACATGAACCCACTGTGAATAATGTTAACTCCTCCTATCTCATTCAGTTGTTACGTGAACCCACTGTTACTTGTTACATTAACTCCCCCGTCTCATGCAGTTGTTAAGTTAACTCCTCCTATCTCATTCAGTTGTTACGTTAACTACTCCTATCTCATTCAGTTGTTATGTGAACCCACTGACTTGCTACATTAACTCCTGTTTCATGCATTTGTTACATTAACTCCTATCTCATGCAGTTGCTATGTGAACCCACTATTACTTGTTACGTTAACGCCATGTCTCAGACATTTGTTACATGAACCAACTCCGACTTGTTACTTGAATCCACTGTAACTGGTTACGTTAACTCCTTCTGTCTCAGACATTAGTTAAACAAACCAACTCTGAATCACAACTTTAGTCCTGTCTCAGACAGTTGTTACATGAACCCACTATATCTGACATGTTACTTTAATTCCTCCCTATACCACAGCTTTATTATTTCAAGCCCAAAAATCTACTTGATTTGCACTTCCTTGGATTGGTAAAGTGAAAGTAATAAGTACCATAATAGTTAAAATTCCAACTGTTTTTCAGAGTACGTATACAAACCAGACAAGTGGCCAAGGGAGACCTGCCTACGGAAGTCAGCCCCATACAAGATACTTCTGATGTGATCATTGAGACAGCAATTGCACACAACAACAGTCAGCTTGTTGAGTAGTTATTGTCAGTAGCATATGATTCATGTTTTTTTTTTAAATATGGGGTTATATGTGACGTCTTATTCACTTGGGTATGTTAATGTCAGGTTTTATTCATTGACATTTCTTGGTACACCAACTCTGCGACAACACAAAGCACCTTTTCTACTCATAAATCTTTTGGTGGAGACTTCAGTGTGTTTAAACAAAATAAGATTAGCCTTTTGCTGTCTGTTTACCAGATTAAAGCTTGTTGTGCATAGTAATATATTCTTCATGCGTTGCATCTTTTCATTGGACAGTTGATACTATGTAAATACTGAATATTTAATGCTTGAATGTGAATTCTGAAGGTGTGTGCAACTAAAAAAGGTGTGTGGCTTTTAAACAATGTGATTTAATTTAAAACGGCAAATGTGTATATAATGTGACTATTGGAGTTGTCATGGTGAAGTGGTTATACCACCTGCCTCGCTCTCAGGTGATTTGTTTTTGGACTCCATTATTTGTTTCTTGAGTGAGTGTTTTTTTTTCATTCGGAGACAGCTGGGGGGTTTGCGATGCAGCTCATGATCTTTCCAATGCAGCTCATGATCTTTGCAATGCATTTGGCAGGTGGTTAACTGATCTGAGGAGAGACCAAGCTACATGAGATAAACTAGGTGCAATGAAGTCGATTCTCTGGCCATTTAACCCATGTTTCATAGGGAGAAAATGATGGATGGATTGGCAAAGTAGCACAGAATGCGATGAGCAGGCAGGTGTACTGTTCAAGAAAACAAGCGGCACATGATGATGTAACTTAGCGGTTGTTGCTGTGATCTGACAAGTCAAGATATACAGTGCAGATCTGGGACGCCAGAAATAGTTCTTCTTATCAGAAATTCCTCTTATATGAGTTCAAGGATATAGTAATGCATTTACAACGTGCAATACAATGTTGTTCTTCATAACAGAAATTCACATCTGAGATCACCCACCTTAAGTGGTTTGCACTGTAGTGTGTAAAATTATACAAGGTAATGGTCTTCACAGATTGGCCAAGAGGTTTAACATGTTCACGCTTAAATTTCCTGTGTGCTGATGGTAGGTTCTTTCCACGCTGGTCATTTGGTCTTCAACATTGATTTCTCGTTCAAAAAGCAGTGGCAAACTACTGAACATAAACATTCCCTAGAAAATCAACCTGAGGCTGATTTGCAGTATCCTATAAAGAATTAGAACAAGAATTGGCATTGCGAAGGTAGCCTTTTGCAAGATGAAAAACATATTGACCAATAAAAAGATATCAATTGAAACGAGAAAAAGTGTTGAGGTGCTACACAGAACCTATACTTTTGTATGGATGTGAAGCGTGGACATTAAGCAGTCAAGCTGAAAAACAGCTGATGGCTGTGGAAATGTGGTTTCTGAGGAAAATGCAAAGAATACCATGGACAGACAGAAAGACCAATGAACAAGTCCTTCAAGAAACAAATGAAGATCGTAAACTGATTAGAGACATTAGACGTAGACAGTCAAAATTTTTTGGGCATGTTATGAGAAGAAATGAATTGGAGAACTTGGTGACAACTGGCAAGATCGAAGGGAAGCGATCAAGGGGAAGACCGAGAAGTAAAATACCTGGATGGCTTGGCCACATGGCATGGTCGAGACAGGAACACGGAGCTGATCCACGACTTTGGTGATCGAGTGAGATGGCAGAATATGACTGCCCACGCTTACCGGCATGGCACATGATGGATGGATGGATAAAGGACTTGCAACATGTTTTACAGTGGTCATCATACGCCGCTGGATGCCAGAATGACATTTCATTGGTGTGTCTAGTTCTCCCCTGCAAGCCACATTGACATTTCATTGGTCTGTTTAGTTCTTCCCTGCAAGCCAGAATGACATTTCATTGGTCTGTTTAGTTCTCCTCTGCAAGATAATGACATTTAATTGGCGTGCCTAGTTATTCCTTGTAGTCCACAATGACATTTTATTGGCGTGTCTAGTTATTCCTTGTAGTCCACAATGACATTTTATTGGCGTATCTAGTTATCCCTTGCAATCCACAATGACATTTCATTGGCATGTCTAGTTATTCCTTGCAATCCACATTGATATTTTATTGGCATGTCTAGTTATTCCTTGCAATCCACATTGACATTTTATTGGCATGTCTAGTTATTCCTTGCAATCCACATTGACATTTTATTGGCATGTCTAGTTATTCCTTGCAATCCACATTGACATTTCATTGGTATGTCTAGTTATTCCTTGCAATCCACAATGACATTTCATTGGTATGTCTAGTTATTCCTTGCAATCCACAATGACATTTCATTGGTATGTCTAGTTATTCCTTGCAATCCACATTGACATTTCATTGGTGTGTCTAGTTATCCCTTGCAATCCACAATGACATTTCATTGGCGTGTCTAGTTATCCCTAGATAAGACAGAATATATGGTAATTTCAAGAGACGGAATGACTAAAAACTCTGGCCACATACAAATAGATAATATGACCATTAAAAAAACGGAAACATACAAATACCTGGGTACAATCTTCAACTGCTCCAACATCATAAGGGAAGAAATACAAACTAGAATCAACTCTGGAAATAAGATATACTATGCACTACAACATCTACTAAAATCAAAGGCGCTATCTCGTAACACCAAAATCACAATATACAAAACACTGATCAGACCAGTTGTGCTGTATGGTTCTGAAACCTGGAGTACAACGAAAAGAGACGAAGCCTTGTTACAAACCTTTGAGAACAAAATTTTAAGACGCATCTTTGGACCCATTAGGGATACACATAGTGGAGAGTGGAAAAGAAGTAACAAAGACATTTATGATCTGTTTAAGTCCCCGCTTATCACTGGTGTCATGAAGGCTAATAGACTACAATGGCTCTGGCATATAGAAAGAATGGAAGATAATAGGGAAACAAAACTCGCTTACACTCAGGAAATAAATTACGGCAGACCCCGAAGTAGATCAAGAAGGCGGTGGAGAGATAATACATGTACAGACCTACAAGCACTTGGAATCAACGACTGGCAAGAGAAGGTCCACCAGAGAGACGAATGGAGATGGATTGTATTTGCAGCAAAGAACCTCAATGGCTCGGAACGATGAAGAAGAAGAAGTTATCCCTTGCAATCCACAATGACATTTCATTGGTGTATCTAGTTATCCCTTGCAATCCACAATAACATTTCATTGGTGTATCTAATTATTCCTTGCAATCCACAATGACATTTCATTGGCGTGTCTAGTTATTCCTTGAAATCCACAATGACATTTCACTGGCAGGTTTATGTCTCGCTTGCACATATGACAATCACATAAACTGTGAACAAGTGGCCAACCATTGTACACATTTGTATAAAGAATCAGTGTAAAAATATATGTCACTAAATTATGAAACATGTACATGTAAGCAGATATTTAAGATGCTGTAAAAATATATTTGTATACATTTCCAGCATGCTGGATGAAATATGGCCAGGTACAAACGGTGTCTGTGACCAGTTTTAATCTTTGTCCTTTTTTCTGGTAATACTTAATGTTTCATTGTCTTTATTTTTCTTGTTATGGGGCATCCTTTTCCTAAAATGGCACTATTTGTATATATGTAGCATAGAAAATTAGTTATATAGCTTTTTTCCTGTTCTCAGTACATTAGAATTGTTTTCAATATTTTATCTGTGTGTGTGTCTGCTGTAGGCTGGCACTTGTATGAATACTGTTGTTTTATTTAATGTTGAAGCTTAACTCTTGAGAAGGCCATTATTGAAAGGCATGTGTTTAATATGTTTGAATGAGGTAAATGTACATCACCATCACATTATGTTGTTGATAAATGTGAAGTTTACCACTCACAGATATTGTGTGTAATAGTGGAAAACACATGATGCTGGTAATATGTTTGAAAGGTTACTATTCACAGAGACTATATATGACATTGATATGTTTGAAGTGTTACCACTCACAGTCACTCTATATTATTGATGTTTGAAGTGTTACCACTCATGGATACTGTATTTTATTGTTGTTTGAACCACTTTATGTTACTGATATGTTTGAAGTGTTACAACTGACAGCATGTTATTGATATGTTTAAATATCACAACTCACATCACTGTATGTTATTGATATGTTTTAAGTGTTACCATTGACAGTATGTATTGATATATGTGAAATGTTGCCACTCATGTCACTGTATGTTTGTTTGAAAGCGCTAAGTGTAAACACACATTACAGGCAGGTTATGTTCTTGATGTTTAAATTGTTACAGTCACTGTATATTATTGGTGTCTTTGAAGTGTTACAGTCACCGTATGTTATTGGTATCTTTGAAGTGTTACTGTCACTGTATGTTATTGGTATCTTTGAAGTGTTACGGTCACTGTATATTATTGGTGTCTTTGAAGTGTTACGGTCACTGTATGTTATTGGTATCTTTGAAGTGTTACAGTCACTGTATGTTATTGGTATCTTTGAAGTGTTATGGTCACTGTATGTTATTGGTATCTTTGAAGTGTTATGGTCACTGTATGTTATTGGTATCTTTGAAGTGTTATGGTCACTGTATGTTATTGGTATCTTTGAAGTGTTATGGTCACTGTATGTTATTGGTATCTTTGAAGTGTTATGGTCACTGTATGTTATTGGTATCTTTGAAGTGTTATGGTCACTGTATGTTATTGGTATCTTTGAAGTGTTATGGTCACTGTATATTATTGGTATCTTTGAAGTGTTATGGTCACTGTATGTTATTGGTATCTTTGAAGTGTTATGGTCACTGTATGTTATTGGTATCTTTGAAGTGTTACCATTGACTTACAGTCACTTTATGTTATTTTGTTTGAAGAATAATAATTCTTCTCATTTTCTGTTCTAGTAGTGTCTACAGAAGAAGCCCATATTGTATAATTTATTTTTCGCTCGCTCGCTTTGAACTCAAGTGTAGTCCATATATGTGCTACTATTTTGATGCCCTGGACCGATTTTTGCGTGTGGGTTAGCTTTCCATTACCAGTGTCCCTTGCCATCAGGTGAAACCACTATATCCCCAAGTGAACATTTTAGTCCAACTGACCGGTGTAGGCGTTTAACATGCCACTCTGGCATCAGCACACCGGATGTTTAAGAGCAAGTGCTCTTATCCATTCAGCTTGCTGACTTCATTTGTATAATATGTATTTTCAGTGACTAAGAGAAATATGCCTGGTGGTTTCAGACAATAGCATGGAATAATAACATCCATAGAACTGATTCAGAAGAAGAGTGGTCAAGTCTAGGGGGTGGGCATTTTCCCCCAGGACCATCGGTGTCCACCTCATAAAGGGTATTCTCCCCTCAAAGATAGGAACAAAGAGTTAACACTAAAAGGCATTTTATATTGTGATTATTTTGGTTAGCTTGAGACTTGTTTAATTAACCCTTTACAGGGCAGAGCGGCCGTTAGCGGGCAATCGCTTAAATGAGCGGATCGGCCGATTATGTCTGATACTTCTTCTTCTTCGTTCATCTGGAGTTTTTTTCCGGATGTGATTGCGTTGTGCCTGTTTACAGCAGAGCTGCATTCTTGCGCCGTTAGGCCGACACATCCGACTTCTGCGGGCATTTGTTGACCGGGTTAACCTTCCCGGGGATGTCCGATACTATTATGCATTGTAAAAACGCGATCTCTCGGCTTTCCGACACTTCCGACGGCTACTTTCACTTTCGCCGATAGCTTGACAACGTGGCCGCCATTTGTAAACACGCTACTATGAACTCGAACGGACTTTTATGGACTTTATTTGATAGTTTTCGGGACTTTAACGCTTTTTTTCAAAACGGATTTCAGCAATTCTTCAAGTGATAGCCGAGATTTCGCTAGGTTCAATTTAAATGACATTAAAGGGCATGAAGTTGACTATTAATCGGAGCTAGATATCAGTGCAAAGCATTACTTTGCATTAGCAGTCTGAGTCGGACTTTAAAGAAAGTGATTATGATTCTGAAAATGTGTTTATAAATTGCCGTATAGATGACGGAAAATCACAAACAACATGCTGTATTTCGTAAATATTTGTGTTCATATATGGATTACCAACAACAATCACGTGAGTAACATATTCTGTATGCTTTTCCCTTCATTGTGTTGTTTATTTAACTAAAATAGGTCGACTAACACCTTATTTGTGATGTTTTTACTAACGCGACCTGAAATTTTACCAAACCTGAAAAATCTTGCCCGTTCAGGGCTAAAAAACGGACAAGCGTCTGCCCTGTAGAGGGTTAAGTCATGTGCATTTATGTTTTTGTTGTTAATAAAATTATGTAACATTAATGTTGGAAATGTATGGGAAGGTGACAGAGAAACCAAAATCACTGAGAACAATTATGCTATAACATATTTGAAGAAGCTGAGATGACGGCACTGTGATGGAAACATAAATGTCACCAATAATGAGATTAATATTGCACTATTGTAACTGTGTCAATCCGACTGCATTTCTAATGGATATGCCTTCGTGCTTTAGCTTTTGTCCCTGCAAGTACAACAGATTTCTCTTCTTGTTTCTTACCATTCTACCTTGGAGGACTTTGTCAGACACTGTTACTGCTTATTTATCTGTTGTGGTGGCATTGACAGTTGGGAGTTAGAGACACAAGCTTCTCTACCAAGACATGGGGCATGATCTGTTTTAAATGTTGGTAAATTATTTTCTGTGCATATGTGTAAATATTAATAGCACTTAGAGAATAAATAAAAACTATATAAAAACACAGATTAATTATTATTCTTTTGTTGTTCTTCTCTGAATGTAGCAAAGGCCCTCAACCAACTCATGTGAAGCCCATTGTGGACTTGTTCATGGTCGGTTGGGTTTTGTAGCTTATTTTCAACAGAATGAGATAACAGATAACTATTAGTATAGTTTAATTCCAATGTGAACAGAATGAAGCATTAGCCAACAAAGCTAAATGCCCAGGTTTATCGTAGGTTTCTCAAAAGCTTCAGGATTGTTGTTGCGATAATGCTGTCCTCCAAACAAGGCTTTAAACAAATCATCCCTGTTGGGGGGAAAAGAAAGAAAACAGAAAATGTAAACATTTGAAATATTTGGCATCAAGCAGTTTTATGTGAAATATCTGGCATCAAGCAACAGTTTCATGTGAAATATCTGGCATCAAGCAACAGTTTGTGCTTATGTTGAACCAAACCAGTTGTGATGGAATTAAGTTCCCCTCTTTGTTGATAATGTTCTTATGATTGACATCCCCACATATTCAGTATTCCCATGAGTGCTCAGTCACATGATGCAGCAGCCATCTCCACTCATTGTTCCCATGAGGCATAGGTTTTTTTGTGTGCTCGCTCGCTTTGAACTCAAGCATAGTCCATACATACTATTTTTATAGTAGTGATGGATTGAATTTTGCATGCGGGTTAGCTTTCCCTATTAATAGTGCCCCTCGCCATCAGGCAAACCCACTCCAACTTCATTCATTGGCACCTTTCCGTCTTGACAGACGATAGTTTGGTACATTGTGCTTCAAAAAGGCTTAATAACTACGACCCATGGCGGTGGCGAGTGTGGCTGGTAAGGCCAATTCTTGCAGCAAATGTTTGCCCACAGTAGATGCATGTGAAAGCATGGTCATTTCCACCATTGTGCACCATCTTACGTCTCTCACGCTCTGTGTGTGCTTTATCTGCCATCATTTTCTCTTTTTTCTTTATTCCATTTCTGATGTTTGCCCTCCATGCAACACGTTCAGCTGCGACTTGCTCCCAATGTGCATTATCTATGTCTGTATCAATCATGTCCCGCTTACACACATCTTTGTATCGTAGTAAAGGCTGACCCTGAGATCTCCTACCTGTCTGTAATTCACCAAAAAAGATGCCCTTTGGTATTCTACCATCATCCATCCTCTTAACATGTCCTATCCATCTAAGTCTATGAAGACTGCACGGAATACACCGTCACACAACCTGATCTTTCCAATACTTCAGTATTTGTGATTTTGTCTTGCCACTTAATACCAAGTATTCTTCGCAGACACCGCATATGAAAGCTGTTTAAACGTTTCTCTTGGCGTGAGTAAGTTGTCCAGGTTTCACTGCCATAAAGAAGAGTACTAAGGACACAGGCTTCGTAGACGAGGACTTTTGTTTTGGCAGTAAGCTTCCTGTTCTCCCAGACTCTTTTTGCTAACATGTTCATTGTTGTTGCTGCCTTGCCAATCCTGATGTTGATTTCCTGATCGAGGGATAATTTGCTATTTACCTCTGATCCTAGATATGTAAAATGGTCTACTATCTCCAGTTCGGCGTCGTCAATAAAGATTGATGGTACACCATGTGAACCTTGTGACATAATCTGTGTCTTCTTTTTGTTAATTGTTAAACCAAATTCAGAACAAGCATTGGAGAATGCAGATAGTAGATGTTGTAATTCTTCCTCAGAGTGGGTCGTAATCGCAGCATCATCTGCAAAAAGCAACTCTCTGATTAGTACCCTCCTAATTTTGGTCTTGGCCTTCAATCTCTGAGCATTATAGAGGCCAACATCTGAGCGTGAGTGAAAGTATATACCGTCATCCTGATCACGAAAGGCATATTTCAGTAGAAGTGAAAAGTATATCCCAAAGAGGGTGGGGGATAGTACACAACCTTGCTTAACTCCACTCTTTAATTCCTAGCCCCAAGCACCCATTGAAGCAGGCAGGCTGTGGCGGATCAGCACCCAATTGGCCGGGGGCTGCCCAGCTTGAGGCGGGCGGTAGCTGATCAGTGACACCTGTAGGTGTCTCCACCGTCAGAGGCAGCGTGTGGCGCCCCATGTCTACGCCAACTGACAAGGACTTATAACCCGTAACAGTTGCCTCTCGCCTGGTCGACCCAGACTAAAATGGGCACCAAAAGTGTCCTGGGAAGTAAAGGCGGTTTGAATGTTAATGTTACAGAAACAATGTACATATACTGCTGTGGTTTCAGAAGAAGATACATGATATAACAGATCTTGAACACTGGAGAAAATTGGCTCACAAAATACATCATGTCTTGGAAACTGAAATACTTTGGGCCTTATTAAATGATAGTGGTTAAGACAGAACAGTAATGGAAGGCATGAAGAAGCAGGGGTTCAATACAAAGGTGAACAAGAAACAAGAAATGAGTACCAAAGATTTCTCTCAGGCTAAGGAAGAGAGTTGGTCACTCAACCTCATACAGGAATCATGTCTCTTCACACCCATACAGCATATCTGTTACATCTACATCAGCTGGAAGAAGTGCATGTGTTGAAGAGCAGAACCCTGTACAAACTTACTTCTGCTCCTCTGACCACGAAGACTTGTCATACGGTGTCATGTAGTTTTTCAGCTTTTCTTTCACGTGATATCTGAAAGTTAATCATACTGAAATACAATATTCATAGAAACACCAGAATAAAATTGTTGGACTTTGAATGGAAAATATATCACGTAACATGTACTTGAACAGACTCCAAACACAGCTCACCATGGAGTGTCTGCTTTGTTATCATTGTGAAACTTGAATATCATCATTTTGAGTGTACCAAGTTCAACAAAGAATCTATCAAGACCTTTAGAAGAAGGACCAATCAGGAAGGTGATAACCATCAATATCTTGACTGAACACAACACATGACCATGTTCCACAACAGAAGAGGACACAACGAACTGAAAAGTGACGTGTACAGCATGAGACTGGCCCCGTCATCTCACTGCACATACGGACAGGCAGATCAGATAGTTGAGCTTAACTGGCTGCTATGTTTTGTTGATTGGAATCTGAGCCTTCACCAGTGAAAACAATTACCAGACATTAATATACAAAGCACAAATGTTACATTAGCCATTTTTTAGCCAGCGCGTTAGCAAGTTGATGGAGAACCTGCGAGGATGTCATGAGCTCGGTCGGACACAGGTTCGGCGCCTGGAAAAGTGAGGGAACGACTTGGCCACCGATCCCTCCGTATATTCAGACAGACAAAATGTGATGGCACCATATATTTAACAATAAGGCTCTCCTCAATCAAAATGGTATTGACTGCTGTTGAGCTACTATTAAAAAAACATATGATTGAACACAAAACATAATTAGGAAGCTTGATGAAATGAAAGACACACCTAGATTTGCAAGTGAAAATGATGACCAAAGTCTTTGTCAATGAACAGAAAAACAAGAATTGTTATCTAGACAGTTCAATATTTCAGAGTAAAATTTATTTCACTGTCTATAGTCATTGCATCTATCACTTTCTGTAGCGCCTTCTGACTTGCTATCAGGACAGTGTCATCAAGCATAGCATAAGTTATTTATATTATAGCCACTAACTGCAATCCCTGGCTTATTTTCTACAGATCTTATTTATTATATGCTCATTATATAATAATCTCAAATCATGAGAAAATACTGTCTGATGCCCTTCTTTATGCACTCAAATATTCTTAAATGGTTGCCGATTCTTATAGTTGCTAATATGGCTTCATTATTCACAAATCTTTGATGTGAATGTTTGTTCTAGTTAGTCTGATTATTTCCCCATGTTTCACATTGTCAATCACTTTTGTGTACTTTATGAAGCATAAGTACAGATCTTTGTTTACTTCATAGTTCTTTCTACCACTAAAACATACATAAGAGAACAAAACTTACCTGATCTTCCTACCCTTACTGGCACGGGTATCCACTTTTCGCTTCTGTTTATTTCTCAGCCGTTGAATTTCCAGCCACTGCCTAAATGAACGACAAAGATACATGCATTAGAAAGCTGAAGCCATCTTAGGTAGTGACGATTGCCCTGTACTAATCATGACTACTACATCATAGATGGCATAGACAAAAACTATTTTGGAACTTCAAGAATAATTAGAACAGTGTGGATTAACTCTGAAAGTATGTAATGGTTTACGTGTCAGGTTTTAGTCAGATATGACTGAGCTACCATATGACAGTAGGTGGTACTGCCCAATTTCCATTAGCGCCTAATGTTGGGCGGCGCTGACCAAACCTGACACCACACATTGTGCCAACGGCTTCAGGAGGAGCGCAATTGGGAGGGTACCAGCTTTATATTGGTGTCAGGAGAACCTAAAGGCTAAATGTCATGGCAGGATAGACTAGGATTGAAGCAGCATCTGCAGTTTGTCTTGTTCCAGATGTATAGGTGTTGTTTCCTCTGGAGTAAACTAGGCAAGCTGAGATAGAGATCATGCTGCATGTGCAACACATGGTCTCTTCAATTCATCCCAGGCTTTGTGCTATAGAGAGGTATAACCCCATCCCTGGTCTTAACTGGTATTGGAATCAAAGCGAGTGGTAGCAGTTATGGGTTATAAGTAATTTGCATTATGATGGGAATGACCACGTGTTCATATGCACCCATTGTGGACTAACATTTACAACACGAATTGGTCTGGTGAGTCGCATTCGCTACCAGCGTGAGTTGTAGTTAGGCCTTTTTTGAAGCAAAATATAACAAACTATCGTCTGTCAAGACGGCAAAGTGCCAGTAGTAAATAATAGCTTAGTGCAGGGCATTCTCTTGGAGTTTTCAGTTACTTTTAATGCGTAATGGTTATATGTTTTAATGGCTTCCAAAACTATTGTGACATTAGAAGTGTTAGTAAAAGGGGATATTAACAATTTATAACCAAGGGAAAAAAAGGTTACTACACCATGAACACCTGAAATATAGGCTTTCTTCTTCTTCTTCTGCGTTCATCCAGAGTTGTTTTTTTCGGAAGTGATTGTGTTGTGCCTGTTTACAGCAAAGTTGCGTTCTTGCGCAGTTAGGCCGATACATCCGACTTCTGCGGGCATTTGTTGACCGGATTAACCATTCCGGAAATATAGGCTTTAAATATTGGCCTTCTGACCTCACAGTGTGAATATATTAAGAGGCTGGGACATAAGGGGATCAAGGGACAACCTGAGACACATGACATTGTAACTTACTTGTTGGCCATCACTGGATCTGTTTCTTCATTCTGCTTCATTTCAATGAGGTCTCTCAGGCACACATGGTAGAAGTCATTGTCATCAATGATCTCATGATCAACCTGTGCTTCCTGCCTGGTTCTTTGTTTGAGCTTGATCTAACACAGAATATCAAACATCCAGTAACACATTTAGCTTGATCTAACACACAATATCAAACATCCAGTAACACATTTAGCTTGATCTAACACAGAATATCAAACATCCAGTAACACATTTAGCTTGATCTAACACACAATCAAACATCCAGTAACACATTTAGCTTGATCTAACACACAATATCAAACATCCAGTAACACATTTAGCTTGATCTAACACAGAATATCAAACATCCAGTAACACATTTAGCTTGATCTAACACACAATCAAACATCCAGTAACACATTTAGCTTGATCTAACACACAATCAAACATCCAGTAACACATTTAGCTTGATCTAACACAGAATATCAAACATCCAGTAACACATTTAGCTGGATCTAACACACAATCAAACATCCAGTAACACATTTAGCTTGATCTAACACACAATATCAAACATCCAGTAACACATTTAGCTTGATCTAACACAGAATATCAAACATCCAGTAACACATTTAGCTTGATCTAACACACAATCAAACATCCAGTAACACATTTAGCTTGATCTAACACACAATCAAACATCCAGTAACACATTTAGCTTGATCTAACACACAATATCAAACATCCAGTAACACATTTAGCTTGATCTAACACACAATCAAACATCCAGTAACACATTTAGCTTGATCTAACACACAATATCAAACATCCAGTAACACATTTAGCTTGATCTAACACAGAATATCAAACATCCAGTAACACATACAATGCTGGTAATCCAACATATGCAGTAACTGATGACACAATTCTGGTAATCTCACAAAAGCAGTGTATTTATACTACAAATAATTTCTCAGTCTTCGTAGACTTGGGCCGGACACATTAAGAGGATGGATGATACTTCTTCTTCTGCGTTCATCCAGAGTTTTTTTCGGACGTGATTGCGTTATGCCTGTTTACAGCAGAGCTGCGCTCTTGCGCCGTTAGGCTGTCACATCCGACTTCTGCGGGCATTTGTTGACCGGGTTAACCTTCCCGGGGATGGATGATACTAAGGGATAGCTTTTTGGTGAATTACAGATAGGTAAAAAGATTTTGTGGTAGGCCTCTACTATGGTAAAAATATGAAGATGTGTGTAAGCAGGAGATGAATGATACAGGCATTGATATTGCAACTTGGGAGCACGTCGCTGTGAGGGAAAAAGCTTTGGTGGAAATTATGTGTTCACAAGCTTCCATTGTGGATGAACATTTACCGCACAAATTAGTCTAATCAGTCATATTCACTACTGCCATGGGTTGCAGTTATTATGCCTTTTTTTGAAGCATAATATAACAAACTACTATCTGTCAAAACGGCAAAGTGCCAGCAGCAATTTCACAGTACAAGATAAGCTACCCATATTTTGATCACATACTAACAGAAGATGGTAGATGTGATCCAGAAGGAGAGGAGAGAAAGTAAACTACCAAAGATATATTCTACAACACAATAATAATACGACAAAACATGCTCCAAATTAACAATGACAGCCAACAAATGGTGTATACGTTTTGTTTCCTACATGTAAATTTACACTTCCCATGATTTCACTGTTGACTTCCACTGGTTATAGATTTCGGCTTGGTCTAACTCATCATGACCCTTCTGTGATGAATCTTCCTGATTAACACTGTAGGATTTGGGGAATTAGTTAAGGAACTGGTCATAATAATGGCAGGCGGTCCTGATCTATAGCTAACAGCTCACAACAGGGACAATCAGAATCCACATATTATTTTGACTTTGGCTGGAAGAGATATCTACTTATTAACTTGTCCTGTGTGCAATGATGACCTTTCATGACCAGAACCATAACATTAGATTACTACAACAAATATGTGGTCCATTGAAAAGTGATAACACTGATAACATAGAGCTAAGACCAAATATATCTGCACAGATAACCAATACTTAGTAAAGTTAAACAAATTAATAAAGTCCCACCCTGGGTTATAGCTAAGAAATGCTGTGTCGATTTCACACAATGGATTTGTGATATGTTTATTCATGTCTTTTGAGCACATGGCGCTCTTATCATACTGCTCACCTATTTCATGGGGATGTAATGATCAAACTGGAACATTGCATAGCGAACAAAATGCTCAAGATTGTTAGGCCATGTTAAATAAATGGACTATTAAATTCTAAAAACGAACAGATGTGTATTTTATCTAGTTTTCCAAGCAATTAGGAAGTACAGGAACATATATTACCTCCACATCATCATCATCATCCTCGACCACCCTATCCTCGCCAGCTTTGCCGTCAGTTTCAGTGACCGGTTTGCCCAGTATTCTGTAAGCTGATCGCTGCTGATGTAGTCGTTTGACCAGTCTATCACGGTTAGCCAAAATCTGCAGATTTATAAAGACGTTAACACATTTAAAAACATAAATTCTGAATAGGATATAGTTACATGTCATTATTATTTTTACTAAACTGTAGATAAGTAATTCAATGTCAAAACATTATATATATATAAAACAGCTGATGTTACCAAGAAATAAGACGCCACAACTTAATGAACTGGTCTTAATAAACTCACTATCGACATGTTAGGGTGGCATGCATTCACCCTTGTGCAACACACTATTCAAAACTTCCTGTGATATCTGCAAGTGTTTGCAATTTGCCCACCACTTGCTATGCTTCCAACAATGATGATTCTCAAACATTCTACCCACAATCCTGACTCAATGCACAGTCACAAACAGCATAACCTTAGTTCGTAACATTGGACTCCTGCAACATAAGCTGGGGTGAAAGTATCCACACACTGTCAGAGAACTACACCCCCTAATACAACCCATGGTGTTTCTATCTAAATAGCAGACATAAAGCAGAATTTAATCAGACACTCTTACCTGCTCTATCTGTTTCAAAACAGACACTTCAAAGGCAGAGAAATTCTTGGCTTTGATCTTTCCCTGGGTCAGTCTTGTCTTCTCATCCCACTTGGACAAAGTGTCGTTTCTATAATTTGAATACATATAATAAATATACAAGTCATTTCCGGCCCCATAAAGAAAATACAAGTAATTTTTATCTTCTGGACTTACATAGAGAAAATAATCAACAGCGTGTTACTTGGGCCCATTAGGAATGACAAGAATAGTAGCAATGTTTGCTACCATACATGTTGTTAGAGATTACTAAAGAGGGTTGGCATGGCGACGGACTGACTACCCCTTACTGTAGAAACTTTAACTGCAGCATCCAACCAACCACGAACAAGTCTAAAGGTAAGCAAAGAAGAATGAACTCACAAGACAAATGGAATAGAAGGAGGGCTAAAAGCATTTGGAGAAGAGAATTAGAGACAGAAATTAATCATATGGGAAGGACACTGAAGGCGCTGCAAGAGATAAACAAGATAGGAAGGCTTGCAAGAGTTGGTTGAGGGCCAGTGCTTAAACTGTGGATAAAGGGCTCCAACAGAAGAAGAGTTTCTTAGATAATAAATAACAGGAGATGGTAGTAGACATGATCCAGAAATAAAGTAATGGAATATGAACTGCTGACATGAGATACATACTGACAAACTCACCTTTATATATTACAATTGCAAGCCATCAGATGTTACATTATTACATGGGGTGGAGACATGAACAAATACAAGAACAAATGCTAAAAGCTGGATATATAAAAGAAAGGGATGAATATCATGGACAAATAAGATGGAAAATGAACAAATACTAAACAAACTCAGCATTGTAAAATAGTCACCGGATAATTTCCAAACATTTCTGAGAAGGCAAGGTGTCGAGGAAGGAAACAAGCATTCCCCCTCACAAGGCCTTGGCCTATAATACACGAAGCTACCATGACAGCAGGGAAGATGTCAGCACCTTTGCCTACCATGGCCTAAAATACACGAAGGTACCATGACAGCAGGGAAGGTGTCAGCACATTTGCCTACCATG
This sequence comes from Cepaea nemoralis, assembly GCA_014155875.1. NCBI lineage: Eukaryota > Metazoa > Mollusca > Gastropoda > Stylommatophora > Helicidae > Cepaea > Cepaea nemoralis. The sequence goes on from JACEFZ010020486.1 coordinate 176,166, forward strand.
GCCTATAATACACGAAGGTACCATGACAGCAGGGAAGATGTCAGCACCTTTGCCTAACATGGCCTATAATACACGAAGGTACCATGACACCAGGGAAGATGTCAGCACATTTGTCTGCCATGGCCTATAATACACGAAGGTACCATGACAGCAGGGAAGATGTCAGCACCTTTGCCTAACATGGCCTATAATACACGAAGGTACCATGACAGCAGGGAAGATGTCAGCACCTTTGTCTAACATGGCCTATAATACACGAAGGTACCATGACAGCAGGGAAGATGTCAGCACCTTTGCCTAACATGGCCTATAATACACGAAGGTACCATGACAGCAGGGAAGATGTCAGCACATTTGTCTGCCATGGCCTATAATACACGAAGGTACCATGACAGCAGGGAAGATGGCACCTTTGCCTGCCAGTCCAGCAGGCATGTGTTTGTATCCTCATCAAGGTGGGGGATTTATTTCACACTCAGGTCAGTCTAAAAATTTGTAGCAGGACGTTTCCTAGGATGTAAAGATAGCTGGCATGACCACATCCCCATCAAGTGCTGATTGGTATAAGGAAATGTCAAGGATAGGAGGGATTGACACGAGTTGGTTAAAGGCTTAGAGGGTTTAAAGACAGAAGAAGAACACCATATACTCGATACACTTTAAGGCAATGAAAAAGGTCCTTTACTTACAGGATTCTTATACAACTGTGTGGAGCCACTGAGGAAGTATTATCTGCATCATCATATGCTATGCCAATAAGCGTGCATGTCATATTTCGCCATCTCACACAATCATCAGGATCGTTGATCAGCTCTGTGTTCTTGTTTCGATCATGTTATGTGGCCAGCTATCCAGATATTTACTTCTGTCTTCCTCTAGTCTTCTTGCTTGTTGTTATCAAGTTCTCTAGTTGATTTCTTCTCATACCACACAACAAATTTGACTGCCTACATCTAATTTCTCTAATCAGTTTCAGTTCAAGCTCTTATCCATTCGTCCATGCTGACCTCCATAACCAGACTTGATTTGGCATGCTTATATTTTTCTTACAAAGTATCGTCTTCTGTATATAAATGTTTACAACCAGGGAGAAAGTACCACAGTTAAGAGAACTAAGCAATGTGCAAGAGCGGATCAAACATGGCATACCTGAAACTTTGAAAGTCTTTGTGCCTTTTTGAAAGTGTCTCTTCAACTTCTTCCACATCAAGTTTACGTTTCAAACGGCCTTGATTTTGTTGATTGTTCTCTGTTACAGCATCAGTCTCCATTTCTTCTGTTTCTTCCTCTTCTCCTGGGCTGTCATCTTCCTCATCCAAATCACCTGCTTCCATACCATTATGTGACCCATTCATTTGACTGTTTTTGACAGTCATCTCCTGATCATCATCATCAGCTTCAGATTCACTGGTGATCTCCTCATCGGAATCCCCAGCTGGTGTTTTACTGTGATAAGACAAAACATATAAAACCATTAAAATGTTCACAAAGCCATTGAAATCAACACATCTGAATGTTCAGTTGGTGTTTCACTGTGATAAGATCCTACACATAAAACCATTAAAATGTTCAAATTGTCAATGATATCACATTTGAATGTTCAGTTGGTGTTTTACTGTGATGAGATCACACTCATAAAACCATTAAAATGTTCAAACTGCCATTGAAATCAACACATCTGAATATTCAGTTGGTGTTTCACTGTGATAAGATCATACACATAAAACCATTAAAATGTTAACAAAATCTTCAAACTGCCATTGAAATCAACACATCTGAATGTCCAATTAAGCAAAAACATGAAACCATTAACATGTTCACAAAATGTTAAAGATGTTATTGAAATCAACACAGCTGTAAAATACCCTTACTGATTGCTTGACAGTGTAGAGACATGAACATTTGCATGAGGTTGTAAAAGATAAATAATTTTTATAAAGCTAACTGTTTTAGCATTAAAGGTCAGTGATGTAGAGGAGTGAAGAGTTGGGCCTTCATATTTATGAGACCATGGCAATATGAGGTTTACCAGTTCCCTTCCTTGCCATAATTTCCAGAGAAATCTGAAGCTGGTGAAAGTTTTAATTAGGCTGATTAACCCTAAAGCCTCACTGGCCAGTAAAACAAATTGAATCCTAGGCCATTTATGCCAGAGATTTAACCATTAAGTGACCAAAGCTCTGTGTCCTAGGCCATTTATGTCAGAGATTTAACCACTAAGTGACCACAGCTCCATTTCCTAGTCCATTTATGCCAGAGATTTAACCATTAAGTGACCACGGCACCGTGTCCTAGACCATTTATGTCAGAAGTTTACCATTAAGTGACCACAGCTCTGTGTACTAGTCCATTTATGCCAGAGATTTAACCATTAGGTGACCACAGCTCCGTGTCCTAGACCATTTATGCCAGAGATTTAACCATTAGGTGACCACAGCTCTGTGTCCTAGACCATTTATGCCAAAGAATTAACCTTTAAGTGACCAGAGTTTCATATCCTAACCATTTATGACAGAGAATTAACCATTACCGGGAAGGTTAACCCGGTCAACAAATGCCCGCAGAAGTCGGATGTGTCGGCCTAACGGCGCAAGAACGCAGCTCTGCTGTAAACAGGCACAACGCAATCACATCCGGGAAAAAAAACTCCGGATGAACGAAGAAGAATTAACCATTAAGTGACCACAGCTCCGTGTCCTAGACCATTTATGTCAAAGAATTAACTTTCAAGTGACCAGAGTTCCATATCCTAACCATTTATGACAGAGAATTAACCATTAAGTGACCACAGCTCCGTGTCCTAGACCATTTATGCCAAAGAATTAACCTTTAAGTGACCAGAGTTCCATATCCTAACCATTTATGACAGAGAATTAACCATTAAACGACCACCGCCCAGGCTTATTGGTATTGATGAGGATAGAATATAAAATACAGATTGCCTATATTAAGATAAACCAACCAGTGCATTACGCGAATGTTAAACAGATGACATATATGCTAAGCATGAACAATGGATTGTTTGTTCAATTTAAATGAATTCAAGATTTCTGAAATGTGCAAACAATGAAACAAGTCAAAAGCAACAATCAATAGAGAAACTTACCTCTTGCTTGATTTCCCTCCTAATTGCAAGAGTTGTAGCTGAAGGTCAAGCAGTATCGACACAAGTTTCCTCACTGAACTATGAACTGTAAAAAAGATATACATCAAATAAACATTGTGTCCTTTAGATCCAGTCTCTAAGTTCTGGTTGTAATTGGTTAGGATCATTTACATTGCACATAGATACCCTGATAAGTGCTCCCATCTCCAACCATTGATCACACAAGGAGAATCTCAGCACAGTGCACCAACTTGGAAATTGTGCCGGTTGATTCAGCCTGCTATTTCCAATGGATGCACATGGGTCCTTTGAGCTTTTCACCTTTGTCCGAGAAGGTTCGGCATCCGATCCACTGCCCTAGGATCACTGGGATGTATATAATCTTTTTCTACCAACCTGTCCACTATCTCCTCCCTATGTGATCCTATATTTCTAACACCATTAATCTTCTAGTTGTCATACTGCTCTATAGTCCCTCTCTTCACATGATGTGACCAAACAATGGTGCCTGCCATTATCAGGTCACTCTCCTACTTCTGAGTTAATGTTATGTTAGTTGCATATCCTTTACAGGCCGTTGCAGCCAACCCCAACATTTTTGTTTTGACTGTTTGTGATCTCTGGGCAAGTTTACATTCAGCAGTTTGTGACTGCTTTCTGAACAACAGGCACCCATACTATTTCGAAAGCGGTGTGTGGGATTACGAACTGCGTCTGTAACCATGGAACTGGCAGTTCTGAGTTATTTGTAATTGACATCCCACAAGTTAAGGTAAGTCAACAGTGAAGTCCAACTAACCAGCACAATGAAGGAATCCACTACACACTGGCCAGAAAATAAAGTTTAAGCACGTTAAGCTGCTCAGCCGCAACAACAACCATTGTAAAAATCTACGCAAATCGATCTGCTCTCAAGTCACCTTCATCTCCTTCAAACACATTATGTTGAGATTCTGATACTGCATTCACCACCCCCAAACCATAACACCGGATGTCATATATAAAAAGTCATGATATTGTTTACAGAAAAACAAACCAAGGAAACAGTAGAGAAAACATTTAAACCAAGAATAAATGACTACAATCTGCCAATTACCATTCTTGGCCTCCTTTCTGAAGCTCTCCTGTTGGATAAAATCTGCCCATGTGTCAGGTTGTGGTAACCTGTTACAGGCTGTGACCATCTTTTGCAAGGCAATTCTGCTTTTGATCAAGTCGTCCCAAACACCTGTAGGGCAAAGTTGTCATTCTTATGTTGTGCGAATATTCAATTACAAAACATGCAGATATCACATTTATATAATAAAGTCCAGACCACGGTCTCAAACTGTAACATTCAATGAAAACTAATGCCACTGTTAGCATAATGTCTGAACTTAAATGGTAAGGTAGTAGACAAGACGGGTTTTTATAACCTAAAAACAATGTCGAATTCCATTAATGCTTAAATTTTAAAAAGTCATGTCTACCGATAGCATCCCATAAAGCACACTTCACAACTCTTGTGATAAAATTGCACTACTGGTTAGAATGACCGTTTAAAAACAAACCCATGACACCATAAAGCACACACTCCATAACACCAGTGATGACCCACAAACCTGCACTCCTGGTCTAAAAATAAACCAATGACCACACAGGACAGACAGCCTGTCCGCTTTGCCATGGAAATTCCAATTTAATACTTCAATGGCATGATAGAAGATAAGGTGCTGCTTTCTCTTCTGCTTCATTCACCCCAAAAATATTGTGTTGTTTTTAGTTTACAGTGAAGCCTTGATAGCCAAGCTTTACAATTCAACATGCCAAATTTCATCATAGCAAATTCTGGAACTCTTTGATCCTTACTCTCTTCGCCAGGATGTAGTAAGGTACCCATTTCCCAGGACCATAATTTGGAAGGGGTTTGGGTTTTGGCCAGTTCTGGTTTCTTGATCTTGACACAAGCAGTTATATGAATTGCTGACTGTAATCATCTGCTTTTCTTAATCTCAGGTACTAAAACTTAGGATTTTTATATTCTTTGAAGAAAAAAAAAAACCGCTCAGCTTAAAACTAACACATAAAAGGGTAAATCATCAAATAAGGCACAGGATGATAGTTGTGACAAATTATCTTTCAGCCCCCCTCAAGTACACTGTGTTGGAGCCCGCTGACAATGAAATACCCGAAACCCATGGAAGAAACACTACTAGCTTAGATAAGAGAAGTAACAGCTGCAGCAGGATATAATAGGAAATAAAAACAGATAGGTACGTGTAACTCCTGCAAAAATTTGAGAAATAATACAGTGTACATACCTAACAAACTCCAATATGGCAAACATAAATCACAGGGGGGAAAATCAATGATGATATAACCAAATTAAAAAAAAAAAATAATATAATAAAAATAAGTTATACTAACGACACAATGAATCAACATTGTGATTATAATAATCTTCCCCAGGAAAACCATAAACATATCCAAAGAAACATAAAATTAAAAGATAGACAGAAACAGTCTAGGATATGACACATAGCCAGGATATGTGTAATAAAACAGTCTAGGTATGACACATTGCTAGGATATGTGTAATGGTCTAGCACTGTGCCATAACTAGACTTTTTCTGTTTATCTTTTAATAGAACAGTGGTTGAACTGATTAAGATCACAAATGTTTATGGATGAACATGACTGCCTGTGCTGCTTAGCCTGGCACTTGATGATGAACAATTATCCCTCACTGTATCATTCATACCCATGAAAAGTCTACCTACCTAGTTGGTACATCACTGCGTTTCCTTTTGCTCTGTCATCAGACTTGTCTGCTGGTGGTAACACATCAGTCGCTATTGAACAGAAAGATGGGCAAGGCCAACTTACAAACTGGAAGCAACATTTAACAACACAAGGATGACTTAATGCATATCTCACAAATGTTCTGTTTTAAGAGTGGGGTAGGTGTTTCATTATTTAGATATCTTGGTAACAGTAGGTGGAAGATGCAGTGAAGAAGTTAAATGTTGAATAGCTGAAACAAAAGCAGCATTTCACAAAGATCAGAATATTCTATGTAATATATCTTTATCAACTAAGGAGACAAAGAAAATCCTTAAGAGTTATACCAAGACAATCTTTCTGTGCAAAATTGAATCATCAACAATCAGAAAATTAGTAAAAATTTGTGTGAAAGCTAGTTTTTTTTCCTGTGTCGCTCACTTTGAACTGAAGCATACTACATAATGTGCTATTATGTCTAGTGCACTGGACTGATTTCTGCATGTGGATTAGCTTTCCTTATTACCAGTATCCCTCGCCATCAGGTGAATCCACTCTGACTTCTGTGGTACTTGTCATTTACATTCCCAAGTCAAGGATGAGAAGTCAACATTTTTATCCAACTGACCAATGTAGGGGCTGAACCTACTACCCCGACATCAGCACACCGGTTGATGAGCCTAAAATAAGTAACAGGCAATGTCCTGAGAAGTAAGGGAGGCCAGCATAATAATGACATCACCACCAATCAAATGTTGATCAGTCTGAAAATATGAGGCTTGCACCACATGGATGTGAAGTGTGGGCAATGAGCAAACAGGCTGAAAAACATCTGATGGCTGTGGAAATGTGGTTTCTGAGGAGAATACAAAGAATACCAAGGGCAGACAGAAATAGCAATGACCAAGTCCTACAAGAAACAAAAATCGTACACTGATAAGATAAATTAGACGTAGACAGTCAAAATGTTTGGTCACATTATGAGAAGAAATAAGTTGGAGAACTTGGTGACAACTTGCAAGATCAAGGGGAAGAGAACAAGAAGGCAGAGAAGTAAATACCTGGATGGCTTGGCATTGTGGTACGGTCAAGACAAGAACACTGAGCTGATCCACGACTCTGGTGATTGAGTGAGATGGCGAATCATGACCGCCCACGATTATCGGCATGGCACAAAATGAATGAATGCACACCATATACCAAATTTTTTTTTTTAAAAAGGGCCAGAACAGGACACCACAAGAGAACAGTTATTCAGACTAAGTTGGCTTCCTACCCCCTATACACATATGAACTGGCAGAACAGACAGCCTAAGATATCACATTAAACTGCCACATATTTTGCCAACTGTCAGCTAAACATTAGCCCACAGAGACAAATATCCACTCAAAGTTATATGATTGATTGATTGATTGATCTAGGAACCGACATCACAGCATTCGGGACATTCCCATAAGCGCTCCGTCTCCATCCTCAGCAACCAGCGAAGAGTTCCAACACTAATAGTTCCAGTAGCAATCTGATTATATGTCCGTCTCGCCTTTCCTCTGAGCGTCGAGCGTCGGCCAGATCCTCTCGTCACTCCTCGCTGCCTCATTCTAACCAGACTATGGTGATCCATTTGCTCCTCCGAGGCGTACACGTGCTCCCACAAGGCCGCAACCACATCTGCCTTGTCATGCATCAATACTCCACCAAGTTCTGCCAAGCCAGCCAATCTGTCCGCCTGTTCATTCCCCCGCACACCGGCATGCCCAGGAGAGTTATATGAGTGTCTCAAAGAGCCCAACCATCCTAATAATAATTTGTCTTGAAGCAGTTTCCTGCTAAGGGCCTCTGATGTGACAGCGTCATCACACTGTATAGGCCTGGGAGCAAGGAGGATTAGGTTGCCAGTCTGTGCCTCACTATCGTATGTGACGACCCACACCCGGCCGTACTCATGACATTATCAGGGCAGTTCACTACCACATGTGGTAAAGCGCTAACTCTTAATTACAGTAACATATTGGAGAAAAACTGGACTTCCTATGTAGACATTACTAGAACAACAGCGAACAAAAAGATTTGCATCCACTGTTAACTTTTTACTTACCTTTAATTGCCTCAGTTGATTCATCTTTATCCACTTCCAATCCATCGTCCATATCGTCATCATCATCCTCACTGTTTTCTAATTTGTCATCATCTTCACTATTCGCCTCTTCGCCAAAATCATCATCGTCTTCAATGAGACTGCCTTCATCCTCTGATTGCTTGTCCTGACTGTGGATGTAAACAAAAAAGAATGCAACAGAGATTCTTTAAAGAATAATATCAATCAGTCAAGTGCCATCTCCGCAATGGATCTCACACTTTCCACCTCTAGACACATCACATACATTGACAGACAGCTGTTTGCCCATCTATTAGTGCTATATATCTCCACTTATACCATTGCCTTGATATTATTGTGCAATAATCAGTAAAGAAGAAAATCAGGACTTTTGAACTTAAAACGCTACTAAAAAGTTCTTAGAATATCGTGGACCAAAACAAAGACAATACTGACATTCTACATTCTTCATCTGAAAATCGAAGAAAATTAGTTCATAAACAGCATCGTATCTCGGAAGTTAAAATACACTGGCTATATTAAATGTCATAGTTGGCACCACAGACAGTAGAGCACACACTCCAAGACTGCCCAAAATACAACTTATCTAGGCAAACCATCTGGCCTAGAGAAACAGTGGAAGATACATTCTATGGACCACTGAGTGAACTAAAAAAAGACAGTTAAATTCATACAGGAGACAACATTTCAGTTATAGATATATTTCAAGTGAAGTAAAGAAGAAGATGGAGAAACTAACATAGGACCAAGACATTTTTAGTGTTTCTGATGAGAGCAACATTCTACAAAATACCTGCTACATGATACCATTACCTACTTCTTGCCTCCAGTGTGGTTTTTATAAGAGTGTCATGTCAGTTCAGGTGTACACTTGACTTATCTTATACTTTACTTTCCCTGCACTTTTTATTTCCACGTTTAATATATTTTGAGTCTCTATGAAACACATCCTAATCATTTGTATGTCCTTTGTGTCTAGAATGAAGAGCTATTAAGTCTGCCCGATTCATTCTTCTGAAAGCTGTCTTTTCCTGTAACTGGATAACAGTGAATTTTAAATATTGAGCACAACCCACTACTGGCAACGCTATCGTATTCCGGTATAAACCTAAGGCCTTGTCCACTTCAATATGGAAGCACTAGACTCGAGTTTTGCTCTTGTTTGAGCTCATCAGTAGTGCACATCCTTGACGACCCAGGATCAAACCCAGATCATTGGCGTGTGAGGCGGGTGTATAACCACTAGACCACACAGCACACGCTAGACGCAACCAAATTATCACAATAGTGAATTTAAAAGTTTAGACAACAAAGAAGGACGAAGTAAACAGGCAGATTAAAATAAACACTGAACTCAGGACGAAGAACAGAATGACCTACCTTGAATCTGTAAAGTGACCTTCATCATCTTCATCTGAGAATAATAATGCAAACAGCAAAATATTAAACATCAACAAATACTAACACCCAAAATAACTGACAAACACAGCAGATGATATTCTATACCTTAAAATAACACAACTTATACTTCAGCATCATCATATGCTCTGTCATATGGCGTGGATGCTCTTGTCTTTCTACAGGTCTCAGTCCTGAGTGTTATGGATAATTCTTACTGCGGACAATCCACACATGGCACCGTTTTACACCATCAAGCATACTTTCTCCTGGTTTGTCATTGCCTCCTATAGCAGTGATCTTTCCAGTGGCAGCACGATGCTCTCTAAAGCCTCTGTTCTCAATATAAAACAAAAAGAGTGCTGTTTGTCTCTTTCTTACAGTGGCTCTAATGTTCCACACTCATTAGCCTCTTCCAGGCAACCACTGTTGGTTACTCTGGCCCTCCAAGGCATTCACAACATTCATCTCAGAAACGGCATTGCCATTATCTCCAACCTTTTTTCTAATTTGTCTGTTAATTCTAATTTGTCCGTTCACCCAGCCTAAAATTGGTACCAGGAAATGTCCTGGGGAAGTAAAGGTGGGCAGATTGATACTGACCAAATCACCCACCAAAAGCTGATTGGTCTATAAAAATATGGGGCTATCACAGCACATCCAATATTCTTGAAGGTGTCAAAAGCCTTAAAACAACAATAACAACAAAAACACCACATACTTTAAACATATGTGTGAGATAAAGTAAAGTCGCAACTTATAATGTTTGCTAAACGTAAACAACCACATCCTGCAAACAATCAGTATCATATAATTTCTGATCTGCTTCAGCTGTTTCTCCTTTATTCTATACAATCATGCATCACAAATTGCAAGGCACATCTCATTCTGATCACTGCGATGTTGATTTTGCAATGACTGACTTCAAATCTGTTACAAACATGTTGGTTGACTCATTGTTGATGTCCTTAGATACTATCTATCCTGGCAAAGGTTGGATCTCTTGACAATGAAATAGCTAAAATGTGTGGAGGAAACACCACCAACCCAGACCCAATCCCAGTCCACATGACCTGCCTGAATCATGGCCTGGTTATATCTTAATATGCCTGTTTGCAGACATGAAGCTTCAGTGTTGCGTTTGCACACCCCACTGATTTCTAGGCTTGGAGGGGGTTGAGAGAAGAGAGCTCTTCAACACATTCTTTGTAAAGACGATACTCTGTCACCTGGTGGGAAGAAAAGTATCCACACCAATCTCATTCCATTATAAGCAAGCCTCTGTCAAGGCTTAAATGACCTGAATGTCAATACATCAGACGATTTACAAAATATGTGCCAAACATATGTGGCGGAATCTGGGCTCTAACATATATATAGTTTTACCCCCTTTGAATTTTAATAAACTGTTACAGCTAAAGGCCAGTTATTTCCAATTTATTTCAAAAACTATATTGACTTTATGCATGGTTATTAAATATTACAATGAAGACATAATAAAGTAAAAACTACCAGTCTCCAATATCATGGCTTAAAAATATCAGTCCAAATAGTGGTATTCTGTCTTTTAAGCGCTAGCTCAGACAATTATCACTTTACACAATAGTTTATGGTCAACAATTCATTTGGTCAGAAACACTGCTCTCAACCAGTGCATAATTGAATACTGTCTGAGCCCTTTCCTGTCACCAATGGAGTGAAGCATGGATGTGTCCTGGCATTAACACTGTTCAGCCTCATGTTTTCAGCTATGCTGACGAATGCCTTTGAGAACAATAACATTGGAATAGAAATCAACTACCGCATGGATGGAAAGTTGTTCAATCTCAGAAGACTGAAAGCCAAAACCAAAACTAACAGCGACACTGTCAGAGAACTGCTGTTTGCTGATGATTGCGCTCTATATGCCAACTCAGAGGCAGACATGCAACACAATGTTTCAGCTTTCTCTATGCCTGTGCCAACTTTGGGCTCAATATCAACTTCGAGAATACTGTAGTTATGTACCAGCCAGCTCCAGGGAATAATTACACCGTAGACTAAGTGTTGTGGACAAATTCATCTATCTTGGCAGCACTGTGTCACAAGCTGCCACAACTGATGACGAAGTGAATGCAAAAATCTCCAAGGCCAGCATGGCCTTTGGCAGACTACAAGAATGTATGGGACAGAAATGGAATAAGCCTGCAAACAAAACTGAAAGTTTTTAAAGCAGTTGTATTATCCACACTGCTTTATGCTTGTGAAACATGGATTGTTTATCATCGACATGCTAGGAAATTAAACCACTTCCACACAGTCTGCCTTAGGAAGCTATTGAAGATTAAATGGCAAGACAAGATCCCAGACACTGAAGTTCTAGAAAGAGCATCCATGCCCAGTATCCACACTCTACTAATGAAAAATCTGATTCACTAGGCTGGTCACTTAACTCGTATGCCAAATCACAGGCTCCCTAAACAAATTTTTTTACGGTGAGCCGCGTTGTGGTAAATGCTCCCAAGGCGACCAGAGGAAACACTTTAAAGACATTCTGAAAATCTCACTTAAAGCTTTTGGAATTCATCTTGTACCAGGGAGACTGCTGCTAAAGACAGTAATTCGTGGCACACATAATTACATAGGGTCTAGCCACTTGTGAAGCAACCAGGACTGCAAGAGCTGTGAAGTAAAGGCAGGACAGAAAAACCACTGCAGGAGATCCTCCTTCTGGAACATCAAACATTCTTTGCCCACATTGACAAAGAACATTTCGAGCTAAAATAGGCCTTATCAGCCATCTTAGAACTCACGGCTCCATACTTTCAACCCCACTGGATGAAATGAATGGTGGTCATCATTCTTGATGGACAAACAACACAACTGAATAAATGAGCACACTAAAATCTGATGCCTATAAAGGGAGAATAAGCATTTAATGCTTGCACAGAGTTCACTTATATAAATCCTAAATTACAGTAATATAATACATTTATAATGTTTCTTTCTTTCTTTCTTTTTTGTGCTTGCTTGCTTTCAACTCAAGTGTAGCCCATGCATGCTACTTCTAGTAGCACTCAACTGAATTTTGTGTGTGGCTTAAATTTCCCTATTACTAGTGTCCCTCACCATCAGGCGAACACACTCTGACTTCAGAGGTAATTGTAATTTACATCCCCAAGTCAATATTTCAGTCCACTGGCTAGTGTAGGAGTTGAGCCCCAACTCCAGCATCAGCTCACCGGATGTTTCAGAACAAGCACTCTTATACAATTGGCAATGGTGACCTGCACTTACAATGTTAATATTCCTCCACCAGGCATGTGAGCAACTTATATGGCAATTTTTTAAAATTTGAACAACGAAGACAAAACATAGAATGCACAATTTACTAACTAGCATACTTCACTGCATATCGTCAGGGGCATACTGCAGAATTCATTACATTGCATACATTGGCACCTTTCCGTCTTGACAGACGATAGTTTGGAACATTGTGCTTCAAAAAGGCTTAATAACTACGATCCATGGCGGTAGCGAGTGTGGCTGGTAAGGCCAATTCTTGCTGCAAATGTTTGCCCACAGTAGGTGCATGTGAAAACATGGTCATTTCCACCATTTTGCACCATCTTACGTCTCTCACGCTCTGTGTGTGCTTTATCTGCAATCATTTTCTCCTTTGTCTTTATTCCATTTCTGATAGTTGCCCTCCATGCAACACGTCCAGCGGCGACGTGCTCCCAATGTGCATTATCAATGCCTGTATCAATCATGTCCCGCTTACACACATCTTTGTATCGTAGTAGAGGCCGACCCTGAGATCTCCTACCCGTCTGTAATTCACCAAAAAAGATGCCCTTTGGTATTCTACCATCATCCATCCTCCTAACGTGTCCTATCCATCTAAGTCTACGGAATACACCGTCACACAACCTGATCTTTCCAATACTTCAGTATTTGTGATTTTGTCTTGCCACTTAATACGAAGTATTCTTCGCAGACACCGCATATGAAAGCTGTTTAAACGTTTCTCTTGGCGTGAGTAAGTTGTCCAGGTTTCACTGTCATAAAGAAGAGTACTAAGGACACAGGCTTGGTAGACAAGGACTTTTGTTTTGGCAGTAAGCTTCCTGTTCTCCCAGACTCTTTTTGCTAAAACATGTTCATTGTTGTTGCTGCCTTGCCAATCCTGATGTTGATTTCCTGATCGAGGGATAATTTGCTATTTACCTCTGATCCTAGATATGTAAAATGGTCTACTATCTCCAGTTCGGCGTCGTCAATAAAGATTGATGGTGCACCATGTGCACCTTGTGACATAATCTGTGTCTTCTTTTTGTTAATTGTTAAACCAAATTCAGAACAAGCATTGGAGAATGCAGATAGTAGATGTTGTAATTCTTCCTCAGAGTGGGTCGTAATCGCAGCATCATCTGCAAAAAGCAACTCTCTGATTAGTACCCTGCTAATTTTGGTCTTGGCCTTCAATCTCTGAGCATTATAGAGGCCACCATCTGAGCGTGAGTGAATGTATATACCGTCATCCTGATCACGAAAGGCATATTTCAGTAGAAGTGAAAAGTATATCCCAAAGAGGGTGGGGGCTAGTACACAACCTTGCTTAACTTCACTCTTGATTTCACTCTTCTGAAGTTGAGCCATCAAACTTGATTATACCCTTCATGCCTGTGTGGAACGATTCCACAATGGACAGAAGAGTTGGTGGGCAGCCAATCTTCTTTAGTGCTTTGAACAGACCCTCACTACTGACCAAATCGAATGCCTTTGTGAGGTCGATGAAGGCAATAAACAGTGGCTGATTTTGTTCCCGGCATTTTTCTTGCATCTGTCGCAATGTGAATATCAAATCAATGGTAGACCGGTTCCGACGGAAGCCGCACTGTGATTCGGGGTAGACTTGATCTCCCAGGACTTGAAGTCTGGGCAGGACAATTCTGACAAATACTTTCCCAACAATACACAGAAGTGAGATACCCCTATAGTTGTTACAGTCGCTCCGATCTCCCTTGTTCTTGTACAGCGTTATGATGTTTTAATCTTTGAAATCCTGTGGGACTTGTCCTTCTCGTCAGCATAGCTCTATTAGCTGGTGGTGCAGAATTCACACAAACATAAACTAAAGCAACAGGATAAATCCTTCAAGCAGGAATATACAACACACATTCACACTGAAATTTAAATTGTCTACCACAGCAATTTTGCACTGATTATCATATCATGTCTTTGTTTGCACAAAGTTGGCATTTTGAAAAAAAAAATGACAATGTTTAATAAGAAATACATTCTGATAACTTTAGACTTGTAAATTTGGTGCCACAAACATATAAACATGTAACCAAAAATAAAATAAATGCATACTCACACATAAATAACTAATCTAAAATTTATAAATATTACCATTAAAGTAGAGGTCTTTTCTTGATATCTTTTTCCCTTTGTATTTGGGATCGTCTGGTATAATTGCTGCTTGTTTTCGTAAACTGCTGGATGAAAATGTTTCAACTTCATCTACTCCTTCCACAAGAGAAGCCTTGAACCCTTTAAAAAAATATGTGGACATTTGCAAATACACCACACATAAACAACAAAACATAAGATGCTAAAATTGATCACCATCTGTGAATTTCCACTTCTGCTTTAGAGCTAGTTATTTGCAGGCTTTTACGGGATGTTGCAATCAACTCAAACATTTGTAGGCGGTTTGTGATTTAATAGTCAATTTTAGTTTAGTAATTTGCCATAGCCAGTCTCCGTGGCAAAGGGCTTACGGACACGTTTCATAAGTCCGCTTACCCACATTCGAAACACAGCGGTGACCAATTTGGCAGCAGACTGAGTTGCGCTGGGTGTAAACGAGTTGGTATGGGAGCTGGTCGTTGAGAAAGCAATGTCAAACTACTGAACGTAAACGTGCCAAGACATCAACAACAGCAGTAAAATGCGTAAAAAGGATGAAAAAAAAAAGTTTGCCATTGCTTTCTGAATTGTTGATATCTAATACTACCACTATCAACTCAAAGAGGCCTGCTTCCAAATTTCCCGTGACTGATTTTTAGTCGTTTACTCTGTATGTCAGGAAATTGTGGAACTATCCCCTAAGCCACAGACGCTGGTTTTTCTTTAGAATACAGAGACAAACAAAATCTTGCATAAATAAACCACACTCCCCGGGAAGGTTAACCCGGTCAACAAATGCCCACAGAAGTTGGATGTGTCGGCCTAACGGCGCAGCTCTGCTGTAAACAGGCACAACGCAATCACATCCGGAAAAAAAACTCCAGATGAACGCAGAAGAAGAAACCACACTGATTTTCATGAGAAGGATCGGTATGTTGTGTCATGTAGATTACCTACAAGATACTCACAGCCCAATAGAAATTACAGCAGATGTGTCAGAGACTATGCTGATGTCATGAGTCCGGTCGAATGAGGGTTTAACATCTGTGTATGACATCTGCTAAGAGAGGAAGAAACTAGCCACCTCCACCACACCTGTGCATTTGATTGCAACCTACAAAATGTGATTGTCCTAATACTTCAGACCCATATAGCACTAGTAGGTTCCTGCTTCTGGGCTTTTCTGGTTTTGTCTCAGAGAAATTATGTAATACCACAAACATTGGTTAATCACTTTTGAGTCAAATGTAATTATTACAATGTTACAACCAAGACATATCAAAAATATCACCATCGAATCATACATATATGATATGATATGTATGTACATGATAATAATTTCCATAAATTTGTTTACCTTTCATGCTCTGAGAATAATTATCAAAGCATGATGACAGGTAAAGAAAATTTATGAACATTATTTGCATTCATTAATTTTCATCATTCACAAAAAGTGGCCCACTTAGTGGGCTGTGTGAATGTGATGTGAGAGACGTTCTGCACAGAACCTGCTATATGATCATTAAATATAATTTACAACAATGAAGATGATTTGCAGCTGGGAGGGGGGTGGGATTTAAGTTAAGGATTAGAGTAGCCGTAAGGGAATGGCAGTTTGTGATTTAATTTACTGGGCAATTTTATACGTTCAGTGGTTTGCCACTGATTTCTGAGCAAACCAGCAGGTTTGCAACTTTCAAACCCACTACCCCACCACCAGTAGATAAAGATTAAGCGTGTTAATTAAACCTCTCAGTCACGCCAACCCCAGTGTCAAGCACTCGTGAATAGAATGGCAGTTCCGAAAATGAAATCACAACCTTTGGAATGCGAGGCAGGCGGTTTGGCCACATTGCTTTGCATCAAAATAAATTATCGGAATGACTATACACAAAATTTTGTGAATAGTACGAGCCACTATACACAAAAATATGTGGCTGGTCATATGATTATTCGGCTGGTCACGTGATGTCTACTTCCTTTTGACTACATTATTTATGTTTGTGGATTTATCTTTGTGTTCTCGATAGTGTAGTGGTTAGTATCTCCGCCTGTCACGCGGGAGACTGGGGTTCGACTCCCCGCCAGCATTTTAAAAATATTTAATCAATCAATCAGGTGCCATCTCCACAATGAAGGTTGGCTGCAATGGATCTCCAACACTGTCTGTCTCTTGCCTTGACTGTACATTCTGTCAGGCTGATGTTCGTTCATCTCTTGAAGCTATCTTTCCACTTGTATAGTTGTCTACCTCTTGCTCGCTTGCCCTCCAGTATGGTTTTTATAAGAGTATCATGTCTTTTAACGTGGTCGAAATATTTCACTTGTCTGTATAAACTACTCTGTCTATTCGGACTCCACTTCGTTTTTTCCGGTCCGTTTTTTCCGGAAACCCCGGCTGGTCACGTGAACTGCGTCATCGGGACATGTGTTTGACTATATTACAAATTTTTGAAAAGTTTTCATTGTGTTTTCAGTAGCATAGTGGTAAGCATTTTCGCCTGTCACGCGGGAGACCGAGGTTCGATTCCTCACCAGCGAGACAATTTTTTTAAAAATGACATTGATAGAAAATCGCTAGATCGAAAATGTTAGTTAGTTACCGTAGTTAGTTAGGTTCCAACTTCATCGCGTCATCCCCATTTCCAAACGCATTCATCCCCATTTTTGCTCCGTTCCGGTGTCAGCGAATATCACACAAAATGCTCCCCACTGTCCAATGTGAAAAGTGGAACAGACAGGAGTCTCGGCAATCAGCCCGCACAGGTACACTGTGCACTAATGCCGCCGTCAGAATGTCAACACAAAATTCATCCATTCATTCATTCATTCAGTAGCATGTCCTTTGCAGAACCTCGCTCCCATAACAACCCTCCGGAAAACCTCTCGATCACAAGCAAGATGCCCCGCGTCCGATACACCCATCTGGAGATCATCTGCCACATCCTGCACCCATCTTCTCTTTGGCCTTCCTCTTCCTCTCTTCCCAGGCATATACCCCTCCATTATTGTTCTCTCCAGACTTTCGTGACGTTTCAAGTGACCAAAATATTTCAATTTTCTTTGTTTTATCATCTTTAATAGCCAACCTTCTTCAATATTCAACTCTTGAAGTATGGATGCATTTGTTCTTTTCTTTACAAATGCATCCACAAATAGTAAATACCACCATTCATCGTTGATGGACTCGGCAGTCACCAGAAAGACCTCCTTGACCCGGGTTTTCTCACATGGCTTGGTCTATAGCCCTGACTGTACTGGGCTTAGGTACCAGTACAGAGAGGGGCAGGTGGTCGCTTCTACAATCCCCAAGGACACTCCATTTTGTGGATGCCGCCTCTTGTGATACAAGCGCCAGGTCGATGGCGGTGTCAGGGTCCCCCAGTCTCATTGCCTGCCTAGTTGGTGTCCCATCATTTAGACAGACAACATCCGTATCAAGCGAGGCCTCAGCAAGAGCAGTGCCCGGTATTTTCTCTCCCGACCTGTCCCACTCTGTCCCACTCGCTAATTGAAGTAACCACATAACAGATACCTGATAAATGAAGAACAAATAAGTTGGTATCAACCAGTGCTGGTCTGATGATCTCGCTTTTGGCAGCAAACAGTGTTTCCTAGGGTTTTTGTATTTTGTGTTGGTTACATGTGTCTTTATCTTGCTGCACAAGAACCTGCACACTTGTCTTTCTGTTCTTATCTGTCCTCTACTTTTGTTGTCTTGGGAAAGGCACTTAGCCAACCGAACACGAGTTCTCTCTCTCTCTCTCTCTCTCTCTCTCTCCCTCTCTCTCTCTCTCTCTCTCTCTCTCTCTCTCTATATATATATATATATATATATATATATATATATATATATATATATATATATATCCCTCCCTCTTTCTCTCACTTGTCTTTATCACGTTGTTATGTCTTTCAACACATCTTTCTCGTATCTCTGTCTCTCACACTATCTTCGTTATCCATCTCCCCTCTCTCTCTTTTCAACCTGCTTCACATATACCAGGTTTTCCTGCACTTTATGTGCGTAGCATTTCCTTGTTTATTTGTTAATTCATCAGGCCAGTAAGTCGGAAGCCTGGTGTTTGAATTGCCTAATCATGTCTTTCTGAGGCGACGCATATTACTGTCAGCTTGGACCGGAATTATGAGGACATCAATAGCAGGAAATAGTAGGGCGGTAATGTCAACAAAGATGGAAGCCTGTAGTAAACAGTAAGTGTACAGAAACGCAAGTTAACAATTCTTTAACTCGCATGGGGACACAATTATTGTTATTGGGGATACCAATCTGGAAAATTATTCTTGATATTTAAACAGCTTCATACTTCAGCTATACCCAGCTCCGTATAAACTACTCTGTCTATACGGACTCCGCTCCGTATAAACTACTTTGTCTATACGGACTCAAGTCCGTATAAACTACTCTGTCTATTCGGACTCAAGTCCGTATAAACTCTCCCACTAACCCTTATTTCTTCCATCAATTCTCTCTTCATTCCCAGTTTTTCTAGAAACTCTGCATTTGATTGTTTTTGTTTCCATGAAATACGACATATTCGTCTGTATATCCACATCTCCAGGGCTTCTAAGCGACTTTCTAGTTTTGGGAACTAAAGTATATATCATTGTAGTGTACGTGGAGTGTGTCCTTGTCGACAAATAATAATATTGATTGTTTTTGTGAGGTTTGAAGAAAAAGAACTTGCAAAAAAAAAAAAAAAAAAAAGACAAATAAGAAGAGAGAATAATAGTCTTCTTCAAATTTTTGTGTATAGCGGCTCGTACAATTCACAAAATTTTGTGAATAGCGGCTCCCATAAATTATTGATAAATAATAAAATAAGTTTACTTTTACTACAAAAACCCAATTTTTTAAATATTGACCAAAATTTACAAATACAAATATTTCTTTCTTACCATCTACCAGATCTTCAGGATCAACGTCTAGTTCAGGAGCAGTATTCTGGATTTTAAATATATCGTCAAATAAAGAACTAGTTTTTCCTTTTGATGCCATCGCAGCCGTTTGTTTCTGTTCTTTTGTTAACAGATCAAAAATGTGCTCATCAAATAAGTGGCCATGTTTGTTAGGGGAGATAACTATGAAGAAAATAGCCAATGGGTATTTGGCCGTAAACGGTCATTCTCGATAAAGAGTGTATATAAGAGTGGATAGGCCTTATGTTCATGCCGGAATACGATCCGCGTTGCCAGTAGTGGGTTGTGCTCAATATTTAAATTTCAAATCCCAAAACAACCAAATAGTCAAAGAGTGTATGTTGTTTGTCCATCAAGAATGATGATGTCCATTCATTTCATCTAGTGGGGTTGTATGGAGCCGTGAGTTCTAAGATGGCTGATAAGGCCTGTTTTGGCTCGAAATGTTCTTTGACAATGTGGACAAAGAATGCTTGACGTTTCTGGAGGAGGATTTTCTGCAGTGGTTTTTCTGTTCTGTCTTTTCTTCACAGCTCTTGCAGTCCTGGTTGCCTCACAAGTGACTGCACCCTTGCGTAATGATGTACGCCACGAATTTCGGTCTCTGGCTGCAGTCTCCCAGGTGTCATGATTAATTCCAAAAGCATTCAGTGAGATTTTCAGAGTGTCTTTAAAGCGTTTCCTCTGGCCGCCTTGGGAGCGTTTACCACAACGCAACTCGCCGTAAAAAAATTCGTTTAGGGAGCCTGTGATCTGGCATGCGAGTCAAGTGACCAGCCCAGCGAATCTGATTCTTCATTAGTAAGTGTGGATACTGGGCATGGACGCTCTTTCTAGGACTTCAGTGTCTGGGATCTTGTCTTGCCATTTAATCTTCAGTGACTTCCTAAGGCAGACTGTGTGGAAGTGGTTTAATTTCCTAGCGTGTCGCTGATAAACAGTCCAGGTTTCACAAGCATATAGCAGTGTGGATAATACAACTGCTTTGTAGACTTTCAGCTTTGTTTGCAGGCTTATTCCATTTCTGTCCCATACATTCTTGTACAGTCTGCCAAAGGCCGTGCTGGCCTTGGAGATTCTTGCATTCACTTCATCATCAATTGTGGCAGCTTGTGACACAGTGCTGCCAAGATAGGTGAATTTGTCCACAACACTTAGACTATGACCATTCACTTTGATATTCGGCACAGTGTGATTATTCCCTGGAGCTGGCTGGTACATAACTACAGTCTTCTCCAAATTGATATTGAGCCCAAAGTTGGCACAGGCATGTGAGAAAGCTGAAACATTATGTTGCATGTCCGCCTCTGAGTTGGCGTATAGAGCGCAATCATCAGCAAACAGGAGCTCTCTGACGGTGTCGCTGTCAATTTTGGTTTTAGCTTTCAGCCTTCTGAGATTGAATAACTTTCCATCCATGCGGTAGTTGATGTCTATTCCAATGTCGTTGTTCTCGAAGGCATTCGTCAACATGGCTGAAAACATGGGGCTGAACAGTGTTGGTGCCAGGACACATCCTTGTTTCACTCCATTGGTGACAGGAAAGGGCTCAGACAGTTCACCATTTTCCTGTACTCTTGCCTGCATGCCAACATGAAATAGCCGCACTATTTGGACAAACTTTCGTGGACAGCCATATTTTGCCATAATCTTCCACAGTCCTTCTCTGCTGACTGTATCAAAAGCCTTGGTAAGGTCAATGAAAGTGGAGAACATTTCGCAGTTCTTTTCCTGACATTTCTCTTGCAGCTGCCTTGCAGCGAAAATCATGTCAACAGTTCCACGTTCTTTTCTGAAGCCACACTGGCTCTCGGGAAGAAGACCTTGATCGAGATGGGCCGTGAGGCGATTGAGAAGAATTCTGACGAGTATATTCCCTGCAATTAAAAGCAAAGAGATGCCTCGGTGGTTGTCACAGGATTGGCGGTTTCCTTTTCGTTTGTAAAGGTGGACTATTGACGCGTCCTTGAAAGCTTGAGGCATGGTCTCGTTCACCCATGTTTGTAAAGACTTGGTGAAGCTGCTCTGTTGTTAGGACCGGCCCACCTGCCTTGTATATCTCTGCCGGGATGGAGTCCCGACCAGGTGCCTTGCCGCTGGAAAGTTGATGGATGGCTTTGTTTACTTCCACTATGGTTGGCAGCTCATCAAGTGTATCATTGATGGGAACTTGAGGAAGGCAGTTGATGGTTTCATCATCGAAGAAGGGGGTTGCATTTAAGATGTTGCTGAAATGTTCTGCCCAGCTCTGAAGGATGTCTTTCTTATCGGTGACCAATGTTACCCCATTTGCACTGAGGAGGGGAGCTGTGCCTGGTGATGTATGACCATAGACCGCTTTGAGTGAGTCGTAGAAGTTTTTCATATCATGTCTGTCAGCAAAGCCTTGAATTTCATAAGCTTTGCTGCTCAGCCAGGAGTCCCGCATGTGCCGAAGTTTCTGCTGCACTACTCTCTGAATGTTCTTGAAGGCATCTTTTAATGATGTTGACTTCGGGTCATTCAAATGTGCATTGAGGAGAAGATGTTTCTAGGCCAGCAATTGGTTGATGTCTTCTGAATTTTTATCAAACCAGTCTTTATGCTTTCGGGGGGTTGGACCCAGGATTTCCATAGCAGTGTTGTAAATTATGACCTTTAGGGCTCTCCACTCTGTTTCTGTATCCTGTTTAGCTGCAGCATTGGGCTTGAGGCGGTCTTCCAGCATATTTTCAAACGACAGCTCAATTTTCTTGCTGTTTAGGCAGGTGACATTTAGTTTTTATTTGTGTGTGTGCATATTCACCCCTTGAGGACGCCGTGGTGGTCTGATGTGAATGTTTATTTTCGAGATAATGAGACGATGGTCTGTCCAACATTCGGCACCACACATGGACTTTGTCACCCGCACGTCTTGTCTGTCACTCATCCTGACGATGACATAGTCAATGAGGTGCCAGTGTTTCGATCGAGGGTGCATCCACCATGTCCTGTTTCTCATGGGGAGACGGAAAATTGTGTTGGTAATCAGGAGATCGTGTTCGGCACATGTCTGAAGAAGGAGGAGTCCATTGCTGTTACAATTTCTGACACCGTGCTTTCCAATAATGCCACTCCAAGAGGTGGTGTCCGTGCCTACTCTGGCATTGAAATCCCCAAGGAGTATAAGTTTGTCTCCTTTGGGAACATATGTTAATACATTGTGCAGGTCCTCAAAGAACTTGTTCTTGACATCATCTTCATTGGCCATAGTTGGTGCGTAGACAACCACAATGGTTGCATGATTCCTTCCATTCAGCAGGGGCAATTTAATGGTCATGAGCCTGTCGTTTATAGCCTTTGGAAATCCAGCTAGTTTGCCGACCTTCGACCTTACCGACCATCGTCTTAATGGCAAATTCCACACCGGATTGGCATCTGTCCTCGCTTTTTCTTCCACTCCAGAAAAATGTGTAGCCGGCACCTATTTCACAGATTTGGCCTTCTTCTGCAAGTCGTGTCTCGATCAAGGCTGCAATGTCGATGTTGTACCTGCCCAGCTCTCTCCCAATCAGTTCTGTTCGTCTCTCTGGACCCGACGCGCCATCTCTGTCAAGTAGGGTGCGTACATTCCAAGTTCCGATTGTTAAGGGAATATGGTTTGCCCTTTTAACTTTACCTGTTTTTTCTTTCTTTGTATGTCGACCGCAGTTTAGGGTACCCACCAACCGCGGCTAGCTGGTTAGGTAGTGATGGAGCAGACAATGTTTAGGGTACCTTTTCTAGCCCCTTCCTCATGCTATGGAGGTGAGCAGTGTGTTCCTATAGAGGGCTGCTCAGTCGCTCAGAGGGCTGCCGAATCCCACTGCTGCTCCGGTCAGTAGAAGACGACCATATGTCAGGGAGTAACTAATTATCATTTATGGAGCAGCTCCATAATTTTTTACTATATAAAAAGTCTAGTTCGGCAAGCGAAACTTCACAAAAGAGGACCTCATTTCAAGGGATGCAACCCATGAATAAATAATCTAACGTATTTTTGAACTGTTACTTCCCTTTTTTGTTGTTGCGAATTTTATTTATCTTTTTAAAATTTAATAACTACTGATAGTATTGATTGTAGCGAGCGAGACTATCACCATACTTGTGATGCTGTTAAGGTACAGTGCTCTTCCTCCTCGTTTTTTTTTATCGTCTTCTTTCTTTATATGTACTGGACATAAAAACTATCATCATTCCATGATGATGTGTAAGGCTTAGGGTTACAGTGCATTTCCTCAGGATGGTCTAGGGGCAGGCCGGCCGGCATGGGAATGGGGGCTCAGGAGTGGGGCGCGGATGTCGGCGTGTGGGGTAGGGCTAGGCGGTTTGAACCTCGAGCCATGACAGGTGTCATATGAATACCTTAATAAGTAAACATGTAAATATGGCGGCTATATGATCTGTAGAGTGTCGTAGTGGTGTAAACACTGTCATCATATGGATTACAAATGAAAACCTTAAAATGTAACAATGGCCGATATTAGTGATTGTAGTGGGTATAGCTTAGTGAAATTCGTTGGTAAGGGGTGGGAAGCGGTTATTAGTGCTCTGTAGAGTGTCACAGTGGCTTGTTCACTATCATCATACAGGTGACAAATGAAAACCTTAAAAAGTAAAGATGGACGATATTATTGATTTTAGCGGGTATATCTTAGTGAAACTCGATGATAAGGGGTGGGTACCAGTTACTAGTGGTCTGTAGAAGGTCACAGTGGTGTAAACACTATCATCATATGGGTTACAAATGAAAACCTTAAAAAGTAAAAATGGCCGATATTATTGATTTTAGCGGGTATAGCTTAGTGAAAGTCGTTGGTAAGGGGCGGGTAGCAGCTATTAGTGACCTGTAGAGGGTCATAGTGGTGTAAACACTATCATCACACAGGTTACAAATGAAAACCTTAAAAAGTACAGATGGACGATATTACTGATTTTAGCGGGTATAGCTTAGTGACATTCGTTGGCGAGGGGTGGGTAGCGGATATTAGTGATCTGTAGAGTGTCGTAGTGGTGTAAACACTATCATCATATGGGTTACAAATGAAAACCTTAAAAAGTAAAAATGGCCGATATTATTGATTTTAGCGGGTATAGCTTAGTGCCATTCGTTGTTAAGGGGTGGGTAGTGGGTATTAGTGATCCGTAGACTGTCGTAGTTGCTTATTCACCATCATCACGCAGGTTACAAATGAAAACCTTAAAAAGTAAAGATGGCCGACATTATTGTTTGTCACGGGTATAGCTTAGTGAAATTCGTTGGTAAGGGGTTGGTAGCGGTTATTAGTGATCTGTAGAGGGTCGTGGTGGTATAAACTCTATCATCACACAGGTTACAAATGAAAACCTTAAAAAGTAATGATGGACGATATTATTGATAGTAGCGGGTATAGCTTAGTGAAATTCATTGGTAAGGTGTGGGTAGCGGTTCTTAGTGATCTGTAGAGTGTCGTAATGGCCTATACACTAACATCACACAGGCTTCAAATAAAAACATTAAAAAGGTAAAGATGGCCGTTATTATTGATTGCAGCGGGTATAGCTTAGTGAAATCCGATCACATGTGGTAATCGAGAAACCAGACCACGTGGCTAAAACCGATCAATGATGGCGCTGTATCCGGTCACGTGTCTTATGGGATACAACCGAAACACGTGCCTAATGACTCAACCGGTCAAAGATGGAGTCGCACCCGTTCACATGACCAGACAGTGCATAATATTCGGCTGAGTCATTCTACGTCAGCAAATAGTGTGTATAAGACGGCCAGCATTCGTCGAATAGAAGTACCGGTCTCTGTGAGCAGCAATCAGAGCACCATGTGCCAAGTCTCTAATGGTAAGTTGGCTTTTTTGATACATCTTTCACATTTTCGTTGTGTTTCTCCAAGTAGGCATACAGTTAACCTAACAATACTGTATAATAAAGAGATATATGGTGCTAATCGCATATAACTGGAGTATGTTTCCACTTTTCATATTGGGCAGTGGGGAGCGTTTTGTGTGATATTCACTGGCACAGGAACGGAGCATAATGGGGATGAACCGTTGCTGTGAAGTTGGAACCGCGACTAACTAACTAACTAACTAACTGGAGTACGTGCTCTGCTGGCTGCGACACCAATTAGCACATGCACATGGCTGATTCATTAAGCTTGAATGTTTGTATACACGTGGCCTATTCTGAGATGCAGAATAATTACTTGTCCTGATCTGTCCATAACACGGTAGTCACCTTGATCAAGTACTGTGGCTTTCTGACTGACTTCGTCATTCATTTCTTTTGGTGGTATGTAACGGGTGGATCAGACTTATCTTATTGCACTCCTTCCGTAGCCAATCGAGCAGCGCTGGCGTGTCTGGGTACTCCACAGTGGGATGACAACCCTTGTATGGTGACCTTATACCTACTACTAAGTTCAGAAAGTTGTGTCCTTAGTGCCGACAATGTCCCACAACGAGCGACTCGAGCACTGATTTTTGCATTTGCCAATAGCAACTAATGATACAACCGAGACACGAGTGTAATAACCCAGTAGGTCAATAACAGCGATAATGGAAGAAACCAACGTGGAAACTAACCCACAAAATAGCCCAGAGGTGGAAAGAAATTCGTTCTGGTGCATGTGCGGTCGGCGAGTGCCGCGACTAGAGATTGTCTTCTTCTGTCAACTGGTCGTTATATACACAGTCATTGACGTATCACTATTTAATATGTCTCGAGACAACGTCGACGCGGTCGAGGGCAAGTTGTGGATCACTCTTCTGAGCAGCTGTCTGGGTTACATGCTACCAAACCCTAAAATATGAGCTTCTACGTGACATTACCGAGTAATGCTTCGCCGAACATGTTTCCCAAGAACACACCAGGTCACTATTTCGTCAAGTTACCGCAGACTATTGAGGTGAGTCAACATTTCGAAGTGGGTCTGGCCGAAATTCAATTCCCCAACTACTACTGCAATGTGCTAGAGAATGAAGTATGGCTAAGATACATCCCACCAAACGGTAGAGTGATAAGAAAGGCGTGTCCCCCGGGCCTGTACAGTTCACCAGGTGCATTTATAGCTGCACTGAATCGACTAATGAAATATTGGAATGTGGACGATCAGCTCTTTGTTCTATTCCATTTCGACAATGCAGCAAAGAAAGTCATCGTGAAAATACTCGAACCCGGGGCCACTATTACATTTAGTGAGAAGTTGCAAGAGATACTAGATACAAATGAAGGTGAAGGGGCGATAGACCTGAATAACGACCTGCAAAATGTCTACGTATACTGCGATCTCATTGCGGCAAGACCAGTTGGAGTCGTCATGGTCCCACTACTAAGGACGGTTCCTATCATGATTCAGCGATCGACCTCAGTGTTTCGCGCCTACGACAAACCTCACTACATACCGCTGAATCGTTACTCCTCCGACACGGTGGAAATACTTCTAACCACTGATACGGGCACAAAGGTTGCATTCACTACCGGGACTTCAGTGCTGACGTTACATTTTCGAGTTCGGAAGAGATCAGACCTAGAATAATGATGAAATACGTGGCGTTAAAACCCCAGACTTGCCTAGAATAATGATGAAATACATCGACACCCCAGACTTGCCGAAGACATGATGTGCCCAACACTCAGATGATTGATGCCTCGGTTATCTACAAGACTCAGAAATCAGCCCACCAAGAAGGAGACCAGTTTTATGACTACACGCTAAATGACATGTACATACCAGGCTACCAACCGAAAAAATCAACCCACTCAGGCAATGGTGTGAAGAAATCCAGAAACAACATACAATGTGTATAGCTCTGTATGTGAAAATAAAATGTTGTGATGATACTATGTATACCACCTCATATCACATCATCCATTTCTTATAATGACATTATGCATTTTTATTCTTGAAAAATGTACTGAAATACTGTAAAATGTACTGAAATACTCTAAAATAAACAGGCATTTATTATAATTACGTCTTGGTTGTTGAATTTTTTAGTGTTTACGGTGTAAATAGTCATGTGATGAGAGAATGGAGGGCAAAAATCTTGGTCAAGTAATAAAATTTGTTTGCCAAAGGAGACATTGTGGCTACATTGCAACCAGACATAAAAACAAAGCTCACCCAAACTATGAAAAGTAGAAAATTTGTTTAATCAAAGTGAAACACACCAAACATATAAGATCTCAGTCAAACTTATGAAAGTAACATGTAACCAATGTAAAAGTACCAGTCAACCAACATAAAATCTCGTAAAATGAAAGTGAAAATTTGTTAACCAATCGTGAAAAGTTTGGTCAACTGTCACCCAAACTTATGCAAAGTGGGAATTTTGTTGTCCCTGTGAAAAGTTTGACCACATTTTCACCCAAACTTATTAAATAGTAAGTGAAACTTTGTAACCAAATGGCAAAAATCTTGGCCAAGTAGAAAAAAAAAATGTGTTAACAAAATGTGGAAATTGTGTAGCCACATTTCAAACCAAACTTAGTAAAAACTCTCAGTCAACATATGAAAAGTAGGAAATTTGTTAACCAAACGTGAAAAGTTTGGCCAACTTTCACCCAAACTTATGAAAAGTGGAAAATTGTGTTGTCCAGATGTGAAAAGTTTGACCAAATTTCATCCGAACTTAAGAAAAGTAGGAAACTTTGTTAACCAAAGGGCAAAAATCTTGGCCAAGTAAGAAAATGTGTTAACCAAATGTGAAAAGGTTAGCCAAATTTCAAACCAAACTTATAAAAATCTCAGTCAAACATATGAAAAGTAGGAAAATTTGTTAACCAAACGTGAAAAGTTTGGCCAACTTTCACCCAAACTTATGAAAAGTGGGAAATTTTGTTGTCCAGATGTGAAAAGTGTGACCAAATTTCACCCAAACTTATGAAAAGTAGGAAACTTTGTTAACCAAATGGTAAAAATCTTGGCCGAGTAAGAAAAAGTGTTACTAAATGTGAAAATTTTTGGACAAGTTTGGCCAAATTTCAAACAAATCTCATAAAGAAGTAGGAAACTTTGTTAACCAAATGTGAAAAGTTTGACCAAAGTTCATCGAAACTTATAAAATGTATGAAACTTTGTTAACCAAATGTGAAAAGTTTGACCAAAGTTCATCGAAACTTATAAAAAGTAGGAAACTTTGTTAACCAAATGTGACATTTTTTGGACAAGTGAAGAAATATTTCATGCAAAATTTATAAAAAGTAGGAAATTTCGTTAACAAAATAAGAAAAATTTTAGCCAAATTTCAGCCAAACTTATCAAAAGTAGGAAAATTCCTTAACCAAAGGGGGATAATATCTCACGTTGTCATTTTACATCCCAACCTAATAAAGATATTGGCCTGTCCCCTATGCAAACAACAGCTGTATTTCAGAAAATTAAATGTATCTTATGTAATAAGTCACTATAAATGAAGGAAAAAAAGAAAATTTCAACAATAAAATTGAACAAAACATTAACAATTAAATTTCTACATGAAACATTCAATTTGGAAACATAAAGATAAATTTAATTTAATCATTACAATGCGAGCGGAAGCAGAGCCATACTTGATCCGATGTGACCATTACCCATTTGTATAGTTATGTGGTCTGTACGCTCTGAGTCATCCTCTGGTTTTCCCTAAAGACATGTCTGAACACGCTCGCGTACGTTCACCCCCCACTGACATAGCCCCGTGATGAGTCACCCAGTCGACCATCCTCAGATCAGCCACCTATGAGTTCAATCTTTAGACTTTAATATGATCATTACCCTCTGGCTATTATCATGGTACGGACGTATTTATCGGCCACCCTTAACAATGATCAGAAACACCTATCTAGTCTTTCCTCCACTCACACACCCCTTACCAACGAATTTCACTAAGCTATACCCGCTACAATCAATAATATCGACCATCTTTAACTTTTTAATGTTTTTATTTGAAGCCTGTGTGATGATAGTGTATAGACCATTACGACACTCTACAGATCACTAATAACCGCTACCCACCCCTTACCAATGAATTTCACTAAGCTATACCCGCTAACATCAATACTATCGTCCATCTTTACTTTTTAAGGTATTCATTTGTAACCTGTGTGATGATAGTGTTTACACCACTACGACCCTCTAAAGATCACTAATAGCTGCTACCCACCCCTTACCAACGACTTTCACTACGCCATACCCGCTAAAATCAATAATGTCGGCCATCTTTACTTTTTAAGGTTTTTATTTGTCACCGGTATGATGATAGTGAAAAAGCCACTTTGACACTCTACAGAGCACTAATAACCGCTACCCACCCCTTACCAACGAATTTCACTAAGCTATACCCGCTACAATCACTAATATCGGCCATTGATACATTTTAAGGTTTTCATTTGCAATCCATATGATGATAGTGTTTACACCACTACGACACTCTACAGATCATATAGCCGCCATATTTACATGTTTACTTATTAAGGTATTCATATGACACCTGTCATGGCTCGAGGTTCAAACCGCCTAGCCCTACCCCACACGCCGACAACCGCGCCCCACCCCTGAGCCCCCATTCCAACGCCGGCTCGCCCCTAGGCCACCCTGAAGAAATGCACTGTAACCCTAAGCCTTACACATCACCATGGAATGATGATAGTTTTTATGCCCAGTACATATAAAGAAAGAAGACGAGAAAAAAACCGAGGAGGAAGAGCACTGTACCTTAACAGCATCACTAGTATGATGATATTCTCGCTCGCTACAATCAATACTATCAGTAGTTATTAAATTTAAAAATAAATAAATAAATAAATAAAATTCGCAAAAAAAAATGGAAGTAAAAGTGAAAAAAATACGTTAGATTATTTATTCATGGGTTGCATCCCTTGAAATGAGGTCCGCTTTTGTGACGTTTCGCTTGCGGAGCTAGACTTTTTATATAGTAAAAAATTATGGAGCTGCTCCATAAATGATAATTAGTTACTCCCTGACATACTACTCATATGGCCTGAGCCGCCTGTGTGCAAGTCTGCGACTATGGCTGCCAGCGTACCCACGCCTGCCACTTTGCCGCTCGCCCATCGCCACAGGGCTTGAAGGTGATATATGAAGTTGGATGAAGAATGACTTGCGCGATAAATTGGATTAAAGTGAGGAAGAGTTGCGCAATTCGTCGACCTCACTCTCTCGCCTGAGTCCATCTGAGTCCAGACGAGACGACTGGAGACGAATACAGGTGCAGTGGATGACCAGGGCGCTCCACGTGCCTGCCGTGCTCATTACGTTCCACAACGCTTTGCAGGTAAACGCCGTCTTGCCCGTTGAATCAGGGATGATTTCTTCCGCGCAGTCTGCCGAATCCTGTCTTCACATGCTGGGTAGGCATACCCTAGTTTACCGCTTGGTTTGACACCAAATCGGCTACCCATGCCTGGTTTAGCCAGCCTCTCACAGCTGTTGCCCGGGGGGTGGCCGCTGTTGCATGCTGACAGCTACTAGGAGCCACTAGGACACTGGGTGTCAGGCTTGGGCCAGTGGGGGATGGGTCCTGAAAAGGACATGCGAGTCATCCTTACCAAAGGTGCTACCAATACCTGACACCCCGTACCCCCGTTTGTTTCTGTTCTTCTGTTAACAGATAAAAATTGTGCTCGTCTTAACATCAAATAGGTGGCCATATTTGTTAGGGGAGATACTATGAAGAAAATAGCCAATGGGTATTTGGCCGTAAACGGTCATTCTGGGTAAAGAGTGTATAAACGAAAAAGAGTAGTAGAATCGGTAAGCTTTACTAAAACACAATCACAAGTGACAAAATGAAATTCAATGTCGGTACACAAACAACAACAACAACAACAACAACAACAACAACAACAACAACACACACACACACACCATAACGTTAGGACTGGCCTTCTTGGCAAAGGCAATCCTTTAGTGTCTTAGAAGTGTGGTTATTAAGGCTTTATAACAATTTAACGCATTCTCAACAGACCATCAAACAATAATAAGCTCCTGAAAAGGGTTAGTGAAAGTATAACAGTACATATACATATAAGAAGGAGACACATAGCGTTCTTTTGTCGCGTAATGAGAAGAGGGGAACTGGATAATACAATGACTGGAACTATCAGCGATAAAAGAGGCAGAGGCTGACCAAGAGAAATGATAAGGGATGGACTGAGACGGTTACATGGAGTAATATCACCGACTGACCGACCCACCGACCCACCGACCCACTGACCGACCGACCGACCGAACTAACGAACGAACGAACAAGCTACCTACCTCCCTACCTACCTACCTACCTACCTAGCTAGCTAGCTAGCTAACTAACTAACTAACTAACCAACTAACTAACTAACTAACCAACCAACCAACTAACTAACTAACTAACTAACTAACTAACTAACTATCTAACTAACTAACTAACTAAATAACTAACTAACTAACTAACTAACTAACTAACCAACCAACCAACTAACTAACTAACTAACTAACTAACTAACTAACTAACTAACCAACTAACCAACCAACTAACCAACTAACTAACTAACTAACTAACTAAATAACTAACTAACTAACTAACTAACTAACTAACCAACCAACTAACTAACTAACTAACTAACTAACTAACTAACTAACTAACTAACCAACTAACTAACCAACTAACTAACCAACCAACTAACTAACTAACTAACTAACAAACTAACAAACAAACTAACTACCTAACTAACTAACTAATTAACTAACTATCTAACTAACTAACTAAATAACTAACTAACTAACTGTCCCGAATGCTGTGATGTCGGTTCCTAAATCAATCAATCAATCAATCAATCTAACTAACTAACCAACCAACTAACTAACTAACTAACTAACTAACTAACTAACTAACAAACTGACTGACTGACTAACTGACAGACTGACTGACTGACTGACTGACTATCTAGGAGCTTGTTTTTCAACTCTGTGCGCTAAAGCTGGCCAAAGTTTTGGAACTTACACTATTGCTACGGTAGACACAACTCATAGTGACCGAACTATGGGAATAGCAATTGTGTTAGCTATTGTAATGTACCCGGGCAGGCGGTCCGTATTATTATAAGAATTAAAGATCTCTTTTACACACCTTAATATGCGTTAGGTATATGGTGGATATGATATTTGTATAGACCAATCCGCACTTAGTGGATGATGTGGTCAGTATCACGACGCCTGCCTTCACTTCCCAAGACCTCTCTTAATACCCATGTTAGACTGCGAAGAATCAGGAGGCCAGGTCAAATAAAAACCAATCAGAATGCGCCCCTATGCGGGTCGAACTCATCACCACCTGGCCGGCAGACAAGTGTCTAGCTCTAAGCTACAGCAACTCTCTGGGTGTATGGTGCGAGACCCATCTTTTTGTAGACTAATAGATACTTAACTAAAGAGGCAGTGTTGATAATATCACATAGTCTTTAGTTCCTAGCCGGTCTCCATGGAGAATGAGTTACGGACGCGGTTCGTGATCCCGTATACTCGCGTTAGAAACATAGCTGCGCGCTATTTGGCAGCAGATCGCGTTGCGCTGCTTTTTACGAAATGGTAAGGGTGCCGGCGTTCAGAAAGGTATGGTAAACTACTGAGCATAAACTTGCCAATACAACAGCAAAAAATGCTGGTGTTGACTGCAAACGGCCTGTAAAGGATATACAACTAACTAACTTTTCTTTGTTTAGTTTCTAAGTCATTTTCTGGTACCTTCTTTGGGATCGACCAGGAAGCACAAGTCAGTTTATAAAGACCTCTAGAGGTGAATTCGAACCCAAGAGCACAGGCCCAGCAGACAAGATTCTACCCTCCACAACCATGTGTGTCTTACGTTCTTAATCAGTTCAGCCGCTGACAATTTACTGCCCCCCCCCCCCCCCCCGCTCACTGCTTTGAAACATAAAACCTGTAATTTTGTATGGATCTGAAGCGTAGACAATCAGCAGACAAGCTGAAAAACATCTGATGGCCGTGGAAATGTGTTTTCTGAGGAAAATGCAAAGAATACCATGGACAGACAGAAAAACCAATGAACAAGTCCTTCAAGAAACAAGTGAAGATAGTAAACTGTTTAGAGTCATTAGACGTAGTCACATTTGGGGGGGGGGGGGGGGGGGGCATGTTATGAGAAGAAATGACTCAGAGAACTTGATGACAACTGGCAAGATCGAAGGGAAGAGACTAAGGGGAAGACCGAGACGTAAATAACTGGATGGCTTGGCCACGTGGCATGGTCGAGATGGCAAAACATGACCGCCCACGCTTATCGGCATGGCACATGATGGATGCATGGCTTTGAATTCAAGCGTAGTCCATCTACACAACTTCTAGAAGCACTGGACTGAATTTTGCAGCACTGGACGAAATTTTGCGTGTGGATTAGCTTTTCTTATTACCAGTGTCCCTCGCCATCAGGCGAACCTACTCTAACTTCAGTCACTTTTAATTTACGTCCCTTAGTCAAGGACGAGAAGTCAGCATATTGGTCCAACTGGCTGGTGTAGGGGATGAACCCTTACCGGGTGTTTCAGAATGAGACTTCTTATCCATTCGGCCATGTTCGACAATTTTCTGCGCCACTTCACCAGCTCAACCAGCATCTTCCCACTCTTAAAAAGTCGCTTAAAAGTCGACAGGGTCGACTTCATTGCACCAGGTTTTATCCCACATGGCTGTCTCTTTCCGCAGCGCGGAAAGCGTCGCACAAAGCACGAACTCCGTGGCTCTAGCGACGACCCACGGGAGTCTCCGAAAAATTTAACTCGTGAACCGAAGGACGCGGCCCGGAATCGAACCCACAACCTTCGGAGATCGAGTTAAACAGCTTGACAAACCTCTCTCTCTCTCTCTCTCTCTCTCTCTCTCTCTCTCTCTCTCTCTCTCTCTCTCTCTCTCTCTCTCTCTCTCTCTCTCTCTCTCTCTCTCTCTCTCTCTCTAATATCCACAATCACCCAGATTGTCAACATGCTTCCCAGATCCTGTCTGAGTAAAAAAGTGAACAAATTATGGCGTCTGTCCTGTTATTAACCGAGTAATATGCCGCTGGCTGCATCTGAACTACAGGTGAATACACACATGCACACACACACACACTCACAGATATAATTTTAAAAAATTATTTTAAATCAACTTTTTATTCCCCGCTATGGTATTTTTTTATTTCCTTCTGTTTGTTTCTCTGTTGTTTTGCTTCCTGTTCTTGCGTTATTTGTGTGTGTGTGTGTGTGTGTGTGTGTGTGTGTGTGTGTGTGTGTGTGTGTGTGTGTGTGTGTGTGTGTGTGTGTGTGTGCGTGTGTGTGTTTTTGTTTCATGTTTGTTTTTTCGTTTTTGGGTCTTCTGATTTGATGTGTCCAGTTTACTGCATTTCTCTGTGATATTCAGATAATTATTTGTGAATTAGGATACTTTTGCTTTCATCTGAGTATTCTTGTTTTTCCTTTCTTCTGCGCGTTGACAAAGCCTTTAGTCGAAACTAATTAATGTGTTTGGTTTGTCGACTGATTATGTCTTTCGTTTGTCAACTGTTTACGTCTGTCGTTTGTCCAGCATTCCAGTCATATTTTACATCCTTTCAGGTCTGAGATCGGCTCGAAAGTAATCATTCATATTTCTGCTGAAGAAAACGATAAATATTATTGTAGTATCAGCTCGAAGACAGGTGAACCCGTTTGTGTAACGGTTAGGACGTTACATCGATATTAGCTGAGCATGGTCGGACAGGTACTCATCATCATCACGAGCATCAGGTAAATTGCGTTGCACTACTTCATCAAGCTTGAGTCTCAGAACGTTAGACGTCGACAAGCATACTTTCAGCTAGCTTTCACTTGCCTTTGACTGTCCCCAGTCTACCCACAAAGCAGCAGGTTGTGTGTATCTCTTCGTCTGGTCCTTATCCCTTGGTCTGTCCGACATGGGTTGACCCTGCTCATGCGGTCATTAGAGTACACACGCCCTTCTAACTCGTCAAGTTCAATACCCAACAGAGAGGAGAGAAGGGTTGGATATCATCTCTTGTGGTTCGCTATGGGACGGACATATTGATCACCTATTCCCCCGTGCACGCCGGACTACAAAATGGGATGTCCTAACACTCACAACAGCTTCCTCCTACGGAATGTGTTTTTATTTTTCGTTGACATTTTTTGGGGGCGTTGGTTGGCTTTGAACTCAGGCGTAGTCTATACGCGTGCTAATACTTCCAGTGCACTGAACTGATGTTTGCGTGTGGTTTAGCGTTTCCTTATTACTATTGCCCCTTGCCATCAGGAGAAGCCACTCCGACTTCAGAGGTACTTGTAATTTACGCTCATAAGTCAAGGACGAGAAGTCAACATTTTAGTCCAATTGACCGGTGTAGGGGTTGAACCCGCTACCTCAGCATCAGCACACCGGAGACTTAAGAGCAAACGCTCTTATCCATTCGGCCATGCTAACCTCCTTTGTTTTCAGTGAGGGGGCAATCCCAAATTAGTAGATCATTCATTCATTCATTCATTCATTCATTCATTCATTCATTCATTCATTCAGTAGCATGTCCTTTGCAGAACCTCTTTCTCATAA
This sequence comes from Cepaea nemoralis, assembly GCA_014155875.1. NCBI lineage: Eukaryota > Metazoa > Mollusca > Gastropoda > Stylommatophora > Helicidae > Cepaea > Cepaea nemoralis. Next base: position 212,452 of record JACEFZ010020486.1, read on the forward strand.
CAAACTTCCGAACAATTTATCGGTCATAAACAAGATGTCCCTCGTTCGATACACCCATCTGGAGATAATCTGTCACATTCTGCACCCATCTTCTCTTTGGCCTTCCTCTTCCTCTCTTCCCAGGCATATACCCCTCCATTATTGTTCTCTCCAGACTTTCATGACGTGTCAAGTGACCAGAACATTTCAATTTTTTTTAAAATCGTCTTTAGTAGCCAACTTTCTTCAATATTCAAATCTTATCGTATGGATGCATTTGTTCTTTTCTGTAACCAAGATATTTTTAGAACCCGTCTATAACATATTTATACAAAAGCATGTATGCGCTGTTCATCTTGTTTAGTAAGTGTCCAGGTCTCACAGGGGTATGTTGCTATGGGAAAGATGCATGCTCTTAAAAATCTAATGTTTGTAGGTCTATCTGATTATCTTAGGAACCGACATCACAGCATTCAGGGCATTCCCATAAGCGCTCTGTCCCCATCCTCAGCAGCCAGCGAAGAGTTCCAACACCAATAGTACCAGTAGCAATCTTATTATATGTCAGTCTCGCCTTTCCTCTGAGCGTCGAGCGTCGGCCAGACCCCCTCGTCACTCATCGATGTCTCATTCTTGCCAGACCATGGTGATCCATTTGCTCCTCCGAGGTGTGCACGTGCTCCCACAAGGCCGCAACCACGTCTGCCTTGTCATACATCATTACTCCACCAAGTTTTGCAGAGCCAGCCAATCTGTCAGCATGTTCATTCCCCAGCACACCGGCATGCCCCGGAGAAAAGATCCAGGCAGGCGATGCTTGCCACCCGTGACCTCCGAAGCACACGCCACAATTTATTCAGATATTTTATTTTTTAAAAGATATATTTATTCGTCTTTTAATTTATTTTATTGTGTCACCAGAATATATTCTATTCCACACCATTCTACCACATTGGACGAGAAAAAAAAAAGCGTTAACACCTGCGATGTTCATATAATTGTGTATTCCAAACTTCACATGCGAATATCTTACTAGATATTATTGTCAACGTAAAAGATACCGCACACACACAAGCTCTTTGGAGTATGGTACTTTCACATATAAAAAAGTCCTTAGCTGAAGTCTGATGTAGATATGTGAAGTCTCAGGACCATAATTGTTAGTAGACCTAGTGCATGGGGGAGTAGATGGCCAGTCCTCCCCTCTCGTAGCTAACAAACGAGAGCTGACATTGTCAGCGTAACGCCCAGACCGTTACCTTCATCGGGGCATAAAACCCGTTTCACAAGTTCCCGACATAGCGAACCGAGGGCCTCGAAATCAGCTGCAGAAGATTTGGAAGCAGACCGCCTTGCGTTGATTTCGATGGTATGGGCGTCGGTTGTACAGAAAACATTAGCAAACTACTGAACGTGCACATTGCCTAGTAAATCACACACAAATGCCAAGGGTGATTGGGATCTATATATAACATCCCAGATAACATTCAATATAACATATAATATAAATAACATTCCATATAACATCCATTACAACATTCCATATGCCTCTCCGCAGTTGTAAGATTACAGTATCAGATTACAGTACCAGCGAGTTTCTGTGCTTGGGATGGGGGAACGCAGAGTTCTGTAACTGATATCATATTTCAGATCTCCTGTAATGGGTGCTATTTTTACACATATATCTCAAATTCTTATGCCCATTATGGAGATGTTTCCAAGTGTAGCGATGGTGAACCTTGAGCTCAATCTCATAATAGAAAACAAGGGTTTTGGAGTGAAATATGGCTCACGCCAGATGGCTAGTTAATACTTGAAGCCTTATTCAATGTATATTAAATTGTAGTTTCTTCTTCTCCTTCTGAGAGCCCATGCCACGTGGCTTTGGTTATCGTGTATGCACACATCCTTCTGTCTCTTGTGCTGCCAATAATTTTTGGTACCAATGTTCCGCCATTCCACGATGTCAAACTGTCTAGCATCCACTCTCTTGGATCGTCTCCTGCTTCTCATCCCCTCCAAGTGTCCCAGGGTGTCGTCATATTACAGCTTTTCCCTTCTCATGACATGTCCACAGAATATTGACTGTCTTCTTCTGATGCGAATAACCAGTTCTCTTTCTGAGCTAACGTCTTTCAAGATATCTTTATTGTTCTTTCTATTCGTTCAGGGTGTTCTCTCCATTCTTATGTAAAATCACATCTCCACAGCCTCCACATAATTTTAGTTTTAAACTGGTAAGAATTCATTATTTTCATTAACATGTTGGAGACATCTTTATTGAACAGAAATTAAAAAACCAACACTCCAAATTATTTCGCTGTTGCCATAAAAGAAACACGTGTCTTACAAAGCCAAGCAGCTTAGTTCCTCACGAAACCACTACACCAAAATAAAATCAGATGCATGACCTTACAGGACATCACAATCAACTCCAATACTTTTTTGTCTGAGATTTTCTAGGCAATGTTACGTCCAGTAGTTTGCAATTTCTTTCTGAACGGCCAATATTCATATCGCTCCCAAATCGCTTGCGTCTGACTTCGAACCCTGGTTGCGACAGATAGTGAAGTTGCGTTTACTACCCCTAAGCACAGAACACTAAAATAAAAGCAGTTGTAAAATATAAGTACATGCATAAATATTGAACAGTCAGTAACATGCAGTTATATAGGCTGTGTACACATGAAATAGGAACACACAAGAGCACATATATAATAGCGAATCAACAATTATTAATTAATAAATATGTGTTTGACATAATCCAGAAGTAAATGATCAAAAAGTGAACGATGCACATTTAAACAGAGTCAGTGAGTTTTCATTAAAAAGACAAAAATAAACAGCAACATATCCCGAAGCAGGAACCCACAATGGTTCTGCTATGTGACAGAGCCATTACATTGTATAGGCCTCAATGCACGGAGGAATGGGAGAACGGTATTTTTCTCTGTTGGCGGACGACGAAAGCAGGCATCGAACACTCGTTCCGACCGCGCCCATGACATTTTCCATGTAGCACCCTATCAACAACACTGACACGCCCGACTGTTTTCATTAACAGTCACAGAAAATCGTTGTGGCATCAAAAGTTTGATGGGCTGAGAGTTTGAAGAAAGTAAACTTTGAACACTGAAATGTGATACACATGAACAGAGCACCAAATGTGTATATTCTGTGGTGTGTGTGTGTGCATGTGTTTGTGTCTGTGTATATATGTGTGTATGTGTGCGTTTGTGTGTATGTGTGTGTATGTGTGTGTGAAACACCTTCTTGGTTATGACTGGTAAATATATTTTCAGTATTTTACATTTTAATATAACCGCTCTAAGAATGTTAGTGCAACGCAGCTATCTGTGAGTACAAGATCTACAATGTATCACTGCAATGTTAGTTCACGAATTACTTGAAGAAATTATTGTATCAAAGATTATTTATGAAAAATACATCTCACCTCATCGACTGACAAAGATAAATTGCAGAAACAATTAAATAGTAGTTCATAAGATGATATTCCTGAGATGTGTTTAAGTTTTAAAAAGTTATTTTTAAAATGGAAAACAATAAAAATTGTTACTAACAGTTTTGTGGCATTTTCATTGAAAAGAAATTACAAACCAACCCTCCAAATTACTTTACTCATGCCATAAAAGAAACACGTTTGATACAAAACCAAACTGTTTAGTTCTGTAACAGCTGAAAGACACATTTCTCACCAACCACTACAGCCTCCAACCTCGCAAAACACCCCCCATGGCTTGGGCATTCATTACCTCTGGCAGCAAAAGTCCAACTCCTGGCCTTCACGTGGCGGATATGTTTTAATTAACAGCAGCAGGCGGCGAGTCTCTGGCGCTGTAAAACTAGACTTCTCTAAGTATGTATGCATGCACATACATGTGCGAACACGTCTGTACATAAATACATATCTAAACTCTGAGTACGTTCATGGTCTGCTCTGGCAAAATAAAGGTGCTTAAGACGGAGGTAACCAGCCAGGAAGCTCACAACAGCAATCACGATGCCACGCAAACACGTCATGAAATATTTCTGTTATTGTAAAACGTTATGGTGCTCGCCCTACTATGAACCTCCAGGCAGGTGCATTACCGGGCCCTATGCCTCGAAAGGGTCCTAATAAAACGACCGGATGTCCTTCTCAGATGTCCTATAGAGAAAGGGACATGAGAAAAGAAAGTCTAGCGATACCAAACAAGGCACCAGACACATTCCCATTAACAGCCCCCCCCCCCCCCCCCCCCAAAAAAAAATATTGCATGGGGCAATTTTAACCGCTTACTCACAGAGCTGGGGCTATGATCAAATGGAGTAGAGCGTAGATAGAATGAAAGACTGGCAGGACGAGCATAGATATATTTTTCCTGATAAATAAACCGTCTGATCCACATACCTTCTACTCGAGATCATGGCACACGCCAACTACACCTGACCAGGCTTTTCATTCACCAGAACTAGAGTGGAACATCACACAAATTGTTGGGAAACAACTCGGCTGGCAGTGACTATCGGCCAGTCTTTTTAACTGTAGAAAATGAATTTGTAAGTAAAAACAGCACCCTCTCGAGGTGGAACTGTAAGAAAGCAATCTGGACAATATACAAACATCGCACCAGCATACTGGTTAGAAGTATGAACACTGATCAAGACATAAATAAAATATATACTACAGGCTGCACGGGAAACAGCACCAAGAGGTGCTCGTAAATAATATAAACCGCACTGGAGTAGTGAAATAGAACAGTTTCATAATGATGTGAAAGTATGTAGAAAGCAAGCAGAGACCAAAGCCAAGAGCACCACAACAAATACCAGTACATAAAACCCAAATTTCAACGGGCCAACTTGCAGGCTAGATGGAAAAGCTGGCAGAAGAAAACAGAGTCACTGAACTTTGAAAAAGACACAAGGAAGTTGAGGATGCTAGTAAAACAACTTAACGATGAGGGCGCATTGAGAAACTCAAAGATTGCACCAAATAAAGACAGAAACATCCTAACATTAAAGCAAGCAGTTGACCATGTTGCGGACTCATGTGCTCAAGATAACAACATCGACATTATCCCACAGAAAAAAAAAGAGATTCAAGAGAAACGGCAACATACATAACAAAATGAAATAATATATGAGGAGTTGGAGGCGCCTATCACATTCAATGAACTGGAGCTAGCAATATCACAACTGAAAATAAGAAAGTCACCAGGAGCTAACGTTATCTCACATGAAATGACCAAGAACCTAAGAACAATGACCAAAACACATCTGCTGCAGATCTTCAATAACTGCTGGACCTCAGGCAGTGTTCCACAAGCTTGGAGAGAAGCAATCATGATACCTCTCCTAAAATCAGGGAAAGACAGTTCCAGTACCTCCAGCTTCATACCAGTTAGACTCACCAGCTTTATCTGCAAAACAATGGAGCGCATCATCAATCACAGACTGCTGTGGTACACTTAAAGCGATAACCATTTTTGCCTCAGTATGAAAGGCAGTGTTACTCCACGGAATATCATACAGCCGGCCTCTCTCAAGAAATGTAGGATGCATTCCAAGAGAAGAAACTGATGCTTGCGGCATGGAAAGATTTAAAAAAAAAGAAAGCTTTGGGCAAAGTTTGGAAAGATGGTGTGATGAAGAAACGGAAAAACTATAAAGTCAATGGAAGAATGTACAAATGGGCGAAAGCATACTTGCACAACAGAGGCGCCCGGGTATAGATAGACGGACTCAAGAGCAAGAAATTACTACTGCGTCACGGTGTTCCCGAGTGTGGAGTCACTTTTCCTAATCGTTATCAATGATCTTGTTGCTAAACTACCACATGGAATTACAGTGGCAATGTAACTGATGACCTGGTTCAATGGAACACAAATGAACATGCATCAGTGGTCACCAGATCGGAACAAAAAGCTGTAGATGAATTAATTGCATAGGCAAATGAATGGTGTGTCAGCATAAACACTGACAAGTGCAGAACCACTCTATTTACCCTCTCTCCAAAAGAAGAGACAGGCGTCATCCAGATGAATGGAATACCCATAAGAGAAAATAAAGAACCAACATACGTTGGAGTAACATTTGATGACAGACTAACATGGAAAAAGCACATCAACAAAGCAGTAGCAAAAGCCAGAAGGACAATAGCAATTCTGAGAAAACCTAGTGGAACCACATGGGGAGCCAGTGGGAAAATACTTAGCAAAGTTTATCAACAGGGTATACAACTGAAAAGCTGAAAAACATCTGATGGTTTCTGAGGAAAATTCAAAGAATACCATGGACAGACAGAAAAACCAATGACCAAGTACTACAGGAGACAAATGAACATCGTAGACTGATTAGAGAAATTAGACGTAGACAGTCACACTTTTTTGGACATGTTATGAGAAGAAATAGATTGGAGAACTTGGTGACAACTGGCAAGATCGAAGGAAACAGACCAAGAGGAAGACCGAGAGGAAAATACCTGGATGGCTTGGCCACATGGCATGGACGAGACAGGAACACTGAGCTGATCCACGACACTGGTGATCGAGTGAAATGGAGAGTCATGACCACCCACACTTTCCGGCATGGCACATGATTGATTGATTGATTGATTGATACAACTACATCTGGAATACGGGTCAACGACACGATGTTCAACATTTAAACACACACACACACACACACATACACATACACACACACACACTCCCCCCCCCCCCACACACACACACACGACAGGAGCTGGACAAGGTGCAAAATCAAGCACTTAAGAGTCACCACGGGAGGGATGAGATCAACCCCTATAGTGGAGATGGAGAAGATGGGGAGGACACAAGCACTGAGAGAGCGCAGAGATACGAAAATACTAATGCAAGCATAAATGTTCCTCAGCATGCCAAGCCACTCTATAAAGAACAGATTTTAAATCATAGCTATGGGGGTAGGGGTGGGGGGGGGGGGTGTGTGTGTGAAAAGAAGCAGTTATATCCACCAGGCCAAACGACTCTGCTGAAAAAGCACAGATTTTCCCGCGGTTGATATTCCCACGAAAGCTACCCCAGAACGAATACCACAACAAATCCAGACAAAAGTTAAGGAATATTCGACAATGAAGAACAGAACAGTGTACAATGCATAACAACCACTCTCAGTTTCCTTGATGAAGAATACCCATAAGAACTCTGGACTAGAGTCAACAAAGATGGGTCAGCACAACATGCTGTTCGAAATGGAAGAGCGGGAGTGTACATAGAATACCCAAACAATACAAGGGACACGGCCAGAGTAACAGGAAAATACTGCCATAATTATGATGCAGAAATCTAGGCAATCAAGATAGCAACACATAATTTACTGAATACCAATCATGTTGCACAGCCTTTGATGCTATTGACAGATGCAAAATCAGTACTTTAAGCGCTCCAGTCTGGGAAATAACCAGTATACGGACACTTCTATCTGAACTAGGTAGCCAGCGTAAGGCCACCATACAGTGGAAACCATTTCACTGTGGAGTACCCGGAAATGAGAGACCTGAACGACTAGCTAAAGAAGGAGCATAGAAGAACAACCTGATGTGCCTGTTACATACCACCAAGAGAAAAAAATGATCACATCAGTCAGAAACTCACCAACACCAGATCAAGGCGATTACCACTTTATGGACAGTCTAGAACAGTGTTTCCCCTTTCCCAACGTGGGGCCCACGCCCCACAGGGGGGCAATTTGACTGTTAAGGGGGGCAATTCGAAAATGGAAGAAATCGGTTGAATATAACAAAACGTGGAGACTTGAGACTGAAGTTAACTAAATTGGAACCTGACATAAGATCTCTTTGCAGCAAGCATCAAGCGCAAGGATCTCACTAAATTTAAATAATAAATAATTACTAATAATTAAAATAATATAGAAAAATCTTTCATTAAAATTATTTTGTACTTGAATTTCAGTTCTCCATTATATGTTTTGAAAATTTACTTACTGTGTTTACTCAATAATTACCTAGTGATTTCTTCCTAAAACCTATCATTCAAATTTCTTTAGTGAACATTTCAATTTTTGAATATTAAAAATAATGTATATGTTAAGGGGGGGGGGGGGGGGCGTGGGGCGGGGGAGGGGGAGCAATATGAATTTTAGAAAGGCTTAAGTGGGGCATGGTACAAAAAAGGTTGGGAAACACTGGTCTAGAACAAATAACTATTCTGCTCTCTAGAATAAGACACAATAGATTACGCAACAAAATACGAATACAAAATTCAAGATATATGATTCAGCCATGTGCACGTGTGGACTGGCGCCACAGACAGCAGATCAAATACTCCAAGACTGTCAAAAATGCAACATATCAAGGCAAACCTTCTGGTATAGAGAATCAACCGTGGAAGATAAACTCAATGCATTAAACGCATACAAGAGACAACATTGCAGATACATACATATTTCAAACGAACGAAAGAAGAAGAAGAAAATTTAAAAAAACGCACTACACTAAAATAAAATTAGCTGCACGGCCTTACACGACGTCGCAATCAACCTCAAAATTTGTTTACCTGTTTGTGATTTTCATGACAATTTTCATCATCATCATCATCATCATCATCATCATCATCATCATCATCATCATCATCATCATCATCATCATCATCATCACCATCATCATCATCATCATTAAGTGCCCTGCCAGCTGGCGTAGGCGTTCATGGCTTTTAACACATCTCGGTCTTTGGTGTTCAGGATCAACTCTGCTGATGGCATTCCTCCATGCCACCGCCTCAATCCATCCAGCATCATTTCTCTTTGTCTGCCTCTGCCTCTCTTCCCCTCGATCTTTCCAGTTGTCACGATGTTCTCCTATGTCTCTCTTCTCATCACATGACCGAAGAAAGCTGTTTGTCTCTTTCTTATTGTTGTATATAATGTTCTTTGTGGTAGACAATTTTACGTTCAGTAATTTGCTATTGCTTTCTAAACGGCCATCACTCATATCTTTGTGAAAATCGACGCAATGCAGTATGCTCCCAAATAACCCGCGGTTGACTTGCGGAACCTGGCTGTCGAGATAGTGAAGTTACATTCACTAACTCTAAGCACAGACACACTAAAATAAAAGCAATTGTAAAATTAAGTACATGCATACATACTGAACAATCAGTAATATACAATTATATAAGCTGGGTATACATCAAATAGGAATACACAAGATTACAAATGTAATAGCGAATAAACAATTATTCATTACTAAATATTTGCCTCACTTCACCCAGAAGTATCTGAGCCAAAAGTGAAAGATGCCTTTGAAAACAGTTAGCGAGTTTTCATGAAAAAAAAAAGGTCCCGAAGTGGGAACCTGATATTGGTCTGCGATGTGATATGGCCATCCCATTTTGTCGTGATGTCGGACCCTCGTCCTACCGTGCTAATGACATTACCAGTGCAACTTCTCATCAATGTCGCCATCGCACTTACTCATTTTCAGTTGCCTTGGAACAATAAACAGAAGGCAGTAAATACAGCAAACGTTAGAATGGACCCTCCTTCAACATCTTGAGAATATTTTGGATATATTTATATAGACCAATTGGCACTCGATGGGTGCTGTGGTCAGTTTTACACCTATACCCGTACTTCCCAGGCCATCTTCTGATACCCATTTTAGACTGTGTCGACGTGGGAGCCCAAGGACATTGGTAACATTCGAATTCTCCCGATACGGATAGCTCATGAGCACGGCGCCGGTAGGCCAGCGTCTAGCCACTGGGCTAGCGCGGATCCTCGATGTCAACAAAGCGGTGGTGTTATTTCTTTGTAAACTGTCTGAAAGCGGGAGCATACCCTCACATTCAAGAGTCTTAGTTGCTGTAGTCGCCATCTTGTTGACCGATGTCTGTTGGACTTTAAGAGAGTCAAAGCAATTCTTTACGATGATGGTAGGTAAACAGTACCCGCGTTTTGTACACAAGCGTGGAACAATCATGCAGATGTTTTGAGTGAGTTTCTTGTTTAAAAAAAAATGGAATATTGTCATCGCCAGCACTCGATGCTTTCATCTTTATGTACCATGCCATAAGAGTGGGTGTCATAGTTCGCAATCCCAACGATCGCCAGATTCTTGGATCAGTTCTGTGTTCTTGTCTCCTTATGGCCAACCCATCCATACATTTATCCCTCTGCCACGCCCTTGCTCTTTCCTTATCAGTCTTGCCGGTTGTCGCTAAGTTATCCAATTTATTTCTAATGAAACGAGCGGGGAAAAAACACCTCTCTACTTTCTAATCTTTCCAGTTAGTGTACGGTTGTCGTTTGTTTATTGTAGGACTTGCTCATAGGCTTGTCTGTCTGTCCATGTTAATGTTTGCATTTCCCCCAGAAACCACTGTCATTAGGTGTTTCTCAGCTTGTCTGCTTATATTCCATATTTCACATGCATGTCACCATTCCGTAATATGTGAATAACTCACTACGATGGGGTAAAAAAAAAACAACAACAACATCAACAAGAACAAAACAACAACTGCAACGTAAACAGCAGACACATATGTAGTTGTAGTGCAGAGGTAAATGGAGTGGAGAGTTGTGTGTGTGTGTGTGTGTGTGTGTGTGTGTGTGTGTGTGTGTGTGCGCGCGCGCGTGTGTGTGTGATACTACTGTCAGGGCCTGAAATGCTAATACTGTGAAATATATAAGGTTGTGTCATGACGCGTTTGTGTAGCCAATTCTCTTCCATACTATAGCTTCCTTGAAATATGTAAGGGTATGACATAATGAGGTTGGGTGGCTAATTCTCTTCCATAATACATCTTCTTTGAAATATATAATTTCTAAATTTCGCCTATATCTGTGTGGTTTTCCATCCGCGGAACTTCTCAGTCATATTTCTTGTTGTTATTCAGACTCCTTGAAACATGACTTAGCGAGGCTGAGTGGCTACAATTTCCTGCCCCTGCTAAAAGCAACTTTCGATATCTTTATGGCCGGATGTTTTAGAACAATCTCATAGCATGACTGTGTTAATTACAACAGTCATCTGCTACCCAAAACACTCAAATACATTATTTTAATGAACATGAACCATTTGATTATTTTGTGATAAAAATAGCAAACACAAGCAGTCAAAACATATGCAATATGACTTATAATTTACAACTATTTGATTCACATTCTGGACAAGCTCTGGAAAATATAGCAGAGAAAATAGAAGACTTCTTAATAAAAAGCTAAGACCTCCATGGCCTGCCCACTTTCGAAGACACGAAGAAGCAGCACACGCAGTATTGTAGAGCGTAACTGTCATCTACTGACTGTAGTACCTTGCAGTGTAGGGCGGGGGGGGGGGGGGGGGGGATCTTGGGCCTGAGGAATTAAGACCGTCTGGCTAGTGCAGTCGCCGTGATCTGTGTAGGTTAGGATTTTCTTTTTACCCCCAACAGAAAAAAAAATCACACCTTACCGAGGATTCGAACCCGGGTCTCCCGAAGGAGAACCCGGCGTTCCTAGCCACTCGGCCGTAGAGCGCAACACTGGGGAGTAAAGGAAGTGGTAGGCTAAGAACAAAATTGATAAAACAGGCATGCACAGACCTGGGAATGCTCACATACATGGGATTAAAAAATGGCACAGGACAGTAAACTAAGGGATGGAATGATCAGGAAGCTTCACGATCAACCCTCATGTTGAAATATAGGGTGTATGTTTAATGACTGTGCAGTGTTTGAAAATATCGCTGGTCCAAGTTTTGTATTCACCCTCTGTAAAGTTCATGCAACATAATAGGTAAATACAAAACTTGGACCGGCAATATTTTCAAACACTGCATAGTCATTAACAATACACCCTGTACTTTATGATGATGATGTTAGACACATGAGGTCAGCATGGCGGAACCGATAAAGGCGCTTGCTATTAAGCTTTCTGTTTGCTGATGGTGAGGTAGCGGATTAAACTCTTACACCCGTCAGCTGGACTAAAATATTGTTTTCTCGTTCTTGAATTGGGGACGTATTACGTATGAAGGCAATCATAGAGCTAGATACTTGGGCTGTCCGTACCTGCAACGACACAGAGACGCCTTAAAGATCGCAGTTACCACAAAGACACCATTCAAGGAAGCAATGCAGAGGGGCGAGACAGCTACGGGTGTAACACAAGCTGAAAGAGATCAAATGCAAAAGCAGATAGACGAGTTGAAGAAACAAGTCAAGGCACTGCTGACGCCGACTCCGTCCTGCGACAACGAGAAACTACTGGCGGAAATAAAGGAGATCCATCAAAACATCAAGCAAGAAGTGGAACATATGGCACTGATAAAGAAGGAGAACGAAGAAATTCTACAAACCATTAAATCAGAACGAGAACTACAAAAAGCTGAAATGGAACTTTTCCAAAACAAACCAACAGAAGCCATACAAGAAACCACAGAGAAACCGCAAAAACCGCAAGATGAAAACCAAGAGACCGAGCCTGAACCGCAAGCTAAAGTCAGCAGCCCGACCGCGACGCCCGAGGCCGACAAGGGGAAACAAACATCTCGCCAGACATCCGAAGAAAACCGAGATGAGCACCCTGATGACGACACGGAGAGGCCCCGGTGGCCTACCTTGGAGGAGCTACAAGAAGGTGCAAGACTGGAGAAACGCAGGCACCAGGAATTCAAAAGGCGCTGGGAAGAAAGAGAAAAGAAGAAACCCAAGAAACTCAGGAGACCGGTAGAATACCCAAATAGAATTACTGACTGGGAGGATGGACCCGGCTACACGAACTATATAGATTTCTTCATGGGCTATCTGGAGCACCAGGTATGGAGTCAGTACACCGGTAGGCTCCCGGAGCTCTACAGGAGGTACATTGACGACTGCTTTGGTGTCTCGGACATGCCCTTGCCTGACCTACAGAACTTCATTGCCTTTTTTTCAGACTTCCATCCCAGCATCAAACTTACCTCCACCATTTCTTCGTCGGCCGTCAACTTCTTAGACCTCACAGTCTCTTTAGGTTCCGCTGGTCTATGCACGACGGTTTATTATAAACCAACTGACTCGCACTCATTCCTTCTCTATACCTCCTCACACCCTCCCTCGTGCAAACGTTCTATTCCTTTCTCCCAACTGTTACGTCTCCGACGACTTTGTCAGGATAACAACGACTTCCATCAAAAAGCCCACGAGATGCTTGATTTCTTTCGCCTTCGTGGCTATCCTGAGAATGTTCTATATACAGCTCTTCACCGCTGCCAGTCTATCAGTCGCACTGAGGCTCTCTCCTCCAGGCCAAAACCACGAAACAATAGACCTTTCCTCTCACTTACTTATCATCCCCACAATATTGCTGCCAAGAATATCCTTCTTAAACATCTATCCATTCTCCGGGCGGACCCGACCACTAGTGATGTCTTCCCAGAGGCTCCTCTGGTGGCATATAAGCGGGATCGTAACCTCAGAGATGTGCTGGTCCATAGCAGGCTACCCCAACCTCACCAGTCTCTTCCTGGCACGGTGGCGTGTCTTCGATCGGTTTGCAAGACCTGTCCATACGTACTTCAAACCCAGAGTCTGACATTCCCTAAGACGACCTTCCACATCCGTGAGGGTTTCTCATGCATCAGTCGCAACGTCATCTATGCGATTACCTGCACACGTTGCGACATGAGATATGTCGGTGAGACAGGATTACGTCTTGGGGACAGATTTCGACAACACCTTTCTGACATCACCAGCGGCGCCCAGAAACCAGTATCCATGCATTTCAACAGTCCTGACCACCATGGCGTAGCCGACATACAGGTCACGGCCATCAAATCATGCGCATCCCACGAACGGGATCGGAAGACATTGGAACACCGTCTCATCTTCCAGTTGGGCACACTCTCCCCTCACGGCCTTAATGTCCAACACAGCTTCATTTAACTCCCCACCCCACCCCTCCCACCCCTAGCTTACAGTCCACCATCTGGGTACGTGCAGATCCTTTGTATGACACTAGTCAACTCTCTTGGCGGATTTACGTTCGGTGTTTTGCCATCCTTTTCTGAACGACCGCCACTCATGCCCCTCTGTGTATACTAACACTATAGAGGTTTCCGCAGCGGTGTTTCGAGCGCTTAACGATAATTGCTAATTGTCATCTGCGACCGTAACATCTTTGCCGGTCTCAAATTTCACTTTTCCGCACACATGGGCGCGTCTCCACCCCACTCCCCCTCCCGCTTGACCTTTGACCCGTGTACCATACATCCGGTCTATTGATCCACTGGCGCCCTACGCGTGTCAGACTTTCCAAGCCAGGACACAGAATTCAGATGAGTACATTTAATTTTAATTAGTTTAATAGTTTAATATTGTCATAGTGTGTTTCATGTAGTTTTGTGTTGGTTTGTATTTGTTTGTCCTGTGCTGACGAAGGCTTTGGCCGCAACGTCCAATTTGTCTCTTGTAGTCGTGTTTTAGTAAAGCTCACAATCTACTTCTCGTTTATTTTGGGTGATTCATTCACGAACTATATAGAAAACGGAGAGATGCTCCCGTGGATGACCGCAGAGGAAAAAATCGAATGGCAACAGAAGCTCAAACTCGAAGAAGAAAAAAGGCGCAAGGAGGAAAATGTAAAACATCTTCTACAGAATATACACAACAAAGGAGGCAAAAAAAACAAACAAACAAAAAAAACAAAAAAAACAAATATGGACTGCAACCAGTCAAGCCAAACGAGTCAGGAGCCTTCACTAACAAAAGAAACCGCCAGAGACGCCGACCGATCCCCCCAGCTGACGTCACAGACACAAACCAACATAACCAGTCCGAGATAGGACTCACTCGAAAGAGCGCACAAGACAAGAATTAAGGTGAATGAACCCACAAAAACCACGGACCTCAACTATAACCACAGCTGAAGAGGCAGGTTGAACGAGGCCGAATTTGGAATTTGTGTTTTGAAAATTGGAATTGGAATTGGAACAGAGCTCTCACCAGGTGTCGCTTTTTTTTATTTTACACTGAAAAACAAAGAAGAAAGAAGACGAAGAACAAGAGAAATAAGACGAAGAAAAACAGAAAGAAGAAGAAGAAGTTTTATATACAGTTACAAATCAATAACATTTTGAAAATATGATCTAAACCCCGATCTAGTGAGCCTTAACATGGGCACCATGAAATGTCACGGTGGCACAGGCGGCGAGATACTGATCACGTGACCCATCGAGTTTCGGTTGGCTTATAAAAATATAGGACTATAGCCATATACCAACCACGCCCCAAAACATATAAACGGGTTCTCTGTCCTTTTACAATAATAATTATCTTTCTATTGTAGATGGCTGTTGTGAGTTAACACACCATCAAAGAGTTAACAAACAATCTAAGAGTTAAATCACTCTAAGAGTTATTACAATATACACACGATATACACAGTTAACAAGAACCTACCCACAGGCAGGATTGAAGAATACAAGGAGAGTTACATTGTGGCATGGACAGTTAACAGACTTAAAGAAAGCTATTTCGAAAGAACTGTTACACAATGAAAACATTCTATTGTCTAGGTACATTTCATAAACACCCTACTATCATTTGAGTCCGTCTCTGAATTTATTGAAAAACAAAACCAACTACATATAATTATGCAGAATTTTCAAATCAAAGTATTATTTCCATTCAGGAGATGAACAATACATTGAATGTTGAGCAAATTCATCATCATCATCATCGTCATCAAATGCCTTGCTGACTGAGGTGGGCGACCATACATCTTCAAATCTTGCGATCTAAAACGACAGGTATCAATTCGTACATTGACTCCATTCCGTGCCATGCCACATGATTGTCAATTATTTTCTCCCACTCCCCTATCTTCCTATATCTCTCTTCCACAAATGTTTCCAGTTGTCACAACATGTTCCAACTTTTGTCTTCACATAAAGTGGCCAAAACAAAATGAAGACTGCCTCTTTCTGATGCTTATGATAAGTTGTCTTTGCAACTTAGCCTCCCTCAGAATGTCCAGATTGCTCATTGTGGCTGTCCAAGGAATTTTCAGCATTCTTCTATAAAACCGCATCTTCTAAGTTTCCGGGGGATAAAGTTCGCTTGCTTACTAAATACCAAATAATAATCAACGAAATTTGTTTACAAGGACATGCGAAAACAGAATCAGTAAAAAAAAAAAATAATAATTAGGGCGTGCACAGAACTCTGCAAACTAAAGCACTTATGGTGATGATGACCATCCATAACTGTGAACACTTTGTGAGACCAACATAGGGGGCGTGGTTACAGTAGTCAGTGTCACAGAAGCAGTAGAGGGCGCTGAAGTTTTGTTTGCCATGAAAGTAATGATGGCAGCCAACGCTCTCGTTGATTCCCGGGAGATCGCCCGATCCTGGGTAGTAGCAGGAGCGTATAATGCCAATCCAACCACCTGCAACATGGAACAAATAAATAATGTTACAATGTAACAAAGCAGTAACTGCATAAATCTGTTCATTCATTCGGGTTGTTTAGTTTGAATACTGGTATAACATATTCCCCCCCCCCCCCCCCGCATTGCAGGGGTTATCTTTATAGACAAACATTTTAAAAATAAAGTTGCACATCCTTTACAGGACGTTGCAGTCAACACCAGCATTTTACTACCATTGTTGATGTCTTGGCAAGTTTTATGTTCTGTAGTTTGCCATTACTTTCTGAATGACCGGCTCCTATACCAACACGTCAAAACCAGCGAGACATGGTCTTCTGCCAAATCGGTCACCGCTGTGTTTCGAACGCGGGTAAGCGGCATTACGAATCTCGTCCGCGACGCCATGGCCACGGAGACCGGCAAAAGCTAGCGGAGTTACGCCATTGAAAAATCTGCTGACGGCAAGAGGAAAGTCTTGTTGCACATTCCTAGTACACAAATGATTCGACATCTGGTACAATCTCAGATAAACGACGTAAATAGACGCTCTACTGGAGCTTTCTCGCCTGGTAGAGTCAGTTATGGTCACCTGGTGGCGACTGAGTGCAACGGATTTTAAATGCGTAAATTAGTGACATGAAATGCTCACACCATGGACGCAAGTGGTAAATTAGAGAATATCAAACCAGAAAGAGACCGAGCCATATGGGATAAAAACCCGGGTCAATGAAGTCTTTCTGGTGACTGTCGATTCCATTGACGATGAACTGTATTTTTTTGTGGAGGACTTTTGTGCGGGCATTCTGGCGGTGGAGACGACGACCCCCAGGAGTCTCTGAAAAAATTCAACCCGTGAACCGACAACCCACAACCTTCGGAGCCCGAGTCAGAAGGCTTGACTACTTCGTCACGGAGACTCCCTATTGTTCTGATATCTGTTGTAGGCTGGATCTATTTCCAGATTAATTAAACAACAGGCATAGATGAGGCGACCACATGACACTGGGCGGAGAGGTTAGCGTGCAAGCCATTGTTCTCACTCTTAATTATAGTTAAATTAGTTGCATATCATGTACATGACATCGCAGTCAACCCCGGCATTTTTGGCTGTAGGTGATTTCTTGGCAAGTTTACGTTAAGTAGTTTGCCAATTCTTTCTGAACGACCGACACACATACCATTGTATGAAAAACAACGCAAGGCGGTCTGGTGCCAAATCGCCCGCAGCTGTGTTTCGAACGCGGTATGTGGGATTACGAATTGCGACCGTAACCCCGTCCAATCGTTGGAAAATTGGAAAATCCAATGGCATTAACATGGTACATAATCTCCAAATTTCATACAAGTATTCAAAGCAAAGAGTTATAGCCCTTGTTGTTCTTCCTGCTTTTAAATAAAACACATGGAAGTATTTTGACACTCGTAACTATAATCAGGAATTTTGTACAACCGCGTGCTGTTGGTGTGTTTCTGAAATAAAGACAGCAGCTTGCCCAAGCAGTCGCCACGGAGTTTACATGTTAGGAATTTTATGTTACCGGCCACAGATATAAATCGCTGGTCTATGAAAGTTGAGTGCGATGATGTGCGAAACCAGCATTCAATCCTCTGAGCCAGACGCGTCTCATTATCAGCTGGCCCCATTTAATTGAAATAGATGAAATTAGAAGATTGTAAGTTAATTTCACGAAACATCAATACGGGACTGAGGTAATTAATAATCACAATGTATGTCTGGCCCGTCGCACTACACGCCTCTGAAATATGGAAAGAAAAAAAAATTGGAAGGTTTGAGAAGTGCTGTTATTGCTTTGTGCGAATAGTGAATTAGACAGAGAAAAGATAAAATAAAGACATACTTCAAAGCACTGGTTAAAATCAACCGCAGTAGTAGCAATAG
This sequence comes from Cepaea nemoralis, assembly GCA_014155875.1. Taxonomy (NCBI): domain Eukaryota; kingdom Metazoa; phylum Mollusca; class Gastropoda; order Stylommatophora; family Helicidae; genus Cepaea; species Cepaea nemoralis. Next base: position 230,726 of record JACEFZ010020486.1, read on the forward strand.
TTGTAGTGTATTAGTAAGTAGCTGAAATAGTAGTTACAGTAGTAGCAGTAGCGGTAGCAGTTTTAGTAGTAGTAGTAGTAGTAGTAGTAGTAGTAGTAGTAGTAGTAGTAGAAGTAGTAATGTAGTAATGGTAATAGAAATAGTATTAGTAGTAGTAGTAGTAGTAGTAGTAGTAGTAGTAGTAGAAGTAGTAATGTAGTAATGGTAATAGAAATAGTATTAGTAGTAGTAGTAGTGATGTGGTAAGGTAGTAGCTGTAGCAGCAGAATTAGTGATAACAAAATTAACAGCAGAATTAGTGGTAATAACATTATAATAGCAGTAGTAGCAGCAGCAGCAGAATTAGTGATAACAAAATTAACAGCAGAATTAGTGGTAATAACATTATAATAGCAGTAGTAGCAGCAGCAGCAGAATTAGTGATAACAAAATTAACAGCAGAATTAGTGGTAATAACATTATAATAGCAGTAGTAGCAGCAGCAGCAGAAGTATTAATAGTCATAGAATAATAGCTGTAGTAGATAATGACAGCGGTAGCATAAAAACGAAAGAGATAATTCGAAACAAACCACCATAGTTAAAATCGAAAGCACAATAAATAAATCACTTGTTGCATGTCATAAGGCGCGCTGAGCATTTGGTGCTAGCTCCATGTTTTTTAATGACCAGTCGGGACTAGGTGGCTGATGTGGTCAGTATCACGCCTTTCCTCTCCAAGACTCGGGTGGGAGGTCAGTATGGCCGAGTGGGTAAGAACGCGATTTCTTGCATCCCGTGTGCTGATATCGAGGAAAGGGGTTCAACCCCTACATCGGTCAGATGGACTAAAATGTTGACTTCTCGCCCTTGACTTGGGGACGTAAATTACAAGTTCCCTTGAAGTTGGAGTAGGTTCGCCTGATGGGGAGGGAAAAGCTAATACACACGCACAATTGGGTTCAGGGCTAATAGAGGTCGTGTGTATCGACTACGCTTGGGTTTAAGGCGAGCTAACAAAAAAAAAAAAAAAAAGACTGGGTCGAATTGCGAGCTAATGTAAAAAACAACAATCCCCGACTGGACGGGTATTCGAAGACATGACCACCGAGTCGCTAGCAACTGCGCGACCGTGCCTTCCAAAGCCCTAGTACCACAATAGAAATACGCAAACAAAGATATCCGTACAGTCTTATTTTACTCCAAGACGGCACTTCTATCTTCTGTAGTAATTGGGTATCCGGCTACCCAGTACAAACAAACAGACGTACACTCTCGCACGAGGATCAAATGTATGCAGATTCTGTCTGGAACAAGCTGGTCCTAATCAAACTTTCTTTCACCAAGTTCCCAGACTCAATCAAGGTTCTGAGGAAGTCAGTATTAAACGGGCACGTCGATACTATAGATCTGTTTATCTTAAGGACCCAGGTTTGGATGAGAGTTGCCACATTTGTCATTCAATGTTCCCTTGGCGTTATTGAGCCTTGGTATCTTATTATCCGCACAATAGCTATCATCATCTTGTTTAATACAGAACTTCGTCGTCAATAGTTCTTTGCACATCTTTCTCTCTCTCTCTCTCTCTCTCTCTCTCTCTCTCTCTCTCTCTCTCTCTCTCTCTCTCTCTCTCTCTCTCTCTCTCTCTCTCTCTCTCTCTCTCTCTCTCTCTCTCTCGCTATCATAAGAGAAATGTCCTGTCTCTATAACTGTCATGTTCAAATGATCTCCCACACATTGAATCCGTCAGCGATGTGGTCTTCTTTTGCGCTTTCCCGCTACGCCCCCGCCCATAATGATCTTTTCAAGACATTCGTGTCTTTTGAACATGCGCACAGTCTTTAATGTTTCTCAATTGTGCGTGTGTCTTAATAAGCATCATTATCTTATACTTCTGCCGCCATGCCTACCGGGGAGGAATAGTTGACGCGTCAATGCCCTATGGGTGGCACTGGATAGTGTACAATGTCTTTGATGTCGTCAATCCATTTTCTTCTCAGGCGTTTTCTAGCTCGCCTATCAAATCTTCTTTTTATGTAGCGCCAGTGCTGGTAGTTGATGGTGTTGCATTCTCACCAATCTTCTTAAATGTCTTGTTGGATAGATCTGTTTATTCTCTTCTCCGCCCATTGACTTTTAGTACAACATCTGTGGTACTGGCATCCAGAGGCACATGTATGCTTGTCAGCTTATTTTTAAATATCCAAGTACGTGCATTTAGGTAACTTGCCTATGTAATCTCAAGGCAGAATTTGTCATCACTAAATCAATATAACGACGCGCACGTTTGTGTAACGGTTAGGGCGCTATCAGTCAATGGTATGGGCACGGTCGGATAAGGGTTCGATGTCAGCTATGGTTGGAAAGGGTTTGGTCACATATTCGTCCGTGCACTCAGGGGTTCAAAAATAAGATGATTTTAACACTTCACACACCAACAGCAGGCTAATGCCACGGGACTTTAAAGAAGAAAATGAACACGAAGCACACACACACACACACACACACACACACACACACACACACACACACACACATACATACATACACACACACACACACATACATACACACACATATCCATTCATCCATCATGTGCTATGCCGATAAGCGTGGGCGGTAATGTTTTGCCATGTCACTCTATCACCAGAGTCGTGGATCAGCTCCGTGTTCATGTCTCGACCATGCCACGTGGTCAAGACATCCAGGTATTTATTTCTCGGTCTTCCCCTTGGTCTCTTCCCTTCAATCTTGCCAGTTGTCACCAAGTTCTCCAAGTCATTTCTTCTCATAACACGTCCACAAAATTGTGACTGTCTACGTCTAATGACCAATCGGTTTACGATCTTCATTTGTTTCTTGAAGGACTTGTTCATTGGTGTTTGGTGAAACTTTTCATAACGAGACGGAGCAAATTTTGGTAATTAATCAAAGACTGCTGATTATTTGTTAAAACCAATTAGGTGCCGCCTCCATAGTAAAAGTTGGCGGCAATGGATCTCGAACACTGTCTCGTATATGTGTGTTGTGTGTATGTGCGTGCATGTATATATGGGAGCATCATGTTATGCTTTGGTTTATAATCCGTGAATATTTTATAATAATGCTATACACTATGTATATATGATCGTTAAGTTAGTTCTAGCACACCAAAGAGAATGTTCTGTTTTGTTTTGTTATTATTAATTATTATGAATAACGCTTTGTATTCATATTCCCTACTGGTGAGTGATTTGCTATCGTGGTTGTGTCTGAAGCATACGTGTTATAGTGTATTCATTACTCCAACTATGTGAAGGGTAAATAGTATGCGTAGCCTTTACATGTGCGCGATGATTGTGTCTCCAATGAAGCTCACACGAGGCGAACACGAAGACTGATCACCGGTAGATAATTCTTGAGATCTTATTTTGATACCGTTATAGCACTTAATCTGCCTGAACCAAATTTCTTGAAAAAAGCAGCTGTACAATACCGTGTGTCTGCATGAAAGGCATTGACTGTAGGACACCCGGCACATCATGACAGGACTAGTAAAGACCAAGGCAGCGAATGTAGCTGACTGGACCTGTTCGATCACCATAAACTCCTCTCCATTCGATAAAGTGAGAGATACAAAGAGAGAGAGAGAGAGAGAGAGAGAGAGAGAGAGAGAGAGAGAGAGAGAGAGAGAGAGAGGAGCGAGAGAGAGGGCGAGAAAGAGGGAAGACTAAAAGCGGTGAAACTAGATGACAGATATTGCCAGACTATGTTTATGTATGTGTATGTTGGTGCATGCATATAATGTTTGTCATATTTATTATGTCTTAATTTGACGTATTTATATGCTGTTGTAAAAGCATTACTGTTTACAGATTACACACGCACGCACGCACGCACGCACACACACACACACTCACACACACAGTCAAAGTGAAGACGATCAAGAAACATAAAGTCAAAGTGAAGACGATCAAGAAACATAAAGTCAAGGTGGAGACGGGTGGCCGGCCGGCCGGCCGACCGACCGACCGACCGACCGACCGACCGACCGACCGACCGACCGACCGACCGACCGACCGATCGATCGATCGATCGATCGATCGATAGATAGATGGATGGATGGATGGATGGATGGATGGATAGATGGATAGATGAATGGATGGTTGGATAGATGGATGGATGAATGGATGAATGGATGGTTGGATGGATAGATAGACAGACATACAGAAAGATAAGTGGAGATAGAAGAAAAGAGAAAGAGAGACAGAGAGAAGGATGGGAGAGAGAGGGAGGGGAGATAGAGGAAGAGAGAGAGAGAGAGAGAGAGAGAGAGAGAGAGAGAGAGAGAGAGAGAGAGAGAGAGAGAGAGAGTATGTAGAAAACAGCATTCCGTATCTATCCAGATACCTCGTCCTTCTCACGTAACACAAAATGAAGGGAATTGAATCGATATCAAATCGAATCTATTTGGTCACTGTTAGTGAACTTCCCACTGTCCGAGTCTGCCTTTGAAAATAACACTTTACCTGCCCCAACCGAATTCATTTCCCTAAAATAGCAACCTACATCAGTGTTTCATTTACAGCAACGGACAAGAACTACTACTTGCAATGATGGCTTCCAGACTTCACAGTTAAGAATAATTTTATAAATTATTATAATCTTCTTCATGTTAGGCTGGGGGAGCGGTTTTGTAGTGACTAGACGCTAGCATGCCAGTCTGGTGGTCATGGACTCGAGTACACATCCGGGCGGATCTTCCAGATGTTTTGCATATTTTTGGCGCTCGCTCGCTTTAAACTCAAGCGTAGTCCATTATACACTACTTCTAGTAGTGCTGGACTGAATTTTACGTTTGGATTAACTTTCCTTATTAACAGGTCCATCCCATCGGGCGAACCCACTCCGACTTCAGAAGTACTTGTAATTTACGTCCCTAAGTCAAGGACGATAGATCAACATTTTATTCGAACTGTCCGGTGTAGGGGTTAAACCTCTTTCCTCGGCACCAGTACACCTGATATTTAAGAACGCGCGTTCTTATCAATTCGACCATGCTGACTTACTTTTAGATTTTGATCTAGAGACCCACGTCGACTCAGTCTGGAGTTGGTGTCAATTTCTCCGCCTTGAGACATACATGGTATAGAGTGCTATCCCTATATATGTTTTATATACCAATTATCACTGGATGGGTGATGTGGTCAATATCATGAAACCATCTTTACTTTCCCACACATTTCCTGGTCAACATTTCAGGCTGGGTCCACCTGTGGGACAGATCACTGAAACAATGCCCGAGTAGAAAGGAATTCGAAAACTTGACCACCAGGTGGGCGGCAAGCGCGTTAACCACTACGCCAACCGCGACTCCCAATCTACTGTTAAGTTAGTTGCTTATCCTTTACAAGACGACGCAGTTAACCCCAGCATATTTTGGCTGTTTGAAGCTTATTAGCAAATTTACGTTCAGTCGTGTACCATTGCTTTCTGAACAACAGACACCCATACCTTTTGTATAGGAAACCAAGAGAAGGCGGTCTGCTTCCAAATCGCTTGCAGTTGTGTTTCTAACGCGATATGCGGGACAAAGAATTGCATTCTTAACCCCTTGGCTACAGAGCCGGTGTATCTACTGTATGCCTGTCAATGACGGTACATAATGACGAGATTAGTAAGGAACTAATAGCCACATAGATGTGGTATTTTATGAGAATGGCAAAACTCCAACGGGCGGTCAAGAAGAACAATGTTCAAAGACTGCAAGGAGCAAATTCACACAGAAAATGACTTCCCACATCAGACCGAGGCAATCGTAATTGTTGGATAACTTTATGAGATAAGAGGTCTTGAGAAAGTTATAGCGAAGATCGGGAACGAGCTGAGATGTATGGAGTTGAGTTAAGAACCGTTATCACAGCACTGGCGACATTCCCATTCGTGCTCCGTCCTAATCGTCAACAGCACGCGAAGAGTCCCAATACTAATGGTACTGCTGTAGTCTGGTTATGTGTCCTTCTGGCCTTTCCTCAGAGTACTGCGTGACAGCCAGATCCCTTGATAACTCCCTACCTCTCCATTCTCTCTAAGTGTCGTAAGTTATCCTTTATTACTTTAGTGTCGTATATTTAGTGAGGGTAATCAACACCCACAATTTTTTAAACCCAATATTATTGTCCTAGAGAAACCACAAGAATCCGTCCACAAAACTCCCTCAGTCTGTAGACACCTATTTCTTACTCTCACTCACCCCTGGATCATGCCCCCTCTCATGCTTCCCCAACACAACATACTCAACAACTCTAGCTTTAACAAATAAATACAACAATTAATTTATTAAAACAAAGAGTATGTGTGTGAGAGGTGTGTGTGTGTAATGTGTAGAATGTGTGTCGAATATTCTAATGTGTATGTAGAATCAGACCAGTGAATCAGGAGCAAAGTCTGTTACATCACTGTGCTGAGCACACAACAGCACCATGTATTCCGGACAGTGAACCTCACCCAGAAGATGTTTCTCCGTCCACGTGACGACTTTCTCCGATAACGCTCGAACAAACAGGATGCTGGTCATCAGTTAGACACTGTTCGATCTTGGTCTTCACTCTAACAAACACGGTGAAGTTACTCTGTTTAATAATGTTTGTTGAACAGAGAATCTTTCAATTAACTGAAATGTCACTTGGGAAAATCTACTGTTCACAAGTCTCTGATTATAAGATTTTCCCCCTCTTTAACAAACAACCTATTAATGTTTCTAGGTAGATGTATGTATATATATATATATATATATATATATATATATATATATATATATATATATATATATATATATATATATATATATAGTGTGTGTGTGTGTGTGTGTGTGTGTGTGTGTGTCCTTGGTATATGAGTTATGAATCTTCGGTGATGAAGCTTATCACTCAGTAAACACACCACTTATGTTCATCAAGTCCGGCTCAGCAGAAGCCAGGTTTCTGCAGACCACCTAGGTTCTGAGCCCCGTGTAAAAGCCTTTCAGTAACCTCTGTCTTCATTCCGTGAGCCATCATTGTATAAAACGTTGAAACTGCTTCTTCGTAATAAATCATCTCACACTCAAGTGGAACCATATGCCTATTCCGGTTGATGATTGAGACTATGCAATCCCAGACTGGATCTATGTCCGACTATAATTATCAACATGTTGACACTATAGTCTCTTTTAATTAACACAACTCGGAAACTGCACCGATCCTTAAAACTTCCGAAATCTTGGTCGACTAACTCAACTTGTTTACTTCAACTGGTTTTATATCGGGGCTTGAGTGACGTCACCAAATTGTCTAGACGCAGAGGCGTCGAGAAGTTGTTTTTCTCTGTATTTTTCCCAACTCAATGTGAACATCCGGCTGGTGTACCCTTTCATCTGGGAAATTGTCTCCTGTCTGTGATCTAGAGAGCCTTCTCCACATCACAAGGCATCACGACGTCAGGCCAGACATTCCGTCTATCACTTCAAAGGCTGACTCCCGCCTTGTAGACGGATGGTGCCATTGTTCGTCTCGAGCAACAACTTGTTAACAAAATGCCAACCGGGGTTAGACATTTTGACGCGACGTATTTTGCTCCTCAGTCTATACAACATCAAAGGGTTGCCTGTTTTTGCAGACGAATGTCGGGTCTTGTTTGTCATCGATCGAAACTATCAAGTTTATTTTTCGCGACACTAAGCTATGATGATTTATCTGTTTTCCACACTATACACACGATCCCAATGTGCCCTGACCAATCAATCAATCAATCAATCATGTGCCATGCCGGAAAGCGTGGGCGGTTATGACTCGCCTTTTCACTCGATCACCAGAGTCGTGGATCAGCTCAGTGTTCCTGTCTCGTCCATGCCATGTGGCCAAGCCATCCAGGTATTTTCCTCTCGGTCTTCCTCTTGGTCTGTTCCCTTCGATCTTTCCAGTTGTCACTAAGTTATCCATTCCATTTCTTCTCATAACATGTCCAAAAAAAAAAAAAAAAACGTGTCTGTCTACGTCTAATTTCTCTAATCAATTTACGATTTTCATTTGTCTCCTTTAGTACTTGGTCATTGGTTGTTTTTTTTGTCTGTCCATGGTATTCTTTGCATTTTCCTCAGAAACCAATTTCTGCAGCCATCAGATGTTTTTCAGCTTGACTGCTCATTGTCCAAGTTTCAGATCGATGATCAGTCTTTAGGCGAATCATAATATACTAGGCACTTTTAAAGAGGTAGTTTGCCGTTGCTTTCCTCTATGGCAGTGACTATACTGGCCGTGTGACCGCAGCCATTGTCTCATGAAAGAGATCCTCTGCCTGCCGTCGCGAAACTTCAGACCATAATCAACAAATATCTGTCGGCTGCCCTCAAAATTTCATCCACCACCTGCCTTCCGTGGCTTCTTTTGAACATTTCCAATAAACGAATACGAAATAACACCAAATAATCCACAGGAAAACACTAAACAGCGTCTCCCGAAGAATAAACGTGTCACGTCGTCGCCATTTGTACCTGAAGTCCCTGACCACATCTGTCTTATTGTGCACCATACCCCACCCAGTGGTGCAGACCCAGCCAGATGTAGAAATTACTGGATGAGGTGGTAACATATGGGAACTGACTAATAAATCCTCTTCTTTAAATATTCGATAATAGTCTGGACACACCTTCAAGGTGTTTCCCTAATCTCGGCTCCTAGGTTTGTTTTTTGACCTGTGCTGTTTAATAAAATTCTGAGACTTATGATGCTATATCAGTGGTTAGATTCGTAATTATGTTCATATTCCATAGTTACGGGTTCATGTAGATGATAGCTTTGGCTAACGAAGACACCTTTTTAGGGATGTCTAGCTGGTATTGCGTCGAAGTACACTTGTTCCTGCAGCCAGGCGCTGTCGTCAATTGAAGGTGACAGGTTCGAATCCTGGTCGGTAACTACAGCTTTCAATTTGTATGTTGTCTAGCGTGTCGTCTAGTCTTTACTTCTTTCTTGTACTTCTATGAGCGCCAAACAGTACACGTGTGTTTATTTACGAGCTGTCTCAGTGGCCTCAAAGGCTTCCCCAATTGATATTTATGGATAGGTTGGTAGAATGACACTGAGGACAACAGCGGTCAAACTTATAAAGACCACAAAAGACTATTGTTTGCGTTAGAACATCGTCGCTTTCGATCTTGGCGTGGTGTATGGTGATGATGATGATTATATATGCCAGAAATGCCCATACATTATAGTTGGCTAGTTGTATGTTCTTTACAGGACGCTGCAGACAACCCTAACATGTACTGACGCTTTGTGATTTACTAGCAAATTTAATTCAATAGTTTGCTTTTGTTTTCTTAACTGCCATCGCCTCACATATCATTCAAATTAGCGCAATGTTGTCTGCTTCCAAATCGCCGAATGTTGAATTCGAACCGCAATAAATCAACCAGCCAAGATGAGAAGAGACTGTTCCGATAAAATAATTTGTGAAATACCCTGGATAGCTGAAATGAATAATCTAAATGTTTTTAAAGTGGTTAAGATACAAAGACAAGTTATGAACATAAGAAAAACGACATTCAATGTTTTATTGTGCAAGTTATTACAAAATGTTGCATGTCTTTCGCTAGGCGTTGCGATCGACCTTAAGTTTATTTTCTAGATAATTGTATGTTCAGTAGTTTGCCACTGCCTTCTGAACGATACGTTAACGTTTAAGTTTTACGTCGAACAGCCTACCATATGATCAACACATCGAAAGTTTTAGAACTGGGGATTATAATGGGAATGCAGGAAGACAGCGAGAGAAGTCAGCTTACAGCCTCTAATCATTGCATGGAGAAATATCGGCGTTTGAACTGACACGTTTTGTTGGAGAACATATGAGGTGGAGAAACATGATCCCCCCTTTAAGCAGAACACTTGATGATGATGATGAAAAAGAAGTAGTAGTAGTAGTAGAAGAAGAAGAAGAAGAAGAAGAAGAAGAAGAAGAAGAAGAAGAAGAAGAAGAGGAGGAGGAGGAGGAGGAGGAGGAAGAAGAAGAAGAAGAAGAAGAAGAAGAAGAAGAAGAAGAAGAAGAAGAAGAAGAAGAAGAAGAAGAAGAAGAAGAAGAAGAAGAAGAAGAAGAAGAAGAAAAGAAGAAGAAGAAGAAGAAGAGGAAGAAGAAGAAGAAGAAGAAGAAGAAGAAGAAGAAGAAGAAGAAGAAGAAGAAGAAGAAGAAGAAGAAGATATGTTGGATTCCAATGCACCTTTTCAAGTCAGTCTGAATACCTAATTAGTTTTAATTATCATGCCACATCTGCTACCATCTCTCAGCCAATTATGTAGCCGTTTTGGTCCGGGTACATATGCTGTCCACATTACAACGTTGTGGTCAGGTGGACAGACCTGGCTAATGAAGACGCATGTTTTAAGGGCGTCGAAGTAAACCTGTCCATTTAGAAAGGGACTATCTGCAATTGGAGACTCATCTCATCTCATCATGTTCCTCTTGTAACTTGCGGTTTCGAGGTGAAGTATAAACATCGTGAGAGTGCCCGATTATGGGCTTCATGTATCGATATTCCCATGGACTCTGCTATTCCCCCCGTTCAGCGTTTACGTGGTCGGCCTCTTCCTCTGTTTTCATCTGGTCTGTACATCATTGCTTGTTGCGGTATGCTGTTGACTGGTAACCTACTTGCATGGCCAAACCATTTGACTTGCTGCTTTCTAATAAAATCTAGTGCTGTTATAACCCCCACTTTAGTCCTGATTTCTTCATTTCTGATCTTATCTCTTCTTGATACGTTGACTATTCTTCTCAGGAATCTCATGTTTGTTGTTGTGATTTTTCTTTTCTATTTTTCTGTCATTGTCCAGTCTTGGTTATAATTGTCGTGCAAAAGAAGCAGTGTTCACGCCACCAGACCACAGGGCTAGCTACGCAGTTTTAGTCCAATCGGCACTGCATGAGTGAAGTGGTCAGTATTTTTCCGGTGGTCTTTATTTCCCTGGATATACTATTACCCAATTTTAGACCGGGTCGACCTAGGAGCCGAGATTAGGGAAACAAATGCTCGCAAGTATTGCGTAGTTCGGCCCAAAATACACGCGGCCGTTTAATGTATGTGTTGGCAGAAGCTTATTTCTCATGCCATGTTAATTATACCTCAGATTCACAAGTGTATGGCATGCCCGGCTTGTGTACTTTAAGATTTAAGCATTCGGTGGTTGATTAGCCGGTTTTTCTCCAGGATTATTCATTTTTGTGTTCATATATACGTCATCCATACTTCAAGAATTGAATATTGAAGAAGGTTGGCTATTAAAGACGATAAAACAAAGAAAATTGAAATTTTTTGGTCACTTTAAACGTCACGAAAGTTTTGAGAGAACAATAATGGAAGGATATATGCCTGGGAAGAGAGGAAGAGGAAGGCCAAAGAGAAGATTGGTGCAGGATGTAGCAGATGATCTCCAGATGGGTGTATCAGATGCGGGACATCTTGCTTATGATCGAAAGGTTTTCCGGAAGGTTGTTATGGCAGCAAGGTTCTGCAAAGGACATGCTACTGAATGAATGAATATACGTCATTGCACCTCCGTGGCGAAGGGTATACTGACGCACTTGGTGATTCCGCATACCCGCGTCGAAACACAGCTGCGCGCGATTTAACAGCGGGCTGCGTTGCGTTGGTTTTTTAAAAAATGGTATGGATGCCGGTCGTTCATAAAGCAATGGCAAACTACTAAACATAAACGTGCCAAGAGATCACAACTGCAAACAATCTGATGTTGACTGCGATGTTCTGTAAAGGATATGCAGCTATAAACGTTCACTGAATTAATTTAATTGGGCTGTCTGCATTTGCTCTATGCGAATATTATGTTAAACTGTCTCTGCTTGTAAGTAAAATAATTAATGTTTTGAAATATGTTGGCTAAGTTTGAGAATTACATTTTAGTGAATCAAGTTGGAGGGGAGGATGGACAGGAGGAAACCAAGAGAGAAGATGCGGAACAGTTTGACATCATGGTATGGAGGAATATCAGTATCAAAAATGGTTGGCGACACACGAGAAAGAAGGCTAAGGACAGGACATGACCATCAACGCCACAAGGCGGGGATTATAAGATTAAGAATGAACATGCCGAATTATAATGGTAAATAAGAGTGTTAGCCTAAGTCTCCTAAAGCAAAAACATGAGTTATATCAATGGTTTCAACGTCTGTAATGTCTCCAATTAAAATAACTTTTAAAAAGTTTGTTGTATATTCTTTACAGAACGATGTAGTCAAGCTGAGCATTTTTTGACTGTGATTTCTTGGCAAGATTACGTTCAGTAGTTTGCCATTGCTTTCTCAACGACTATGAAAACTAGTCAAGCTGATCTGCTTCCAAACTCCCTGCAGTTGTGTTTCGAACGCGGTATGCGGGTTTGGGAATTGCTTTTGTAACCACTTGACCACGGCGCCGCCGGTGTCTCTCATGAACACATTAAATTACACAGCTCTTCTTTGGTAATACTGCGTCTACTGCAAAACATCACCGTCCCCAGAATCTTGATACTAACTGGAGAGGTGAGGGGAATATCACATGTTTTGAGCATCGCTGAGTTAGACAGGAGCTCCAAACTATTGTTAGGGATGCTGAGATTTGATTAGGGGTCATCAACCTCTATGGAAATGCCCTTAATGACCGCAAATTCTTCGCCAACAAAAGACCATCTCATGGTAATCTGACAGCGTATGTTATTCGGACAAGGGAAGAACAATAAATAAATGGAGCCGTAAAACCTGGTTTTTCTGTGTAGGCGAAACGATCTGGATAAGGGAAGCAATGAATCTAGACATATTTGATGCCTCTATCTAGTCTGGTAATGTTAAGACACATATTGTTTGTATGAAGGCCATAACAGAGTTGGGCGGCATGAGGTTACAGTAACCAGATCTGTTTGGCTTTGCAGGAAAACAAATCCACTTTTTAAAATGAGCCTACGGTTGTTAGTCAGGTCTTAGATATGACTGAGCTACGATATGACAGTAGACGGTGTTACCTGCTTTCTGTTAATGCTGAATGTTGGGCGGCGCTTAGCAAACCCCATAACCCACATTGTGCCAAAGGCTTCGGACGGAGGAGCGCAAATGGGAGAGTACAAGCCTTATTCTAGTGCGCGGAAATGCAACATAAAGACTAAATATCATGGCAGCACAGACTTGGCCCTAAGTCTTGGTCGGCAACTGGTTTAGGATCGAAGCTCAGACAGGCGGACAGTTAGAGTGTTGCTTTGCTGATCCAACAGCTTCTGCAGCTGGTATTGTTCCAGATGTATTATTGTTAGCTTTCCCCTTGAGTTATCTAGGCAGGCCGAGAGGGGATCATGCTGCATTGGCAAAACATGGTAATCTCTATGGAGATGTTATTATGCCTTTTTTGTGTGGAACTATCATCTGTCAAGACGACAAGGTGCCAGTACCTCAAGGTCCAGCTGGCAGTCGCGTCCACCGGATGGGTCTTGGATGAATGACCTCTAGATGGTTGGTTTAATAGGTTATGAGTCTTCAGTAAACAATATAAAATAATACGAAGTAATGCAGCTTTACAGAACACATTTAAGGAAAACACAGGACCTTGTGGAGACTAGCCTTTATAATGCCACGGTGTTCAGACTGTCTGAGCTCTGACTATTGCTTGCATCTGTCAGTGTGAGGCTGGTATGAAAACTTTTCTCTTCATCGGATACCAAAGTAATTTCGACAGGATTTAATCGCAGAGCTCTTTTCCCCCACTCTAATATAAGAAACCAGCGTGGTGCACAAAACCGACACTAGAACTTCACATCTGCGAGAGACATTAATTACGCTCCCAGTTAATGATCAGCAGCATGGACAGGCTGGTTGGGAGTAGATCAATGTTGGCTAAGCGTTGGTATTAATTGAGCTAACTGTCCCATACGAATCAAGAGTCGAGGAACAACACACCTATTCCATGGAAAAGTACAGCAGTATGATCGCAAGTCTGAGACAAGAAGGATATACCGTCAGACTATTCCGCGTAGTGACAAGCGCAAGAGGTCTTGTTTCAAACTCCGCGTACGATGTTCTTAAACAGCTAGATGTAAAATAAGAAGCGAGAACTCAGGCACTTAAAACACTGGGTGTGGCAGAAGTAAAGACCTCGTGCTGGCCGTGGAGCAAGCGAAACGATGACTTGGACAAGGATATCCAGTAAATGGTTCAAAACTCTGCCTGCAATTTAAGTCAACATCTCTCAACTAAAGAAACCTCAATAATACAGGAACACAGCAATCACCCATTAAGACTGAAACAGCCTTTACTCTCTCGCACCGGCCCGGGAACCACATGGCCAGATAAGAATAGGGCACCAAGGCCGAGGACGCTTCAGACGAATCAAAACACCACAGTTTTGCAATCACCCGGACCGGAAAAGTCCAATATCGAACCTCTTCAGCCAAGCAACGGCAACAACCACTTGTGGTGGAAAAGGTCGTCTTGCAAGGACCGCACCCAGCAGCTGTAGAGAGGGCAGGATTGGTCCAAAACCATATCAGAATTAGCCCAGAGGAAGAACTGGCCTCAGCGGGGAGCGTGCAGGAGGACGGATGCGTAAGCCGTGAACTATGTACGATGAAAGCAACCCAACAGCAACTACGTCTACTGGGTCATAGCTAGCTGTCGAGGTGAAGGTGAAGACGAGGGAAAATTGCCGGGAAAAGAAGCTGGTTTTCCCCGTGGTCAATTAAAGTGCGGTGATAATGCTGGCAGATGCTCCGGGTGTTCATTGTTTCTCCTTTCTCCCATGCCCACTTTGCGAGGGCGGGATGGCTTCTGGGCAGATACACTTAGCGATGTCAATGTGGGAAGGGTGAGAAACACGAGAGCGTAATAACGTCTCGAAGGTGGATATGCTAAACAGGAGAAAGACGCCTGAGGATCATAACCCTTGCGGGTTCGCCCCCTGAGTAGAGAAGGTAAAGGGACCGAAACATTTGGCGATGGGGGATCCTTCTGATGACCGGAAGCCTTATGTCGTGTTTGGTCAGCGGCGGAATTTTTACCACCGTATGCTTAATCAACAACTTATCGCAGACTTTAGAGAGACAGTGGACATTGTAAACCATATTATGAGAAGAGAAATCATGTGCACATGTGGATTGGCGCCGCAGGCAGCAGATCGCATATTCCAAAACTGTCCAAAATACGACATATCTAGGCAAACCTTCTAGCCCAGAGAAACAGCAGTGAGAGATAATCTATATGGACAACTGAGTGAACTAAAAAAAGACAATTAAACTCATACAAGACACACCATTGCAGTTATAGACACATTTCAAGCGAATAAAAGAAGAAGAATATGAGAAGAAAAAAAAAATGGAATATATTGTAACATTTGGAAGTATTAAGGACAAAAGAGATAAGAAGAGTCAACAAGAGAAAATTCTCGATAACCATTCTTCATGGGAAGGAAGAATAACACCACTTTAATCGATACATGCATCTGGATATTTCGGGATGTGAAGAAGAATTATAAAAATCTACCCAAAGTATTTCAGGATCCTCGCCGATGCAACGGAGTTCGTGCATTGAGCTGAGTTTCTCCAGACTCAGATTTGAGTTAGGAGGAAAACGGAGCACTTATGGGTTAAACCGTGTGCCGTGATATTGATCCGACGACTAAACGACTAAACTAATATCCTCAACCAACTTACGCCAAACCGTCCGTGTCAGTTAAGTCTCCTTGTTTTTCGTGTACCCTATGGATTCCAGAAAGGGGACTTCCTATTTATTCTATTATCAAACGTTTTAAAATGTGTGTGTCCTATCCAGTGTCAGCATCTCCTGCTCCTCCTCCACCTTCCACCCTTGGTTATTTCGGGATGTGAAGAAGAATTATAAAAATCTACCCAAAGTATTTCAGGATCCTCGCCGATGCAACGGAGTTCGTGCATTGAGCTGAGTTTCTCCAGACTCAGATTTGAGTTAGGAGGAAAACGGAGCACTTATGGGTTAAACCGTGTGCCGTGATATTGATCCGACGACTAAACGACTAAACTAATATCCTCAACCAACTTACGCCAAACCGTCCGTGTCAGTTAAGTCTCCTTGTTTTTCGTGTACCCTATGGATTCCAGAAAGGGGACTTCCTATTTATTCTATTATCAAACGTTTTAAAATGTGTGTGTCCTATCCAGTGTCAGCATCTCCTGCTCCTCCTCCACCTCCCACCCCTTGGTTAGCCGGAATCTGTTAATTTACTGGTTGCAAAAACGCCCTACCGCAGTAAATCTGTAAACGGGCACTTGTTATTATTTATTTATCTTGCTGAAGAGGACAATATAAATGACCATAGTCATCTGTCAGTCCTAGATTAGGTTCGAAGGTGGACGATTGGACCAAAAAAAGGCCGTACATCGAATAAATACGAAATATCCTTGGAAAGCAAGAAAAAAACAAAAATACACGCAGATACATTGGAATGGAGTCGATATCAGTCATATTTTGTGCGTGTTCAGATTCCAGTTTTAGCCCGGTAACTGTAAACTCCTTTTTCCGAAAAGAATTTGAGCCCGTAAATGTCTGTTACTATAAGGGCAATAGAATGTTAACTGTCAACCAGACGGTGATTACTCGACTTTTGACTTTCAGACACCACGCCTCTGTTTAGCTTCCCCCATGTTTAACTGTTCCATCTTTGGCACGAATCTATGTAGCTGCCTCCATTCATAACTTTTCAATTTATGTACGCATCTGTGTTGCTGCCTCCATTTTTAACTGTTCAATGTTTGCTACGCCTCTGCGTATCTGTCTCGATTTATAACTGATCCAAAGTCGCTGTGCCAGCAGAGATATGACAATCCAAACAGAGCGATCAGCAGCCAGTCTCGCACAATTGTCAAGACCAATGCCACAGTTCTTCATTGACATTTGTAGGTTGTCTTTGCATCACTTTGTTCGATCTACGATGAGTTCCCTAGATTGAACCAAGTGTGCCATATAATATTGTCTCCGGGCGTCACTCATTGGATGTGCAAACGAGATGACCCTTAACCCTGAGCTGAGGGTGACTTGGTAGCGCCTTGATATAACCACTACTCGATGTTAGTCGTTAGGGAATCCTCATTGCACGCCAAGACGTTATGTCCATAAGTGCTCTGATCCCCTCCACATGATCTTCCCCAACGTGTAAATACCGACGACACCATTTCGGTATTGGTTGATTAATCTTCTCTGGCCCGTGCAAAGTGCACTTGTCTGACTTCACGCCTTTTGACTACTCTACTAACCCGACTTCATCCACTTTGATAACTCCACCACCCTAACCACTACGACATAATTTTATACACCCGTAGGTACTCGAGGGGTGATGTGGTCAGTATCCCATAATATTTTGTGGTATCCATTTTGGGCCAGTTTAACCTGGGAGCACAAGCCAACTTTTAACAAAAATGTGACGACCATTAGAGGAAATTAAACATACACGACCAGGGCGACATACATGTATGATAGCCACTTCCTTAACACGGCTCCCGCAGCCGCAGATATTAAACTGTTAACAATATGTATGTATACTAGTCAACCTTCTGGTGTGTTTAGTTATGTATAGTATCAACTCCAGTACAAGTGCGTTTAGATGTTACACATTAGCAAGACTCTTATGGGTGCCAGTCAATGCCATATTCATATTATTGTTAATTGTTTGATGGTTTCAGGGTAATTCACTAGTTCTCAAGTTTCTGGTGAAAATGTATAGATGTCTGGAAAGGGTTTAAGAAATCTGACGCAATCGTATTTCTATGGAAGTATTTTAAATGATTATTGCGTCATCCGCATGAGCTAGATCGATTTGATTAATTTTGCAACCCCGCAGACCAATCATCATGGGTAGGATGACCTTTACAGAACATCGCTGTCACCTTAGTCTGTCTGATAAAATCTCGAACCTTCACTAGCTCTCCGACCCAATACACTGTAAAAATCAAGATTTCTATATTGCCTGATGTTGTCCAAGATTTCTATATTGCCTGATCTACTGTTGTCCTCGACTTCTTCTAGGAACCACGCCTTCCTTCATTGATAATTCTAAACAACTGGGTTGTTTAGTGTAGCGAAAGTACTCCAGTTTACGTGACAAGATATGCTTACCACCCAGTTTACTCCGACGGACAAGTCTGACAGGATGTGGGTAGTTTTTTTTCTTTAAGGCTCAGTGAGTTCTCAGAATTCTTTTCTAATATTTTTAAGCTCGAAGGCTTCCATAGACCAAAAGTCTATCAAACTGACACGATAAAAGGTCTGGGTAAGACACAACACGTGAAGTATTTTTCGGAGACACAAGGAGATACGGAGTTTCTGTAGAACATATTTACGGAGTTGGGAGGTGAACTGTTAGGTTCCTGCCCCACGAATGAATCATGTGCAATGGTGTTTTCTTTAAAGAGGCCAAGAGTTCTTTAGGTCAGTAAAACGTGTCTTTCAAATGAATATATTCGGAATGATCTCATTCCAATTCCAATTCCAATTTTTAAAACAAAAATTCCAAATTCGGCCTCGTTCAATCTGCGTCTTTTAGCTGTGGTTATTGTTGAGGTCCGTGGTTTTTGTGGGTTCATTCACCCTAGTTCTTGTCTTGTTAGTCCTGTCTCAGACTTGCTATGTTTGTTTGAGTCGTGACGTCAGCTGGGGGTCGTTCGGCGGCTATCCTTTGTGCCCGTCTCCTATTGTGGTTTTCTTTGTTGGTGCAGGCTTCTTTCTCGTCTGGGAACAGTCCTTATCAGGACTTTTTATTTGGTCTTTTTGTCTCCTTTTTTGTGTAGTCTCTGTAGGAGCTTATCGACGTGTCCATTTTCCTCCTTGCGCCTTTTTTCCTCTTCGAGTTTGAGTTTCTGCTGCCTTTCGATTTTTTCCCTCTGCGGTCATCCATGGTTTTCTCTCTCCGTCTTCTATGTAGTACGAGTAGTCAGGATCATAATCAGGTTCATAGCATCTATCTGGGTGTTCTACCGGTCTCCTGAGTTTCTTGGGTTCCTTCTTTTCTCTTTCATCCAAGCACCGTTTGAATTCCTGGTGCCTGAGTACCTCCCCTCTAGCACCTACTCGGAGCTCCTCCAAGGTAGTCACTCAGGGTCTGGCTGGGCTGCTGGCTTTGTCTTGCGGTTCCGGTTCGGTCTCTTGTTGGATTTTATCTTGCGGTTCTCCGTGTTCTTTTCTGTTTCTTGTGCTGGTTTGATTTGGGTTAGCTCCCTTTCAGTTGTTAGTATTTCTCTTACCGCTTTGATGTCTCGTAGTACCTCTTCATTTATCCTTGTCATCTGCCGCATGTTCTCCACCTCTTGTTTGATGTCCCGCTGGATCTCCTTTATTTCAGCAAGAAGTTTCCCGTTGTCGCTGGTTGGTGCCGATGTTTGTAATAGTTGCTTCTTGCTTCTCTAACTCTTCAATCTGGCTTTGGAGTTGCTCTTTCACGGCTTGTGAGATGCCGGTTTCTGATCTCATACGCATTGAATCAGTTATGAAGGAAGCTGCTGCTGCATAGAGTACAAGGAAAGATAACCATGTCTCTGACATTCCCGCTTTTACAACCAGTGAATCATGCGCTGGCTTTTCAAAGCAACATGGCACACACTTTAATATTGTGGGATCGATCCAGCTTGTAAAATGGGTGCAGGGAGAATGGGATTAAAAATGCCAGAGGATATGTAACTGGTTACCCACTTCATAATGTTATTACCTAGTACATGTTTGGTTATTTAATTTTACGCTTCTAATTGATTGATTGAAAGGAATATATACTGAAGCACGTTAAAACGCACCATTATTATACGAGGGTAAGTTAATAAGTAAGTTACAAATGGCTGCAGAAAAATAACTACACATGGTGACAACTTAAACCAGTTTATGTTTATACATACATTGTCCCTTTATTTATCAACATAATTTCCACCAACATTGATGCACTTTTCTTATCGTTTTATCAGTCCTCCCAAACCGGCTGCATAGAACCGCGTGCTTTGTTTTCATTTACCGGCCATCCCACAGAATTGTGTGACTTAATTATTGATTCGCCCTCGTAACTTTTTCGACCCAGCTATGTACCACTTTAGGGACAAACATTTGTCAGCATAAACACTGAAAACCCACCTGGGGGGGGGGGGGGGGGAAGATTTCGCGAATGACGCCGAAGTTGAATGTGAAGTGAAAACATGGTTTAGAATAACAGTTTCACTTTAACCACCTCTATCTCACTTTGTCATTCCACATCCGCAATAGCGTCAAGTCTCCAACCAACCAAGAGTGTTTGTTATGAAGCTGGACTTTCTTAAAACCACGTCTGCCTTACTGACCCCTTAAATACCATCGACTACAGCTTCTAACCGACTTTCAACGTTTAATACCACTGAACACTAACATTCTCTTTGATAACAGCACAACCGGTTTTATGTTGACTGGGAAAATTCCTCAACCTACTGGAGATAATCGTCTGTTCCCTATGCAAAACAACATCTGTATTTCAGAAAATGAGAAGTATCTTATGCAATACGTCACTATCGTAGAATGAACAAATAAAATTTCAACAATACAATTTCCCAATATATAAACATAAAATTTCTCTTTACTATTTTCCAATTTAAATGTTTCATGTAGAAATGTGACACGGTATCATGTCTTCTGAGTACGTGTTACTCTTTAGATTCGTTGTGACAATCACGCACAGGCAAGTATGCAATAAAAAATGGCGATCAGTCACACACATACACACACGCACACGCACGCACGCACGCGCACACACACACACACACACACACACACACACACACACACACACACACACACACACACACACACACACACCACACACCACACACACACATTATTAATGTTTACTTCTTTACTTTTACCATTCTGAATTTTTTCTTCTTTTAAAAATTAGTTTAATGTGAGTTTAGAGCAAAAGACAAGCCCGGGGCTTGCCTCGCTGATTTCGCTTGGTCGTCACAGTTTTGTAGCGCTTCTGGAAATGACATAAAATACCTTGCTAATGTATAAGTGGTAGCGGAATGTAACACTCAGAGGCCGATTCGGTCACTGCGATAGTACACTAATGTTTAGCGCCGAAGGCATGCCCAGGGCATGCCTCGCTGACTTCGTTTGGTCGTCACAGTTTTGTCGTGCTTTTGAGAATGATCTAAAATGCCTTGCTAATGTAAGAGTCGTAACGAATGGTAAAACGCAGAGGGTGATTCTGTCACTGTGATATTACATTATATTTTAGCACCGAAGTCATGCATGGGGCTTGTCTCGCTGACTTCATTTGGTCATCACAGTTTTGTAGTGCTTCTTGGAATGATCTAAAATACCTTGCTAATGTATGAATGTTAAAGAATGGTAACGCTCAGAGGACAATGTTTGTGTTATCTTTACAGATAGAATTTATGTAGTGAGACAGATACTGACATCACAGATGATGACGAGAGAGAGAGAGAGAGAGAGAGAGAGAGAGAGAGAGAGAGAGAGAGAGAGAGAGAGAAGAGAGAGACGGCTTGGTAATACATTAAACCACACAGACCACTTGCTCATACATTCGGCCACGGCGACCACTTGGTAATATATTCGGCCACGGCGACCACGACGTCATACATTCGGCCACGTCGGCCTCCTCGCTAGCCACTTTACCGCTCCGACTCCACCTTAAAATTACTCCGCGACTCGACCCGAACATCCAATAACAACGAAAACCCATCTTACACCCACTCCACCCTTCAGCCACTCCCCTATTCAGAGGAAGAGTACTGTATCCCTATTAAACCCGATCACATGCATACGCACTCACTTATCCTGACCACTACACCCACTACTATCCACCGTCTTTACTTTATTACGGTTTTCCTATGAAGTGTGTTAACTCGTTTGATGATAGTGTATAAGCCACTAAGGCCCTTTACAGATCACTAATAACCGCTACCCACTAGTTAACAACGAATGACACTACACCATATCAACTACAAGCATAAGAAAATAAAAAAATAAGAAAAAAGTTATCTAAAAAAGGGATGAAATCACAATAACCAGTCGATCTGTTATTCATGAGTTACATCCCTTGATCTAATTTTGAAAAAAAAAAAACTGGACAAGGGAAATAATTCGCATTACTATTACTCTTACTCTTTATCAATTATTTACAAAAGTCACTAAGCATGATAATTCAATTGAATTTAAAAAAAAAAATGACAATACTAATTTATGTTAGAATATGTAGGAATAAGATAATTCTCTATGTTAATTAGCTTATTTCTTTATACTATTCTGCATTATCGATAATATTTTAATCCACGATGGCATCTCAGTGTATCTCACGAGGTTGTAACAAGAATTATGTCTGTTGGCTAATATCAAAGTGTTGTATTGCCCTCTCAGTACTGCACTTGGTCTGGTCAGGGGCCGAGATGTTCATCAAGCTTCACACCTCCTCACAGTAGCTCTGGGTCTGGTTGACCACTGTGGGTATATACTCAAGGTCGGAATAGGGACCCATTTTTTTCTGCCTCCCACACTCCACGTCTGCCAACGCCACATATACACACACAGTAGACATGGACTGGAATAAAAATCATTTCGTATATAATTTATCTTTTAATAATTAAAGTTTGACTTTAAAATTCCCCAAAACAGGAAGTAGTTAAGTACCAAAAACGCACGAGATGCGAAAATCTAGGTCAAATCTGCTGCAGTTTTTGACGTCATGGCGCTGTTGCTAAGCCCTTCATATAGTGAAATATATCGTGACCTAGATGGTTCTGCACCAGATTTAGGGATTAGTTACGACATCCCGTACTACTTATGAGATCTAAGAAGGGACACGGTGCACTGAAGAGCATGGCAGCAAAAAATGTTGTTCATACTCCATAAACGTCTGATTATGTCAGCAATTGGTTATGTATTGGGTCTGCTCACAGTGTCAAAATGTCAGCTAGTAAAACTATTAGAAAACTAGTAGTCAGCTAGTAGAACGTATTCGACCTGGTGATGGAGTAATATATATGGATGGCTCTGTGGCAAGAGATAAAAGAAGTGCCGGGGTGGGGTGGGGGTGGGGTAGGGGGGGGGGGGGTTATGGCGAAGGCTGATGGACGGTGTTTTGTGCAGGAGAGTCTGGCATATGATACCACAACATTTAGTCTGAGAATGGAGGCGGAAGCAGTAACAGCAGCGTCCCGCTGGCTGGAGACAAACAGCACACGCTTGCTGTGGTTATAACGGACTCACAAAGTATGGCGAGAAAGGTGAAGACACGCTTGCTTTAGGCAGAGTGACACAATTCAACAATGAGAAATATATAGCATTTGTTGGATGGACATGCTGGTGTGAAGGGAAACAGGCAGGAATACAAATAGTCTGGGTCTGTACTGCTCTGTGGGGTATTGGTGCATGATAAGGCAGACGTGGTCGGGGACTTTTGGGATCGTATCTTTAGTTCAGAAGAACAGATAGATCATAACGGTCTGGAGAGAATGGTACTGCAGGGAGTGAGCAGAGGATCTGGCCGACACCCAGGACTCCGAGGAAAGGCCAGGCAAACACATAATCAGACTACTACTGATACCATCAGTATTGGGACTCTTCACTGGCTATTGGAGATGAGCACAGAGTGCGTATGAGAATGTCCCGAGTGCTGTGATGTCGGCTCTTGACTCAACTCAATATTGAAGCAAAGTCAAACGTTTAAAAATAGAAGGAAGAAAACTGCAAGAACGAGTAAATGAAATGATCAATGGAACTTTACGTTTGTCTTAATGGGGTTTGTTATTAAATCAAGGAATATACATTGACTTGGACTTTTAAAATGCCCAGAAATAGCACTGCTGGGACGGTGAATTATCGTAATTAATACTCTATAATTAATGTATGTATCTTGTTACCATTGAGAAGAAAAAAAAACAAGGCTTAATTCTTATTTCCCACGTGGATGCAATAAAAAGGTCTCAGATATCTCCTCATATCTTATTAACTATATATAATTTAGTATTTATGAAAATTAATGTGATAATAATTAAAGATGTAATAAAGCAGATAATTACAACCATATGCGGAATTTGTTGTTGTTATCTTTGTTACATTTAAAGTGTTCACATGGAAACAGTAATTTTAATTTTCTCTAGATGTTATAAAAACATTGCGTGCCTCTTGCAGGACATTGCAATCAAATCCAATATGATTTTCTAGGCAATTTTACGCTTAGTACTCGCAGCTTGTCATTGCTGTTTTTTAACGAAAAATCAACGCTGGAGTCTAACTAACCAGTTTGTAGAACGAACCCACTACCTCGATCAACGTCGGCGCACAAGAAGTTTAGGCGCAAGCGCAACAAACCCCTTTTCATATGTTACAAGTAAATGACGATTCTCATTTGTTATAAGTAAACGACCCTTTTCATATGTTATAAGTAAACAACCATTTTCATATGTTATAAGTGTGCGACCCTTTTCATATGTTATAAGTAAACGACCCTTTTCATATGTTATATGTAAGCGACTCTATTCATATGTTATAAGTAAACGACCTTTTTCATATGTTATAACTAAACGACCATTTTCATATGTTATAGGTAAACGACTCTTTTCATATGTTATAAGTGAACGACCCCTTTCATCTTATATATAAAAGGCGATCTCCGTCTGTCTGTCTGTCTGTCTGTCTGTATGTCCCTATGTCCTTTATGCGCTCGCAAACGGCCCATCCGATTGAGATGAAATGTTCTACACGTCTTCCTTTCATTCCAGCGCAGCCCACTGTCATATTTTTTGTAGTGTGAAATCGGCTGCTTACCCAATATTATTTCATTTTTCATTATAATTTCATATATCTCAGGGGACTTAACTCTGTAAAAGTTATTTCAAGGGGCATAACTTTTCTGTATAACTTATAGTCATATTGTGGCATCGTTTTCAAAGATTTATAAACTCTTTGTCCATAGTTATATACCGGCATATGAGTTATAATAAATAATGATACAATCTGTAAGGCATTTTCAAAGTTTTCATAAAAATAATGCATAATGCATAACATTGTAACTCATCTTTTTTTGCTTAAAGAATGAATAAATAATAGTTACCTTATCTCTATCAAGTTTGAAGATTTTATATTTCTTTACACTGTCGCCAACTCTAAGAAGACATGGAACAACTTCAGCCATTATTAAATCTACAGGCATATGCGTTATATTCCTCCTCCTCCTCCCTCCTCCACCTCCTACCCTCTTCCTCTTCTCCTCCCCCTCCTCCCTCTCCCTCCTCCATCCTCCTCTTCTCTCTTTCTCCTCCTCCTCCCTCCTCCTCCCTCTTCCTCCTCCCAGCTCCTACTCCTCCTTTTTCTTCTTCTTCTGCTGCTGCTGCCGCTGCTCCATTTACCCAAGTTAATTGTTGGGGAAGATGTAAAGATCTTTCAAGTGCTCTTTCTAATGCTTTTTGTAAGTTGGTCTTCGTTTATCTAAGGTTGTTCTAACTGCAACCAATAAATGATTAGACAGACAGACAGACAGACAGACAGACAGACAGACAGACAGACAGACAGACAGACAGACAGACAGACAGTCGGGAACGGGAACTTATATGACTACTCATATGAATTAAATGAGATGCTCCCCATCGAAGCCGGGCCGGATCAGACACATAGACAGACAGATAGACAGACAGACAGACAGATAGATAGTCGGGAACGGGAACGTGAGCTTATATGACTACTTATATGAATTAAATGAGATGCACCACACCAGGAGCTGGGCGAGCCGGGCCGGGTCAGACAGACAGACAGACAGACAGACAGACAGACAGACAGACAGACAGACAGACAGACAGACAGACAGACAGTCGGTAACGGGAACGGGAACTTATATGACTACTTATATGAATTAAATGAGATGCTCCCCACCAAGGACTGGGCGAAGCCGGGCCGGGTCAGACAGACAGACAGACAGACAGACAGACAGACAGATAGTCGGGAACGGGAACTTATATGAATACTCATATGAATTAAATGAGATGCTCCCCACCAAGGAGTGGGCGATGCCGGGCCGGGTCAGACAGACAGACAGACAGACAGACAGACAGACAGACAGACAGACAGTCTGTAACGGGAACGGGAACTTATATGACTACTTATATGAATTAAATGAGATGCTCCCCACCAAGGACTGGGCGAAGCCGGGCCGGGTCAGCTAGTATGTTATAAATAACGACTCTTTTCATATGTTACATGTTCCCGCCCTTCCCCCACCCCCGATGTGTCTCCACCCTGCCGCGGTGGGGGGGGGGGGGGGGGCTTGCGTGTCCCAATGACCCCAAGAGCTAAGCCGACGGAAGCATAACTATGAGTCGGACATGACTTGGGATAGGGGCCAGACCAATAGAGACACAACCAGCAGTCAAAAGTTCTTATCAAGCGCACGAAGGCAGAAATTCTTGGTCCGGACACATACGCTAAGGCTCCCAGCTGAGGGATATGGCTGAACGCCTCTAAGCTATAAACCCTCTGATGTGAGAGCCGGGCCGATACTCACCTACTGCAAAATGGAGGTGACATACTGGTGCTTAGTTCAGATACCTGTTCGAAGGCTCTCAGCTGATGGATATGAGAGATCCCAAGATGAGAGGGATTGGCCGTCACTCGATCTCTGATGCATGGAGGTAGTGTGCTGAGCCGGCAGCACATGTAGCCTACCTCGTGAGCGATACTTAAGGTGGCAAAGCGGTTCATTCGCACGAAGTGGTTACGACGAAAGGCTGTATCTACACTCACAGAGTGAGCGTTGTCAAAGGTGGAAAAACGTCTCAAAAACACGAAATGAAAAGCTTGGCTGGTGAATCCATCACGTGGAAGTCCGAAGCGAAAGCTTGATGAGTGGATGTCGTCCGCAGACTGTCCGTCCCTGGTTTGTGTGGAGAGCGACCATTGGCAAAACGAAATGCCCAATACATGGAAGTGAGGAATTAAAGCCGACATGAGCAGGATGTGGTAATTCCTCGGGTGAGCCCAGTCTCAGAGCACTATGAACCGGCTCTGCAATTATGGAAGCCTCCTTGGATAGCAGGAATTTGCCCATGGTCTGCCCCTGCCTTCCCTTGAGGGTTGATCGTGATGTCTTTGACCGTTCTACCTTGACCAGCTGAAATGTGAGCGACACTACAAAAAATGTCTCTCGAAACCTCCACGAAGGCTAACCTGATCAAAAACGCTCGCCGAAGTCGGATATGCAGGCCTAAGGGTGGCAAATTAAAACTGGCACAACGCAAAAACGACCGAGTGAAATGACTTACGAATCCGGAACAGCTCTGTCTAATCTAGTTTTCCGAATGTCCTTGTGACCGGAACAGCTCTGACTAGCTAGTTTCCCGAATGTCCGTCGTGCCCGGAACAACCGTGACTATATACGTCTTTCGAGCGCAACGAACAGCACATGTCCGAATCGAAATCTCGCTGAGTGGATAATGAATGCAGACCGGCCTGGTTTCTGCCGGGAGCGGCCCACAGCGAACGAAATGCCCATTATATTAAAGTGAGGAACTAAAGCAGCCATGAGCAGGACGGGACGATTCCCTCAGTGAGCCCAGCACCTGAGCACTATGTGTTGGCTCTGCAATTATGGAAGCCGCTCTGGATGGCGGAAAATGCCATGGATTGTCCCTGCCTTCCCTTGAGGGCTGATTGTGAAGTATTCGACCGTGCTAACTTGACAGACAAGCTGGGACGTGGATGGCACCACAAAAGTGAGAGTCCCCCAGGAGTGCTAACTTATTCAAAAATGCACTCCAAAATCGGATGTGTTGGCCTAAGGGTTTCGGCCCAAGGGTGCCTAACCAAGCACACCGCAAGTACATCTGAAAAAACACTCCGGATGAACGCAGAAGAAGATATGTTATAAGTAAACGGCCCTTTTCATGTGTTATTATTAAACGACCCTTTTCATATGTTATATATAAGTAAACGACCCCTTTGCACGCCTTAGGGCGCATCTGTTATATGACGATTGACCCATAACTGTATAGACCAACCGGCACTCGGAGGCTGATGTACTCAGTAGCACGCCGATCGCCTTTACTTCCCATGACCTTCTTGGTACCAATTCTAGGCTGGGTCGACCTGGGAGCCCAGGTCCTACATCACCTAACTGTGAATCGAACCCTTGATCACCGGGTAGACACGCGAGTATTTCAGATGTTATCATCATCATCAAGTGCTATGCCGGCTGGCGTAGGCATTCATGACCCTCCACAGATCTCGGTCTTTGGTTTTTTGGATCAACTCCGCTGTTGATATTCCTCCAAGCCACCGTCTCAATCCATCCAGCATAAATTCTCTTGGTCTGCCTCTGCCTCTCTTCCCCTCGATCTTTCCAGTTGTCACTATGTTCTCTAATGCCTCTCTTCTCATCACATGACCGAAGAAAGCTGTTTGTCTCTTTCTTATTGTTGTTTGTAATGTTCTAGTTTCATTAGCCTGTTTCAATCAATCATTGTTAGATACTCTGGCAGTCCAAGGAATTCGCAACATTCGTCACAGGAACCACCTCTCTGTTGCTTCTAATTTCTTCATCTACACCCCAAGATTCACTGCTATATAGCAAAACTGGTTCTATATAGCATTTAAACACTCTCTGCCTTACATTCAGTTATAATGACTTATTGCATACAATACGCTTTATTTTCTGAAATGAGGGTATTGTTTACCCTATTCTCTTAAACTCTGTTGTGTGTGGGTGTTGGTGGGTAGTGAGATCTGTGGGTGTTGGTGGGTGAGGGTATGTGTGGGTGGATGTGTCGGGGTGTAAGTAGGGTGTGTGGGGGATATATGTATGGGTGGGGGATGGTTGCGTATATGGGTGGGGGATATGTCTGGCTGGGTGAGGATGTGTGGATGGTTAGGGAGAAGTATGTGTGGGTGGCGGGGGTGTGTGGGTAGGGGATGTGTGTGGGTGGATTGTGGATGTAAAGGTGGGTAGGGAGAAATGTATGGTGTGCGGGTTGGGGATATGTGGGTGGTGTGTGGATCGGGGATGTGTGTGTGGTGTGTGGGTGGGTGTAGGTTGTGGTGGGTGGGTAGGAGATAGTGTGTGGTGTGTGTGGGGTATGTGTGTGGTGTGTGTGGGGTATGTGTGTGATGGGTGCGGGGAATATGTGTATGGGTGAGGGATATGTGTCCGTGGTGGGGGATGTGTGGGTGGGGGTGTGTGTGAGTGGCTGAAGAATGTATAGGTGGGTGAGGGATGTGTGTGTGTCGGAGTGGAATGTGTGAGTGGGTGGAGGATATGTGTGGGTGGG
>JACEFZ010020486.1:262500-397500 GCA_014155875.1 Cepaea nemoralis
CCCGACTGTCTGTCTGTCTGTCTGTCTGTCTGTCTGTCTGTCTGTCTGTCTGTCTGTCTGTCTGTCTGTTTGTCTGTCTGTCTGTCTGTCTGTCTGTATGTATGCCTGTCTGTCTGTCTGTCTGTCTGTCTGTCTGTCTGTCTGTCTGTCTGTCTGTCTGTCTGTCTGTCTGTCTGCCTGTCTGTCTAATCATTTATTGGTTGCAGATAGAACAACCTAGATAAACGAAGACCAACTTACAAAAAGCATTAGAAAGAGCACTTGAAAGGTTTTTACATCTTCCCCAACAATTAACTTGGGTAAATGGAGCGGCGGCAGCAGCAGCAGAAGAAGAAAAAGGAGGAGTAGGAGCTGTGAGGAGGAAGAGGGAGGTGGAGGAGGGAGGAGGAGGGAGGAGGAGGAGGGAGGAAGAGATAGGCGGAGAGAGGAGGAGGAGTAGTAGTAGGGAGGAATAGGAGGGAGGAGGAGGGATTAAGAGGAGGAGGAGGGAGGAGGAGGAGGTAGGAGGAGGTAGGAGGAGGGAGGAGGTAGAGGGAGGAGGAGGAGGAGAGAGGAGGAGGAGAGAAGAGGAGGAGGGAGGAGGAGGATTGATAAGGGAGGAGGAGGGGGAGAAGGGAGGAGGAGGTAGGAGGAGGAGGGAGGATGAGGGGGAAGGATGGAGGAGGGAGGAGGAGGAAGAAGAGAGGAGGAGAAGGGAGGAGTAGGAGGGAGGATGAGTGATTAGGAGGAGGAGGAGGGAGGAGGAGAGTAAGGAGGAGGGGGAGGAGGGAGGAGGAGGGAGGAGGAGGAAGAGGGAGGAGGAGGGAGGAAGGAGGAGGAGGGGGAGGGAGGAGTAGAGAGGAGGAGTAGGGAGGAGGAGGGAGGAGGAGGGAGGAGGAAGAGGGAGGAGGAAGGAGGAGGAGGGAGGATGAGGGAGGAGAAGAACGCAGGATGAGGAGGGAGAGGAGGAGGAGGAGGGAGGAGGGGAGGGAGAAGGAGGGAGATGGAGGAGGAGGAGGAGAGAGGAGGAGGGAGGAGGAGGCGGAGGGAGGAGGAGGGGGGAGAAGGAGGGGAGGAGGAGGAGAGTGGATGAGGAGGGAGGAGGAGGAAGAGGGAGGAGGAGGGATGTGGAGGGAGGAGGAGGAGGGAGGAGGAAGAGGGAGGAGGTAGAGGGAGGAGGAGGAGGGAGGAGGAGAGAGGAGGTAGAGGGAGGAGGAGAAGGGAGGAGGAGGGATGAGGAGGGAGGAGGAGAGGGAGGAGGAGGGAGGAGGAAAGGGAGAAGGAGGGAGGAGTAAGGGGAGGAGGAGAGGGAGGATGAGGTGTAACAATGCGCACACACAGGACTAACAAGTTCTGCTGGGTTAATATAAATCAGGCTTTATTTGAATATAGTGGACAATACAAAATTCTAGTACAATTCAATCGTGATGTCGACTTCTCTTCTCTAGCCCTTGGTGTTTACTGACCACCCCAACAACAAGCCACGTCACGACTTGAGCATCTTTCTTATCATTCTATCATGATGCTCAAGCGTGCTGTAGCTTTGCACACCTAAACTAATACATTCTGCTACACCTCCCTATGTTTGAAAAGACTTTTTTCCTTCAAAAGTCTTTAACTCCTAATCCCTTTTATCCTACATCTTCTCTCCTTACCTCCCATAATTTCTCTAAGCCGCCCCAAACTAACTTAAGTACTTATTTCCTCTTCGTTTCTGGCCCTTAAAAAAAAAAAAAACATAACATATATTATTTACATATCCTCAATAATATTTAAATCTAAACTTTATACAATACATCATAACCCATATGGTTACCTTTTTGAAATACTTCTTCTTCTCTTCAAAAGCAATCCGCTTAAAATTTCAAACGCTGTACTCTTCTGATACCAACTCCCTATTGTCATCACCAACATTACTTACTAATTCTCTACTTTCAATCAACCTGAGAACACTCGCACATGATAGGAAGACAAGGAATCGGTGCGCACCGGAGATTCAAAGAAGTAGAACACAAAAACCACACTCAGCTAAATCACACACCTTTACCCCCCTATGTCATTTGAGACTTTATGTAATAAAGTCTAAAACAATTATATCTTCTACAGTACCACTTATTATGGTAACAGTTTACGCTGCTATCTACAGCATCAAATAATAACCATCAAACATATTATTCACTCCCCAAATGTCTATATATTACAGACCTCTTTCCCTCATCATCTCACATAATTAATCTTCTCCTTTTAATCTTGCCGAAATTTTCAGCGACCCCTTAATGCCGTTATCAACAGCAACAATATACTACCCCTGAACTCATGTCTGTGACTGCCTGTAACCAACGTTATTCTATTACAGTCCATATATCACGGACCCTCAAAAACCCCATGTAATTTTGTCTCCACAGTGACAATGTTCATTTCACACTTACACCCCTTTACTATTGTACCAGAATATATAAAAACATGGATTCAATTCATGTTTTACTTCGTCTTCAGACTGTCTGGCGTAGCACGTTACCCACTATAAGCCAGCAATCTCGTGTCTCTTATGAAAGTACATCATGGCTCTAAATCCATGTTCACCTGCGACCCCATGGAAACCATGTTCAACACTTTCCCCTCATTTACCCCACTGCTATATACGTTATTCACATTAATCTTTTCTTCCCCAATATGGCGTCCAATCCATATATCTTCAATTAATGCTCATTTAAATTCCCCATAACCATTTTACTTGTGTAGTATCCCCGTATGGCATATGTTTCCACAACTTTGCAGCACTTATATCATTGATTTCTCAACGCTGACTATCACAGCAATCCCACCAACAGGATATGCTTATTATTCACAAAGAGAATGTGTTTCTCTACTAGTTCTCAGTAGTTTATTAACTCTTTTCTGAACGAAGGGTCCTAAATAAACTCCCATGTATTGTCTTTATTCTAGCCAAAATCATAACTGTTTGTAAATTAAACTTAACTTAACTAATTTCTAACATATTTATAAACAAGGTAATTCATATTCAACATACAAGACAATTTAAGTTAAACTATGAGTCAACTAAAATAAAACAACAGGATGTCATACCCCCCCCCCCCCCCCCCCCCCCCCCCCCCAAAGTTTTGAACTGTTTATCCCCAACAATAAAACATGCAACAATTTAAATTAGAGAAAATATCTAGTGTTACCTAACACTACTGGTCTCTTTTACGGACCAGTAGTTTGTACGCAAAAGACTAAAAACACAATAATCCTATTCTAAAATCAAATAGTGACAATCAAGCAAATCAAGCAAAAATAATACATATTCAATCAACATTGGTCTCTTATACTAACCAATGAAATACATATCTATTCACCCAAGTTATGCCTATTCCGTTATTCTTATAACATAAAACAAAACAACTCAATGCCAAGCATATATATATCTATCTGTTACCTACAGACCAATTCCTAACTTAGAACAATATCTGTTCCCTCAACAAAAGTCAACAATCAACAATGACCGTACTATCTACCAATAGAACTTGTGGCTCGGCACACCAATTGTTTCCCTTGGATTTGTACCAACTTCTTAATCATTACCGTTAACTACGGTATCTCCACCATGCTACACCCAGATAAAAAAAAAAAAACTTGTCTATTTGCTATAGACCTCACGCATGCCTCTATCTACTGTACCAACAACTAATTCTACTTATAAGTTTCTCGTCTACCCGACGCAATTAACTAACGTATCATTACTTTCCAACATCTCACCACAACTACTCTAAGCTATCCTCAAGTCTCTCCTAGCGTTCTTGCACCGCGATGATAGTTAAACCAGTCACACGTTCTCCAACATTCATTTAACTAATCTTGTTTACCACACTATCTTTCACTCCTCTTCCTATTTATCGGGATTCTTTCAGAAACAGCAACCCACACCACTGACAACAGACCCCACTTTTCTCATTTCTCAGTATTAAGTATTCATGCTTCGACATGTCCCTGTCAACAATACTAAACATGTTTTATGAAACGTCATTCAGAGTGTTAACTCTCTTTCCGTTAACCTGTCATACAACTTTCATTAACTCTGTCCAAGAGGATAGGAGGAGGAGGGGAGAAGAGGAGGAGGATTATACCGCATATGCCTGTAGATAACTGCAGCGAAAAGGTGGGTCTGTCTATCTATCTGACCCGGCGTGGCTTCGCCCAGCTCCTGGCGGGTAGCGTCTCATTAAATTCATACAACAAAATAAAGTAACTTAAAAGAATGTCCTTCCACACACCATCCATTATTTCTAATGAAAACCGTTTCTAATCACCTGCATGACTGTAGATAACTTCGTAAGCATAAAAATATGAGTTACAATGTTATGCATTATGCATTATTTTTATGAAAACTTTGAAAATGCCTTAAAGATTGTATCATTATTTATTATAACTTATATGCCGGTACATAACTACAGACAAAGAGTTTATAAATCTTTGAAAACGATGCAACAATATGACTATAGGTTATACAGCAATGTTATTAAAAGTTATGCCCCTTGAAATAACTTTTCTAGAGTTAAGTCCCCACGCTGTATATAAATTACAATGTAAAATGAAAAATTAAATAATATTAAGTAAGCAGCCGATTTCACACTAAAAAAATATCACAGTTGGCTGCGCTGGTATGAAAGGAAGACGTGTTGAAAATTTCATCTCAATCGGATGGGCCGTTCGCGAACGCATAAAGGACATACACACACACCCACACACATCCTTTTATATATATATATATATATATATATATATATATATATATATATATATATATATATATATATATATATATATATATATATATATATATATATATATATATATATATATAATGAGTGGCACCTTGCAGCCTTATAGGACCAAAGTATGTGAGTTGGAATGTGGGCAAAATTCCATCACAATGCCTGGGCAGAGCTTCAGAGAAACATGTGGTGCCCAAACGACATGTTCCCTCTCTCGGCCTTGCCTTATCTTCTCCAGAGGAATGGGTAACCAATACGCCTGGAACAAGGTAGGCTGCAGACGCTGGCGGCTCAGCGTCAAACCTCCGAGACCTCGCCTGCACGAGCAGGTGGCGAGTGATGGCCAGACCCTGGAACCCAAGGGACCGGCTTAGAGGCGTTCAGCCAAGTCCCGCAGGTGAGGGCCTCGTACGTGCCTGGACGATAGGACCCGTACATCTGTCAATCACAAGTGTCCGGACCTGTGTAAAGCGTGTACTACCGTCAGATTCCCCGCCTGACTTTTGCGGATCCAACGACCACCGGGAATAGGCCCGCCGGAGATATCGCCTGGACGTTGCAACAGGGATAATAAAGAAAACTGTCTCACAGTCTTTGAACTGACTATTGAGAAATATGATTGAAATAAGCATCTTTAATCGACACAGTTATTCCAAGCTACATGCTTGTCAGAAGCCATCATTGGTGACTCGTACAAAGAAGATAATGTGTTTGACGATCGAAGACATCTGAAAGCCTAAAATCCAACTAGATATTTAAAGGCTAGACAAGGTAAATATAATTAGTTATAAGTTAGTTGCATATCCATTACAGGACATAGCAGTCAACTCCAGCATGTTTTAGCTGTTTGTGATTCCTGAGCAAGATTACGTTCAGTAGTTTGTATTTGTTTTCTGAACAACCAGCACTCATACCATTGTATGAAAAAAAAACACAAGGCGGTCTGCTTCCAAATCGTAACTCCCTTCGCCACGGAGCCGGTAAACATAGGCACACTAAAAATAGACACCCCCAGGAGTATGAAATATAAAGTCTTTCTCTCTCTAGCTCTGGGAGTCTTCATGGCGAAGTGGTCACGCCGTTTGACTCGGGCTCCGAAGGTTGTGGGTTCGATTCCGGGCTGCGTCCTTCGGTTCGCGAGTGAAACTTTTCGAAGACTCCTGTAGGTCGTCGCTAGAGCTACGGAGTTCGTGCTTTGTGCGATGCTTTCCACGCTGCGGACAGAGACCGAGCCATGTGGGATAAAAACCCAGTGCAATGAAGTCGACCATGTCGACTTTTAAGCAACTTCTGTCTGTCTGTCTGTCTGTCTGTCTGTCTGTCTGTCTGTCTCTCTCTCTCTCTCTCTCTCTCTTTTTCTCGCTCTCTTTCTATCTCTCTCTTTCTCTCCCTAGCTCTTTGTTTCTCTCCCTAGCTCTCTCTCTCTCTCTCTTTCTCTCTCTCTCTCTCTCTCTCTCTCTCTCTCTCTCTCTCTCTCTATATATATATATATATATATATATATATATATATATATATATATATATATATATGCCGGTCTCTCTGGCCGAGGAGTTACAACACTTTCTCCGTAATCCCGTTTATCACGCAGTCTCGCAAGCGGGCGAGAGCTGGGAGCGGTTCGTCCCCCGCTGGTGACTTGCGGGATACTTAGCCGGCCGCTCAGAAAGCAATGGCAAACTACTGAGCGTAATCTTGCCAAGAAATCAACAGACAGCTGAGGGATGCTGCTGTTGACAGCGATGTCCTGTAGGGATATGCAAAAAAAACAATAAAATATATATATATATATATATATATATATATATATATATATATATATATATATATATATATATATATATATATATATATATATATATATATCTGTGTGTGTGTGTGTGTGTGTGTATGTGTGTGTGTTAGAACTCCCATCATGACGATTTATTTCAGTTGACCTAGGTTCGTCAAGCCTACCCAGCCTTAAGGGCCACCTGGAGATGTTATGGGAAGTAATGGCGGCATTGGTGACATGACAGTGATCACACCACCCATCGAGTCCGAAATGAATAATACAAATATGCAGATAGCACCATATATCAATCAGCCTCAAGGCTGACGTACTCAATTGCTTAACTTTCTCATTTTGCCTAATTTTACGAAGCTGTTTAATAATAATAATAATAATAATAATAATAATCTTCTTCTTCTCTTCTTCTTCAGCATTCCGAGCCATTGAGGTTCTTTGCTGCAAATACAATCTGTCTCCATTCGTCTCTCTGGTGGACCTTCTCTTGCCAGTCGTTGATTCCAAGTGCTTGTAGGTCTGTATGTATATTATCTCTCCACCGCCTTCTTGGTCTACCTCGGGGTCTACGGTCATTTATTTCCTGAGTGTAAGCGAGTTTTGTTTCCCTATTATCTTCCATTCTTTCTATATGCCCCAGCCATTGTAGTCTATTAGCCTTCATGATACCAGTGATTAGCGGGGACTTAAACAAATCATAAATGTCTTTGTTACTTCTTCTTTTCCACTCTCCACTTTGTGTATCCCTAATGGGTCCAAAGATGCGTCTTAAAATTTTGTTCTCAAAGGTTTGTAACAAGGCTTCGTCTCCTTTCGTTGTACTCCAGGTTTCAGAGCCATACAGCACCACTGGTCTGATCAGTGTTTTGTATATTGTGATTTTGGTGTTACGAGATAGCGCCTTTGATTTTAGTAGATGTTGTAGTGCATAGTATATCTTATTTCCAGAGTTGATTCTAGTTTGTATTTCTTCCCTTATGATGTTGGAGCAGTTGAAGATTGTACCCAGGTATTTGTATGTTTCCGTTCTTTTAATGGTCATATTATCTATTTGTATGTGGCCAGAGTTTTTAGCCATTCCGTCTCTTGAAATTACCATATATTCTGTCTTATCTTGGTTGATAACCAGCCCCATAATAATAATAATAATAATAATAATAATAATAAAGACATAGAAGAAAAAGAAGAAGAAGAAGAAGAAGAAGAAGAAGAAGAAGAAGAAGAAGAAGAAGAAGAAGAAGAAGAAGAAGAAGAAGAAGAAGAAGAAGAAGAAGAAGGCTTTTTAGTGCACGTATGGTGTGTCGCTTTGTATTGGAATAGTTAATTTTCTGCATGTGCAATATTTTCAGATACTGCACAGTGATTAAAAATGCACCCTGTACCAATGGTTGTAGAAAAAAGGCTCAGCCTTATTCAGGTGTCGAACCTGTTACTCCTTGAGCATGCAATGGACAATATAACACCTCAGACACGGCTCACACTGGCTAAACAATGCAATCACCTTGAACGCCTCCATAACTAAACAATGCAATCACCTTGAACGCCTCCATAACTAAACAATACAATCTAATTGAACGCCTCCATAACTAAACAATACAATCTCCTTGAACGCCTCCATAACTAAACAATACAATCTCCTTGAACGCCTCCATAACTAAACAATACAATCTCCTTGAACGCCTTCATAACTAAACAATACAGTCTCCTTGAACTCCTCCATAGCTAAACAATACAAACCATTTAAGATGCCCTCTATTACTTAATTCTCAGGCCAATCTATTTAAATATTCCCACTCGTTTTAAACCACCTCTGCCGTCCATTAAGGATTTAGACATATTCTTAAGTTTAGTTCCAGTTCCCTTCTTTGTAATTACAATCTATTAATTCCCGTCTTTCCCAAGGGAACAGTTTACCCTTGTCCAAACAAACGCGCTCAATGCAATCTTCAAGGGCTGTTTGCACCCAGAAATGGGTATATAATTGGAAACGTCTCGACATCTGGGTAAGAACTTGCATGCTTTTCACGAACTTGTAATGATTCTTGCCCGTCCGCCCGTCCGTCCATCCGTCTGTCTGTCTGTCTGTCTGTCTGTCTGTCTGTCTGTCTGTCTGTCTGTCTGTCTGTCTGTCTGTCTGTCTGTAGGTAAGTAGATAGGAGCTAGGCAGGCAGGCCTGCCTGCCTACCTGACTGTCTGTCTTTATGTCTGTCTGTCTATGTGGGTGGGTGCGTGCGTGCGTGCGTGCGTGCATTCACGCATGTATGCATGTATGTTTTTATTTTTCTCGTTCGCTCGCATTGAACTCAGGCGTACTCCACATTTGACTAATGTTTGCGTATGGGCTATCTTTCACTATTACCAGTGTCTCCTGCCATTAGGTGAACCCACTCTGACTTCTGTGGTACTTTATTTACGATAATCTATAAGTCTGGTGAACGTGTGAGATGTCGCAACATGACCGCCCAGGCTTATCGGCAGGACACATGATCATGATGATGAAGCCAAGGGCGAAACGCTTAATTCCAACTGACTGGTGTAGTGAGAGAAAACCTTACCCCACCCTCAGCGCACTAGATGTTTAAGAGCTAGTGATGCCTTGAATATCGTGACACAATGTCCATACATCCGTCCACAGGGATCTCAGAGGGTCTTGTGGTCATCAATACGCCGCCCGCCCTGCCGCCTAGACAATTTTCCCGCAACCATTTCATGAGAGCCGGTCTCTCTGGCCGAGGGGTTACACCACTTTCTCCGTAATTCCGTTTATCACGCAGTCTCGTAGCGGGCCAGAACTGGGAGCGGTTCGTCCCCCGCTGGTGACTTGCGGGACAACTGAGCCGGCCGCTCAGAAAGCAATGGCAAACTACTGAGCGTAATCTTGCCAAGAAATCAACAGACAGCTGAAAGATGCTGCTGTTGACAGCGATGTCCTGTAAAAGGATATGCGAATTTAAAAAAAAAAAAAAAATTCATGAGACGGAGTCGACCCCGGAACCACGTGGTCACAAAAGGGAATTCCCCTCGAGGGGAATTTAAACGCAGGACCAGAGGACGGGCGATTAACCGCAACCACAATGCAGAATGAGACCCCTGCAGCGTAGTGGATAGACGTTGGCCTGACTGAGAGAGCCCCGGTAGCGCAGTAGCTAAACGCTTGTTTAGCTGAGAGAGCCCCAAAGAGTAGTGGCTAGAGACTTGTTTGACTGAGAGAGCCCCGGTATAAAGGTGGCTAGACACTTGCTTGACTGAGAGTGCCGCGGTAGCGTAGTGGCTGGATGCTGGCTTCACGGAGGGAACCACGGTAGCGTAGTGGCTAGACACTGGCCTGACTGAGGGAACCACGGTAGCGTAGTAGTTAGACTGGTCAGCGCTGGGTAGAAAATTTCAGCAACATCTTAAATGCAACTTCCTTCTTCGATGATGAAACCATCAACTGCCTTCCTCAAGTTCCCATCAATGATACACGTGATGACCTGCCAACCATAGTGGAAGTAAACAAAGACATCCAGCAACTCTCCAGCGGCAAGGAACCTGGTCCGGACTCCATCCCGGCAGAGATATACAAGGCAGGTGGGCTGGTCCTAACAGAGGAGCTTCACCAAGTCTTTACAAACATATGGGTGAACGAGACCATGCCACAAGATTTCAAGGACGCGTCAAAAGTCCACCTTTACAAACGAAAAGGAAACCGCCAATCCTGTGACAACCACCGAGGCATCTCCTTGCTTTCAATTGCAGGGAAGATACTCGCCAGAATTCTTCTCAATCGCCTCACGGCCCATCTCTATCAAGGTCTTCTTCCCGAGAGCCAGTGTGGCTTCAGAAAAGAAAGGGGAACTGATGACATGATTTTCGCTGCAATGCTGCAAGAGAAATGTCAGGAACAGAACTGCGAAATGTTCTCCACTTTCATTGACCTTACCAAGCTTTTGATACAGTCAGCAGAGAAGAACTGTGGAAGATTATGGCAAAATATGGCTGTCCACGAAAGTTTGTCCAAATAGTGCGGCTATTTCATGATGGCATGCAGGCAAGAGTACAGGAAAATGGTGAACTGTCTGAGCCCTTTCCTGTCACCAATGGAGTGAAACAAGGATGTGTCCTGGCACCAACACTGTTCAGCCTCATGTTTTCAGCTATGTTGACGAATGCCTTCGAGAACAACGACATTGGAATAGACATCAACTACGGCATGGATGGAAATTTATTCAATCTCAGAAGGCTGAAAGCCAAAACCAAAATTGACAGCGACACCGACAGAGAGCTCCTATTTGCTGATGATTGTGCTCTATACGCCAACTCAGAGGCGGACATGCAACATAATGTTTCAGCTTTCTCACATGCTTGTGCCAACTTTGGGCTCAATATCAATTTTGAGAAGACTGTAGTTATGTCTTGATTACAGTCTTGACTACAGTCTTGATTGCAGACAATGAACAGGACCTGCAAAATTTAGTAGATGCGATTGTTACACACAGTGAACAACTAGGGTTAGAATTAAATTGTAAAAAGACACAGATTATGGTCGTCACTAGGAAGGACGAAATACCACAATGTAATATACAAGTAAATGGGAATATTCTTCAACAAGTGAGCAGGTACAATTATCTCGAAACAGTAATAACATCTGATGGGAGATGCCTTGAAGAGATTAGAACAAGAATCGCCATGGCAAAAGTAGCCTTTAGCAAGATGAAAAACATATTGACCAATAAAAAGATGTCAATTGAAACGAGAAAAAGAGTGTTGAGATGCTACATTGAACCTGTACTTTTGTATGGATGTGAAGAGTGGACAATGAGCAGTCAGGCTGAAAAACATCTGATGGCTGTAGAGATGTGGTTTCTGAGGAAAATGCAAAGAATACCACGGACAGCCAGAAAGACCAATGAACAAGTCCTTCAAGAAACAAATGAAGATCGTAAATTGATTAGAGAAATTAGACGTAGACAGTCAAAATTTTTTGGGCATGTTATGAGAAGAAATGGATTGGAGAATTTGGTGACAACTGGTAAGATCGAGGGGAACAGACCAAGGGGAAGACCTAGAAGCAAGTACCTGGATGGTTTGGCCTTGTGGCATGGTCGAGACAGAAACACGGAGCTGATCCACGACTCTGGTGATCGAGTGAGATGGCAGAACATGACCGCCCACGCTTTCCGGCATGGCACATGATGGATGGATGGTAGTTATGTACCAGCCAGCTCCAGGGGATAATCACACTGTGCCGAATATCAAAGTGAATGGTCATAGTCTAAGTGTTGTGGACAAATTCACCTATCTTGGCAGCACTGTGTCACAAGCTGCCACAATTGATGATGAAGTGAATGCAAGAATCTCCAAGGACAGCGCGGCCTTTGGCAGACTGTACAAGAATTTATGGGACAGAAATGGAATAAGCCTGCAAACAAAGCTGAAAGTTTACAAAGCAGTTGTATTATCCACACTGCTATATGTTTGTGAAACCTGGACTGTTTATCAGCGACACGCTAGGAAATTAAACCACTTCCACGCAGTCTGCCTTAGGAAGTTACTGAAGATTAAATGGCAAGAGAAGATCCCAGACACTGAAGTCCTAAAAAGAGCGTCCATGCCCAGTATCCACACTCTACTAATGAAGAATCAGATTCGCTGAGCTGGTCAGTTAACTCGCATGCCAGATCACAGGCTCCCTAAACGAATTTTTTATGGCAAGTTGTGGTAAACGCTCCCAAGGCGGCCAGAGGAAACGCTTTAAAGACACTCTGAAAATCTCACTGAATGCTTTTGAAATTCATCATGACACCTGGGAGACTGCAGCCAGAGACTGAAATTCGTGGCGTGCATCATTATGCAAGGGTGCAGTCACTTGTGAGGCAACCAGGACTGCAAGAACTGTGAAGAAAAGACAGAACAGAAAAATCACTGCAGAAAATCCTCCTCCAGAAACGTCAAGCATTCTTTGTCCACATTGTCAAAGAAAATTTCGTGCCAAAATAGGGCTTATCAGCCATCTTAGAACTAACGGCTCCATACTTTCAACCCCACTGGATGAAATGAATGGTCATCATCATTCTTGATGGACAAACAACAACCCCCCGCCCCCCCCCCCCCCCCCCCCCAAAAAAAAAAAAGTAGCTAGACGCTTGCCTAACTGAGAGAGCCCCGGTAGCGTAATGGTTAGATGCTTGTTTGACTGAGAGAGCCGCGCTAGGGTAATGGCTAGACGCTGACCTGACTGAGAGAGCCGTGGTAACGTAGTGGCTAAACCAGCGGTTCTCAACCTTGTTTGGTCATGCCCTCCCCCTTCACCATATATTTCATATTTCCTCCCTATAATTCTCCCTCCCCCACACCACCCTGCCCCTACATAGTAAACGTAAAAATGGAAGCTAACTTTAATAACACATACTAGAACAAGTTTAGACGTCTACATAAAACGTGATTTGTGGGTCTACTTACGTTATTAGGAGAATATCAGAAGGACGAGGAATACAGAACTGTGATATATTAAAACGTCCTAGCATTGACTCCCTTAAAAATAAACAGTCCCTAAC
This sequence comes from Cepaea nemoralis, assembly GCA_014155875.1. Classification (NCBI taxonomy): domain Eukaryota; kingdom Metazoa; phylum Mollusca; class Gastropoda; order Stylommatophora; family Helicidae; genus Cepaea; species Cepaea nemoralis. The sequence goes on from JACEFZ010020486.1 coordinate 275,577, forward strand.
AACTACTGTTTAAGTATCTTGCTAAGTGTTAGTTAGTTAGTTAGTCTTTCCTCTTGAGCCTAAGGCGGCGCATAGGGCATAAGTCCTGTCTCTCCATGCCTGGCGGTTCGCTGCTACCTGTTGTAGATCTTGGATATTTACTTGGCCGTTGAATGAGCCTTCTCTAATGATGGTTCTACGCAGGGTCTCTCTTGGTCTTCCCCGTTTTCTTTTCCCTACCGGTGACCATATGAGGGCTTGGTAGGGGAGTCTTGTCTTGTCCATTCTGAGTACATGGCCGATGTAGTTCCAACGGCGTCTTCTTATGAAATTTGATACTGTATCTTGCTTAGTCTCTTGTCTTATTTGCGAATTGGTTCTGAAGTCTGTCCAGTGGATGTTTAGAAGTCTTCTAAGACATTTGTTCTCAAAATTGTCTAATTTTTTATCTAAAGCTACCGTTGATTTCCAACTTTCACATCCATACGTTAACACTGGAATCACACAAGAGTTGAAGATTTTAAGTTTTGTATGTTTTCTGAGTGTCTTTGACTTCCAGATGTTTGACAGTTTATTGAAGGCACTAGATGCCAGTGCGATTCTAGATGATATTTCTGGTGTTGAGTCCCCTGTAGACGACATTTTGCTTCCTAGGTATGTGAAGCTGTTGACTTTTTCAAGAACGTAGCTGTTCAATTTGGTGTCATCTGAACTGTTGGTAAGATCAATAGTCTTTGTTTTTGAGGTGTTAATTTGGAGACCAATTTGCCCTGAAACATTTTGGAGGTGGTTTATTTTCTCTTGGGCATCCGGGTGCGTTGAACTCAAAAGCACTATGTCGTCGGCAAAGTCCAGGTCTTCTAGAATTTTGTCAACCCAATGGATACCCATATTTGTGTTGTTTGTGCATTTGCGCATGACCCAATCGATAGCTATTCCAAAAAGCATCGGTGATAAGACACAACCCTGTTTCACTCCTGTTTCGACTGAGAACCAGTCAGAGGTGCCTGTTTCTGTTCTTACGCAGCAACGTGTCTCTTTGTAGAAAGATTTTATGACGTTGGTATATTTGGTAGGAAAACCATAGATGTTAAGTAGATTCCAAAGTGAAGGACGGTGGATGCTGTCGAAGGCTTTTTGAAAGTCGACAAAGTTGGTGATTAATTTCGACTGGAATTCTACGGAGTCTTCAATGATTATTTTGAGGGTGAAAATGTGGTCTATGCATGACCGTTTTGGTCTGAAGCCTGCTTGTTCTTCTCTGAGCCTTTCATCTATAGCCTTTTTCAATCTCTCAAGTAACATGCTACAAAAAAGTTTTCCTGGTACTGATAATATAGTGATACCAAGCCAATTATTGCAATCAGACATATCGCCCTTTTTAGGCAGTTTGAAAATTACACCATCTTTCCACTGTTGTGGTGGGGATTCGCTTTGCCAGATTTCATTGATCAGCTGTAACAAACGTTGAAAGGTGTTCTCATCTGCTGCTTTGAGCATTTCTCCTGAGATTTCATCTTCACCAACAGCTTTGTTGTTCTTCATTGTTTTGTATGGCTGCTTTAATCTCTTCCATGGTGAATGACTCGCAGGAGGCATCTAGTGGGGGCATAGTAATTTCTCCATCCAGGTTTGGAACAGTGTCAGGCTGTTTAAGTCTAAACTCCTAAGTGTAGGAGTAGAAAATAAAACAGCGAAAGACTGACCGTGGCACAGCTTAATTTATTTGGCAGTAGGTTAAAAATTTGGCCTTAGGTTTCTTTCACGTACCTGGCAAGACCGGGACTGATTGAAAAACAAAGGCTCGGTGTAGCCATTTTGGTCAGTGCATCACAAAGAGCAGACATGTAAAAGTTTTCCCTTCGGGGAAAGGCAATTTTGCCTTAAAAACCATCATTCTCTGCAGCCATTGGTATGTTAAAAATCTACATTATTAAGAGGTATTCACGTATTTATGTATTACATATACCAGTATGTTTAATTAAGAATTAGTTAGAATGATAATTCAACAGTTCTTGTAAACTAGAGTCTGATTTGATTTTTAGTACTGAAGCACATATGGGTGCCACGCTGTAATTTTTCCTATGTTTTACAATTTCAAATCCCTATGTTAAAATCTTTTATAGGCATTATGAACTTATATCTAACTAATAGTGCTTATAAGCTATAAATATTATGTGTACTGTAGAGTATCAACTCTCATGTCAGAAACTCTTCTCAATTTAGGAACAGACTCCTGATTCCATACTTCAAAGAAGAAAACTCGTTTCTGTCAATTTCATATTCCTATGAATAATAACTTCTATGCATGGTGAACTATATCTCACTATCTATGCTTAGAAATCTGCAAATAATCTATGTACTGTAGAGATTGAACTCTAAAGAACATTTTCAAAGAAACATTTCTCAATGTAGGAAGCAGACTCCTGATTACATACTTCATAGTAGAGAACTGGTGTCTGCCACTTTCAAATATCCTATGTAGTGTAAATTCACTGTTAAGGATATTTCTGAACTTGTTTTATCCATGCGGAGACATACAAATGATTACGAATATTCCTGACTCTTAGTCAGGGGATAAAATGCTTTGCCACATCATAATCTGTAACTTGGAACTATAGTTCTAAATTTTAGTGCAATATTTTTGTTAACAGATTAATAACTACTTCATATGAGTGAGGGACATATAATCATTTCATAAAATAGTGCTAGGGAATTGCCATGTTTGAGAATATAAATTCAAGAACAAAGAAAGTAAACGCTTGATAGAAATGAATGTTCGGATAGGATGTGCCTTCAATCCGCATCACCTCACTGTAGTAGGAACAGAAGCGAAGATTGATGTGAATAAATTGCTTGCAATATTCAGAAGACTGGACCATGCGGCATAAGTTATTCTAATAAATACACTCCGAATAATAGCAGTCATTGGCAAAATATATCACAGCGGTTACTATCCTCATGTGCTGTACGCAGTGGGGGAAACAATGTATGTTTTAGTTTATGGATTAACCCCTGAAGAAAATTCAAAACCATTGGCTCCGGCATTAAATTTTATGATTAATATTATTATGTATGATTATCATGTACTTAATATCAGAGAAATGTACATGTATGTTTTTTCTGTATGAGAATTTTTCTCTTTTCTGATTGTTACTCCTTACTGTGGGAATATGCATTTTAATGTTACCCTTGGGGACATGAGGATGTTGATGGAAGAATCCTTGTGTATGTCAGTACTTAAGAAGCCAATGTTGAATAGCCTTGGCCTAATGATGATTATAGTGCCGAAAGGAAGACGCGGCATTAGAAACCACAGAGATTCTGTATAGGCTATTCTCTTCAAGTAGAGAGAGAGAGGCAATATCAACATGTTGGATGGACAGAATGACTTCACTCATCTAATAGTCCCAGTAACAACAGAACATAATATAAAGTGAGAAAATACCTTACTCACTATTAAGAGTCAGAATGGCTCTACACCAAGCAACGAGGGACAGTGGAACGTGGACACCCACTCCTTTCCCCTTCTCCTCTTGTTGTTTGTACTTTTGTTTGTAATTGTGTTACAACCATGTTAAACACATCACAGTAGGTTAATGCTCGTGTTGTATTCTTGTCATCCCTTTCTATAGCGAGTGGTGGATTTTGTGGGACTGCATTGCATCACTATCAACTGGAAACTGGGGAAAAAGCCAGGCGAGAGTGAATATGGCAACTGTCCTAAACAATGTCTGGACCAATACCTCAATGTTTACTGCTGCACTCATCAGCTGCAAACGCCAGCAAAAGAGACACATGCGAAGACCACTGACTGCGTGATTGAGGAAGTCCTATTTCAGTAGGAATATCCAGGATGGACTTTATCTAATAATCTACAAAGATGAAGATCAACAGAGTAACTGACAACAGTGTATCGTCTGCTTTACTTCTGAGAAGTACCACCTATGGCCTCATCATTCAACCAAATCAGTGAAACTATGGGACAATCCTACTACAAGTTACTAAAACTAGCAACAGTGAAAACCCTTCAACTGTTGGTTGGATTACCAAGTTAATATCCAACAATGGATAAGTCTTCGAAAGAACGTCTCACAGCTGCAACAGTCAAACATAAAGGTTCAGCCACTCAACACCAAGTTCTAGCTATAAACACCAACACAAACAAATGGGAAGAGACACTGAAACAACAATAAGCCAATACAACCAACTTCAGAACCTCTGAACCATAACTACACCAGATTACCTCAAGGTTCCAAAACCTGAACACCATCAAAAAGACCATATGAAAGCAGCTAGCGGAGTAAATGCCTTTACGCCTGCAACCACAGGAATCACCTGATGGCTTGCAACCCTGGATATGTGGAGGAGTCAATATTCTTCAGTTCCATGCCTGCAGCAGAATCCTGGAAATAATTCCAGATGAACCAAATGAATAACAAGCAGAATTGTATGTCTACACTGAAAGTAAATACTGAATCAGAACTCTGTGCTGGTCCCATGTCAGCCTAAATGCCATCAACTGTGGAATAGGATATAGACTGGTGACTAGGTGGGTGAAAAATCCTTGTGAACAAGATTGAGATTCGGATATTATAAGCCGAGAAGCTGACAGGTCGGCATCCTTTTCATCGGATATGGTGATATAGGGAAGACCCTTGGTCCAAGACTCAAGATGCATCTCCTGAAGGTATGACCAACCCAGGCCTCAATGTTCCACTGGCACCGAACCATTCGCAACAGAAGATTCGTGAATTCAACCCCAATGGAGGGGATATGTGGTGAATTTATTTCCTAATAGGGATTATAAGTATTCCGCAACAAACTTCAATGGACATTAAACATGACTGTGAGTATTTTATTTCTGCCCGGATAATTATGGACATTAACTGCTTCGCACTGGAGAATAATAACCACCCACACTGCATAAAGAAATATTATAATTAATTAGTTTAATTATTAGTATAAACTGCCTTTTATATGTGTTTGTTTTCCCCTATGCCATGGGTTTATAAGGTAACTATTGTTTGAATTGGTAATGAGGTATAACCAATGATGTCAAAGATCTACATAGGAGCTTAGAGAGTTAAGACCGAGCTATACAGAGAACACCAGACAGGAGAGACACGGGCACTATATTTAGCTTGACAACCCGGCACATTCGTGTCAACTAAGAGGTCGTTGAGTGCTTATGAGCGAGGGTTTCCCAAGAGTATAGGAAACTCGCCTCTCGACGAGTAACTGGAGAATACCAGTTACTTTAGTTAACTGACCAAGCGTGCTGGGACTCTACGCACGCAAACTCGCCAGCGCACGGAGGACTGAATGTCCGTGGTTGAACGCGCAACTAGAAGCGTGGCTCAGACTGGGACAAGGACGGATAGAGAGCAGACGTGTTCGCTAGGAACCTTATATAGTTTATCGACAATAGTGTTAGCTAGGCTTTAGATTCCAATTAGTAAATAGTATCATTATTTTCACCTCTTCATTGCATCTGTGAAACATACCATGTTGTTGATTATCAATGAAGTATTCCGCTCGCAGAGCTTGTTTGTAATCAGCTCTAAATAAAAATGTATCCTTTTGCAAATCACACGAGTTATTGGTTCGTGTCGTGCAAAAGTAGGGAGTCCTGAATTACCTGTCGCAAGTAAGTTGCTGACAGGCAGGACCCATTTGGTGTCAGAAGTTTTCTGAACCAACGTCTATAGACTCTAAATTTATTTTGTGGTGTTAAAATTACCCAAACGTGAATTATTTATTATATAATGTTTGAAATAAATTGTTTTTCGTAAGTGAACACCAAATACTTTAAAAAGTACCATTTGTGGAGCTTGAACCACAATTAAGAGAAAATAATTTAGAAATTGTGTAATTCTGTGAAAGTGATAGAAATGTGTATGAATTTGGTTAAATGAATATATGTACAAATATGTTGCAAAGTTTCCAAGCACACCATCGTGTACATTTCATTTTGTGTGATACAGCCATCATTGTCAACATTCATCACATTTAAGAGTATATTAGCTACTGAACGGAATCAATAGAGCGTAGTTATACCAAACAAGAAGGAAAGTGAAGACAAGACGACAGTGACACTCATATGACGAATCATCTTACAAATCATGACAATCATTGATACTATCATAACATTCATTCATTAACATCATTTATCATTATCCAAATCACATTTGTTATTGATCAGCCGCATGAAAGATGAACATGTATTTGTAGCATAGACATGTTTTCTAAAGTATTGATGCTCTACTAAACAGAAGCGTCAGTTCTCCAATCAAGTCGATCATTTTTGTGTACGGAAGTCAGCGGTGGAACATCCCAAGTGCCAGTTTTTCCAACCGATTAGATGAGTATATTTTCGAATAATTTTGATACTGACCATTTTAACGATGCATCTTTATTTTCAGTGACAATGTAAATAACTAACATATAACTGTACAACTATTGTGTGAAATTGAAATATTATTATTGTAAAATAACATAAAATCATAAAATGGCATCGTTAAATGACTGCATCCAGGCAGGCAAAGCACTAGGCCATACTGGAGAAGGAATTACAAAAATGGGTTGATCAAAAATACAAAGAAGAAACTGCTCAAGCAGAGAGAAAAGCTGCTCTAGATAGAGATGAAAGAGCATTAGAAAGACAGCATCAAAAAGAGATGAAAGAAGTAGAAGAAGCCACTAAGTAAAGATGAAAGAGTTAGAGATAGAGTCAAACATTCAAATAGCCTCTAGTAAACAAAAGAGCCAGGAGGAGCAAAATAAATTTTCCAAATATAAAGGCCTGATCAAGCCATACAGCGTAGGCGATTCCATCTCAGCATGGACTGAGAATATAGAGTTTCAACTTAAGACTCAGAAAATACCGTTGGAAGATTGGGCAATGATCTACATGAGAAATCTCAGTGGGGAGCCATTAAAAGTGATAGAATCAATACCTACAGAACTAAGGAGTAACTATCAGTACATCCACGATAGAATCATGCAACACTTCCTACTTGATGCTCCTGGGTATCAGATTCAGTACTCACAAATAAAACCCAAACCTACTGAAACCTTCCTAGATTACGTCTCTAACGTGCAGAGTACATTTAATAAATGGCTTAAGGCGGCAAAAGTGGGGAAAAACTTTGATAAACTGCAAGATCTAATGGTAATGGATAAGGTTATATCCACGGTCCCTACCCCTTTTGCAAAGTTCCTCCAACAGGCAGACATAGAATCCATTCAAGAGCTAGAAAAACGTGGGTCGGCTTACTTTTCTGCAAATCGTGATATCTTTAAAACCACCATCCATGATACTGAGATCACTGCCTTTGTAAAAAACGAACCTAATAGATCGTATAGGCAAAAAGAGTATCGTAGGAAAGACCAGCCCTATCAAAAACCTCCACTATGTGGATATTGCAAATTATATCATCCCAGTTATTCTATGTGCGATAAGAACCCAGCATATCCATCTCATTTAGAAACAGTCATAAAGAAGCGAGAGAATAGAAGAAATTCGTTTAAACGTGCTATTAAATGTTATTTTTGTTCGAGCTATGGACACTATTCTGCAAAGTGTCTGTGTAGGCAAAGGATGAAGGCAAACAATGCTATGCTCATCGATACGTCATCTGACGATAATAGTGTGATTGACTCTGAACTTGAGAATGTGCTACCAGAGAATGTGTGTGAAAGTGTGGCAGTAGTTACTGATATACTTAATTTCAATAAATGTGATACATGTAACCGGTTTCATGCGGATGGAAAATTAAAATGTGGTCACGTTATTCCATATTCCATCGAAGATACTAGTGCAGCTAATGCCTCCAGAGGTAAATTGAAGTTCTACGATGCACTGGTCAATAATCAACCATGCCATTGTTTACTGGACAGCGGCAGCACTTTACGTGGCCTGAAAAAAGAGCTGGTGAGTCCAGAAGATTACACGGGTGAATTTGTCAAATGCCGTACTTTCTCTGGAACAATTGAGAAATACCCACTGGCAAAAGCGCATATAAATACCCCATTCCTTACCGGCACATTTACGTGCGCAATCCTGCAAGACCCTTGCACGGATCTTATTTTAGGATGTTTAGACTCATTAAAGAAATGTACTGACGATGATATATTAGCCTGGAAGGAAACGAACCTGGCTAATGCTGTAACAAGGTCAGAAACGCAAACACACTACACTGACCTGCAAAACGAGATGTTACAGCTGTTAACACCTTCCGGTGCTACTATCAATAATACTCGACAAGAATTTATCGAGGCACAACGCACCGATCAAACTATCGCACCTTATTTTAAATTGTTAGGTGAGCGAGCGAAAGTGACTAAAAATGCATCTTGGTATTTTAGAATACACAACGGAATTCTCATGCGTTATTACACAAATAATAACCATTAAATTCAGCAAACGGTGTTACCTGTAACATACCGACAAACTGTGCTAAAGATCGCACATGAGTCACCGTTTGCTGGACATTTGGCCTATGACAAAACCAGAGCCAGAATTTTGTCACACTTCTACTGGCCTAAATTCTGTTCTGATATAAAATGTTTCTGTCGTTCATGTACTATTTGTCAACATCTTGTAAGAAAGGGCAAGCATGTGACGGCCGAAGTTCAATGGTCATTATTGGCATCGGGACCATTTGAGTGTGTAGCGGTCGATATTGTTGGACCCCTGAATCAGGTGTCAAACAAGGGAAACCGTTTCATACTGACGCTCGTGGATACATGTACCAGGTGGAGCGAAGCAATTCCACTAAAATACATCACCTCCAAAGATATGGCAAATGTATTTTTGCACTTATTTTGTCGTTTTTGGTTTTCCGCGAACGATTTTATCGGATCGTGGAACCCAGTTTATTTCGGCTGCGATGCAAGCCTTAACAAAATTGTTAGGAATACAGCAGCATTTCTGTACACCGTACCACCCAATGAGTAACGGCATCATAGAGAAAATTAACGGGGATCTGAAACACATGCTGACAAAAATAACAGCCGAAAACCCAGCTGAATGCGACACGCTATTACCAGCTGTGCTATTTGCCCATCGAGAAATTCCGCACTCAAGTACGGGTTTCTCACCTTTTTAACTAGTGTATGGGGCGAACCCTCGTGGACCCCTATCAATATACCATCAGCTAATTACTAGCTTACCAGAAAATCCAACATCAGTAACACCTTATGAGATGGTAACAGACACACGCGATAGAATCATGAAAGCGTGTGAAATAGCCAAAGCATCTTTGGAGAGGAAAGGACAGATGTACCGCGAGTATGCAAATAAGGGTGCTAAAACAATACACCTTGAACCTAATCAGAAAGTTCTGCTTTTACTACCAGATAAACGTAATTTGTTGCTAACATCATGGCAAGGGCCATTCAACGTCGAACGTAAAATATCAGATGTCGACTATGAAATATCGATAAAGGGAAAATTAAAGATATTTCATATCAACATGCTGAAACCATATTTCTCACGACAGGAACTACCGACAGACGAACAAAATGCACCCACACCAGTCAATCGGACGACAGACGTACACAACACAACTACACTAGGTAGGGCGACACACGACAGCGACATCGCAAATACACTTAGCCAGGTAACAGCACACGCAGCTAATACCACAACAGTACTTAACCAGACAGATGACGACGGAATAGAATTACCAGTCCCTACTGTAGACACGACTGGGACCATCGATAGCATACGGATAGAAACCAAACTTACGGACGAGCAACGACAACAGATGATAGATTTAGTGACAGAATACAAGGACATTTTCTCCGACATCCCATGAAAGACAGACAGAATAGAGCATTCCATCATTCTGACTGATAACACCCCTATCAAATGTCGACCTTATTCCATCCCTCTAAATTATAGGGCAAATCTCGACAAAGAAATACTATCTCTTGAGTCGAGTGGAATAATTCAAAGATCACAGTCAGAATATTCCTTTCCTATCGTTCTTGTCACCAAAAAGGACTCAACAATTCGCCTCTGTGTCGATTATCGACGTTTAAACAGAGTGACAAAGATCGATGCTGAGCCAATTCCAGCATGCGAGGATTTGATCCTGGATATGTCTACATCTCGTATATTTTCCAAACTCGACCTCACTCGAGGTTACTGGCAAGTCCCGATGCAAGAAAATTCAATTCCTTTGACAGCTTTTTCTACACCTCTAGGGCTCTATGAGTGTCGCTTTCTTCCTTTTGGCCTTCGTAATGCTCCAGCCACTTTTGTACGTCTTACTAGAGATCTTCTCCACGGGGTGACCAATACATCTACATACATAGATGACATATGTATTCATACTGAAGACTGGACGTCACACCTACTGAAACTTCGACAGGTTGCGATTATTCGGTCTTACCGTCAAACCAACTAAGGTAGAGTTGGGCATGGAGGAAATTGACTTCCTAGGCCATACCATCTGCAGAGGCCAACTCAGAACAGACGAGAAAATAGTCACGAAGATCCTTAATTTGACTATGCCAACGACCAAGAAACAGGTCCGAAGTCTACTTGGTCTTGTAAACTATTATAGTAAATTTATTCCCAATCTGGCGGAAATCACCAGTGTTTTTTCCAATATTTTGAAAGCTTCGGCTAAATTAGATGTACAAGATGCAAAGTTAATTGGCGCATTATCAAAATTGAAATATTTATTCAGTGTACCACCTATTTTGCGTTTACCTAATCAAAATCTTACCTATTTCCTCCGCACAGACGCAAGTGCGATTTCCATATCTGGTATATTGGGCCAGTTTTACGACGGGAAGTTCCACCCAGTGATGTATGTAAGCCGTAAAATCAGCCCTGCTGAATCAAGATACTCAGCATCTGAATTGGAGGGCCTTAGCGTAATCTATTGTGTGAGAAAACTGCATAGGTTTTTGGCAGGTACAGAGTTTGTAATCCAGTCCGACAACTCTCCCCTTGCGGTAATGCAGTCTGGCATCCCTCAAAACAACAGGATCTACAGATGGTCCTTAATATTGGCAAACTATGCCTTTACAATCCAGCATTTGAAGGGATCATTAAACTCTTTGGCAGACATTTTAAGTAGACCTTCAAATATAGAGATACCTGAAGTACAGGAGAAGGCGACGATTTATCACCAGAAACAGTGACACTGTAGTTATTAATGAAATCAGTGCCGTGTGTGGTAAAAACTTACACTTTGAAGTGCGTTAATATCGCCAGTCGACTAAACTGTGCAAGAGAAACAGTGCCATTATGAGTAAATGAACAGGCACACTAGTGATGTTTCTACAGCGCTAACACGTGATAAGCAATAATTACATCGAAAGTGTTAGACGTGAACCTACAGAAACTGATAGGGAACTTTATATATAAACACTATCCTGAAAGGAGAGCATATAAGACTGTGGTTAATTGAACTATGTTATTACACTAGTCTACAAAGAACAGTGCTCGAACATTACACCGGAAAGGACGACGTTAGTGTAGTTATATATAATAATTGTGATATGTATAGTACATTGTTTTTTTTAAACAGTGCGCATAACCTCATTGTGTATATTTATAATTGAATTGCAAATGTTCAAGTAAATATATGACATTATTTATGTTAGTTCATAGGTATAAGTCACCAACATTTACTTAAAAACCTCATTTAGATTAACACCTACGTTAGAAATGCAATTATTAGACATTACTTTATCACATCACCATGTAAACATAATCATTTATATATTAATTTGCTTAAAATATCATTTCTAAACTAACTCAATCATTGGAAAATTAATATCATTTCATTTACCAATAATACTATAAGGTAACTAACCCACTTTGCTTAAATATAATTAATTAATTAGGTTATTTCCCTTAGGTTAATTTAGGACAGCACACGACATTACTATAACTTAATTAGATTAGTTAGTTTCATATGATCGGTAACAAACCATCATCATAAACGTGTATAATATTTTGTATAGATATGACGCGTGCAAAGACATAGCACAGTCATGTGGCGTGAAAACTTGTACGATTCAGCCAATTATTTATTGTAAATATGTAATGTTCATTTATGTAATATTATGAACCATATTTTAAGGACGAATGAATGTTTTAACATAAGTATGGTATGAAAGTGGAACGAAAGATGTATAATAGGAGAGGAGTGAATGAAGACAAAGTAAACATTGAATGAGAGAGAGAGAGAGAGAGAGAGAGAGAGAGAGAGAGAGAGAGAGAGAGAGAGAGAGAGAGAGAGAGAGAGAGATTTAGCGGAAATTTTTTCTCCGCGCAAATCGTCTTATTATGACTTGTCTGTGTCAATCTGTGTAACCAATGTGTTGTTCAGTTTTAAGTGTGTAACTGCAATACTTTAGAAATAATAGTAGTAAATAGAGAAAGTACTTTGAGCATCTTAAAACGAAATTGTGGTCATAAATAAAAGTAACCGACATTTGTAGCCACAATAATCCGATTTACGGCGCTCGAAGGAATACATACATGTAGAATAGAAACGCATACACATGTTAGCAAGTTAATTACATTGTAGTTTAATGAATAACACGCAAACAAACAGGAAAACAAACACATAAAGGTTGCATTCACCATTTGTTTCAAAGAACAGTAACTCAAAACAGGGGACACAATAACTTCTTTAAAAAACCTGAATGTAACATTGAAAATATTTCTTCACAAACGGAAGTTTGAAGGTGAAGAGTAGAACATAGAGCATACGAGTTGGTGCTGATATTATAGGGGAACATGAACATTTATGCTCATGTGTTGTTCTCGTAACAGAGACAACTTGTAGCGGGTTGTCATTTTGGGCAATTTGAGGACAGGTCGAGACATAAGTCAACGGGCAGAAGTCAAAGGACACAGGGTCAAACGACGGAAGCCAGGAAATAAGTCATAAGACAACGGTTCCGGATCAATACAATTCCCAAGAATATAATAGAGGGCTATATCCAACGATAATGATGTGATGCACTACTCAATTAGCCGAGTGAATCAATATAACAGTGTGAAAAGGCAGAGAAGAGAATTTGTTCTATCCCCAGAAGAGATACTTAAACTTATGAGATCTTTGACAAAATTGGACAGCCAATTTTTCAGTGACCAATACGTGTTACATACAGGACTTAAACGGTTGTAACACTACACACAGAGGAGAGGAGCGTGTCAAAGATCTACATAGGAGCTTAGAGAGTTAAGACGGAGCTATACAGAGAACACCAGACAGGAGAGACACGGGCACTATATTTAGTTTGACAACAGGACACACTCGTGTCAACTAAGAGGTCGTTGAGTGCTTATGAGCGAGGGTTTCCCAAGAGTATAGGAAACTCGCCTCTCGACGAGTAACTGGAGAATACCAGTTACTTTAGTTAACTGACCAAGCGTGCTGGGACTCTACGCACGCAAACTCGCCAGCGCACGGAGGACTGAATGTCCGTGGTTGAACGCGCAACTAGAAGCGTGCCTCAGACTGGGACAAGGACGGATAGAGAGCAGACGTGTTCGCTAGGAACCTTATATAGTTTATCGACAATAGTGTTAGCTAGGCTTTAGATTCCAATTAGTAAATAGTATCATTATTTTCACCTCTTCATTGCATCTGTGAAACATACCATGTTGTTGATTATCAATGAAGTATTCCGCTCGCAGAGCTTGTTTGTAATCAGCTCTAAATAAAAATGTATCCTTTTGCAAATCACACGAGTTATTGGTTCGTGTCGTGCAAAAGTAGGGAGTCCTGAATTACCTGTCGCAAGTAAGTTGCTGACAGTTATGGTAAATAGAGTATTGTGACATCAACGCATTATTTTTAAATATCAGAATTATGTAAGGTGGGTCAAGGAATAGACCCAATTTGTGGTTGTTGTGTTGTTTGTAATAACATTGTTTTTTTCTGGGGTCACTGGGTACTATGTTATGATAATGCAAATCATTCCCATGCCTGTCTGAAAATGCATAGTGTCTATTACACATATATATGTAAATGCAGATCTTGTTTTAATACTTGAACTGTTTGTCCAAAATTTGTTGATGTGTACATCAAGGAAATGTGGTGTTCATCAGTGGTTGTTTATATGTTGTAAACAATCAATATCCTTCTAGCACTATAGTAAATTTAAAGGGTGATGAAGTGGGAAGGGAAACCTACACACAGATGCCATTGTTTCAAGGATTGAATTGTTTTCTCCTGGAATTTGTGGTAAATATCCCTAATCACCCTGCATTCTAACAAGTGACCAGAGAATCAATAAATCCCCTAGACAGCTTAACATAATATTCTCATAAATTAAAATCCACATCCCACAAGAACCATAAAGTATGGAGGGAAAAACAATATCAAGTAATCGGTTCTTGTATTAACGCGATCTTGAATTAATCTTTATTCCTCCCCTGGAAACCCTAAAATTCCCCCCCCCCCCCCCCCCCCCGGGGAGAGGGGAATTCCCCACCGGTTAAGAACCACCGGGCTCGACGATTGTTTGACTGAGAGAGCCGCGGTAACGTAGTGGCTAGACGCTTACCTGCTGGCCGGTGGCCATAGATTAAAAAACGCACTGAGACGGGTGTTTACAATTAACCCAGGACTCCCAGGTCGACCCAACCTAGATGGTTACCAGGGCATGTTTGCGAAGTAAAGACGGTTAGTGTTTTACCACCCACATCAGCCACTGAGTCACTGAGACTTTTCCACAGCGGGCCGGATAACTGTCAAAATGACGAGCGCGGGCCGCATACTCATTCTGTACAATACTTGCACTGGTCTCCGTGACGAAGGTCTTACGGACAAGGTTCGTGATCCCGTATACCCGCGTCCGAAACACAGCTTCGCGCGATTTGGCAGCAGACCGCGTTGCGTTGGTTTTTTACGCTATAGTATGGGTGTCGGTCGTTCAGAAAGCAATGGCAAACTACTGAACGTGAACTTGCCAAGACATCAACAACAGCAAAAAATGACGGTGTTGACTGCAAACGACCTGTAAAGGATGTGCAACTAACTTTAACAATATTTGCAAGCCAGAAGGAAAGCTCTGGGGGAAAAAGACGAAAAACTAAGTTATTCATAGGTGAGTGGCGTGCAATGCACAAAACACAAAGACAACCAACATATGTATTTACTAAAACAAGTTATCAAAAAAGGCGACTTTAGCAAAAAGATAGTTACATCAGACCTAGTGTACACATATCTGAATCTCACAAACTAAGCAGCAAAAACGGTTAGTGAGATTTGTGAAACTGATATGTGGCTTTCACGATATCATCAATGTTCGGTTTGTAATTGCTGCATCCAATCAAGAGAATTGCTTTCAAATGTTTATCAGTCAATCACGTTCAATGTGTTGACTTCACACACTTCATTTTTTAACATGTTTGCTCATAGGCATACGTTATTCCAAACACTGATGCTTTACCAGCGGCAAATGTCTTCAATTTCGGAAATTCAACATCAGGCAAGCAGCGGTGAAATTCAACAAGTCTTTTTTTTTAATCTCTGTGCTTCTCTTTCAATAAGTCATTTACTTGCAAATCAAAGAGCTCCAACTGTAGTTCAACTGGCACATCATCAAGGTTATAATCAAACGGATTTTGGAACTGAAGAATGCCACTCTCAATTCTGTCAAGATCTGAAAATGTCTCAAAAATGCTTCTTCAAGTCACGAGTAATGTTTTTTCTCTCTCGGAAAATCGAGGTTGACATCTTCGGCGATTGTACCGCAAAACTGTTTGAAACAATGAAAATGAGAACAGTTTTCTCCTTCTAGTTGTGCTTCAAACAATGACAGCTTTTTCTGAAATCCTTTGATGATTCTGTAGAGATCACAGAGGTTATCTTTTCCCTGAAGTTTCAAATTCAGTTCATTCATGTGGGATGTGATGTCGACCAAAAATGACAACTTTGACAGCCAGGTAGAATCTTACAGGTTTGGATCAGCTCTATCTTTTTCAGTGAGGAAAACATCTATTTCGTTTTTGAGCTTGTAAAAACGAAACAGGACTTTACTGCAGCTGAGCCATCATACTGATGTGTGATAAGGCAAGCCACCGAATTCAGAATCAATTTCTTCAAGAAAGGCCTGGAACTGACGGTGATTGAGTGCATGTCCCCAAATGAAGTTCACAGCAGAAACGACTGGTTTTAGTACACATGAAAAAGTCTTTCCCACAGAGTTCTTGCTGATGTATGATGCAGTGTATGAACAGAGTGCCCGGAATTCGCAAATCTCCCAAATGAGCCCTGAGCTGCCCCGTCAGACTCTTCCTCACTCTAACCACGTGTTTTCCTCCATCAACTGCAATAGCTCGAAGCTGATTCTACTGAAGGTTATATAGTCTTGCAAAACGTGTTGCACTTCTATGAAAATGTCTATTCCAGATGTTGTTTCATGGATCTTGCAAACGGATGCCAACTCTTCCATTATCTGAAAGTCCAAATTGACGCCACGAATGAACACGAGAACTTATGACGTACTCAAGAGATCAGTAGTCTCATCCAGCGCCAGACAATACCACGACAAGTTCCTAGTTTTCTCGCGTATCTGCAGCACTATTTTCTTTCCGTGTTCTTCTGTTCTTCGCACAACTGAATTTGACACACAAAAAAGGCTGAACGTTCCAAACAAATCGGGTTTCTCATGATACATGTCATTTGCTGCTTCATCACACACTCTTTGATGAAATTGCCATCAGTAAACGGATTCCTCTTTCTTCCATCGTATGCACTATTTTGTAACTTGTACGAGTGACAGATTCATTTTCAGCAAATATTTTTCGTGAAGAATTTTCTTTATGTTTCTAAATAATCACGTTTCATGGACTCATATTTCCTAGAGCTTAGCTTTCCAGAAAACTTTGAATATATTGATAGATGTTTTGTTTCGTTGTGACGCCGAAGATTGTACTCTTTCAAAACGGCAAATTTCGCTGCATATTACGCAACTGGTTTTCTGGTCCTTTGTTTCCACAAAGAAGTACTTTACTCCCCATTCTTCATTGAAAATGCGATACTCGGCGTCCACTTTACTTTTATTAGTAGCCATAATGAAGGATGAAGTACACGGGATCTGAAAATTAAAAAGGCATAGATTTAGAAACATAATTAAAATCCAAATGAAACACAAGAAAAGCAGAGGACTATGGGTCATTGGTGAAGCTACGGCTCACGAAAGGTACATGTAAAGTTTATAGGTATCTTTGCTAATAGAATATATCTCATAATAAGGTTTGCATTATAACTAAATAAGGCCGGCCTAAATTTACAGCATAGATCAGAGTTTTTCAACCGGGTTTCCGCGAGGGGCAGCCAGGGATTCCGCCGAAACAGACCAAAATCGACTAAATGCAACATGTCTGCCCATCTGGTTTATTACTAAAAGTAGGACAGACACTTGGATCAGTGCACAGATTTCCTTGAGCAACGTAAACATTTGCTTAAGGATCTGCTCCACAGACAGATTGAAAAACACTGGCCTAAAGACCAGTTCGATTAACACCTTGACGGGGAATTCTTCTGAGCTGGGGATAATATTTTCGTAATAACACGAGGTTTAATGGCATTTGTCTTTAATTGCTCTATTCACACTTTTAGTTCACCTATCACTTTCAAACAAAGAAATCCTTGTTACATAACTATAAAATGGATGGCTGGCAAAAAGAAGTACATGTTTCTTGAGGAACGGATCTATGTTGACACCCTGCGCATCTGGGAGAGGGAAAGGTGCGTGTGTGTCTGTGTGTTGTCATGGAAACCATGGTAATATCAGAGCGTAGGCGGCGTTACCACGAGCCGGGGAAGGACTTGGGATGGCGCGAAATAAGCAAACATTACAATAAATAAGAAAATCTAGATACAATAATTTATAATTGAAAATAGTAAATTTAAGACACATAGCTACTAAGAGATCTCAGCACATGTGTAGATCACCTATTATTATAAACATAATATTTACATTTAAGTTGTATCACAACGTCTTGTGTTCCATACGTTACATCAAGCAAGTTCGAGTACCGTCTGCGCGGGAAGGATCCGGCCCGCGGGCCGTAGTTTAGTGACCCCTGATCTATACAAATATACGTCTAGCATCGTAATGCCAAATGAGTCTTAAGGCGCGTCCTTTACTTTCCATGTTACTACATTACCTATTTATTATTAACAGGCGCCATGATAATGTAAATGGAAGCCTTCTGGCATCTTGCACCCCTAAAAGTAATTCTAGATCAGCATCGACGAATATATAAGATCGTTCGTTATTAAACTTCCGGTGTGCTGATGTCGAGGTAGCGGGTTGAACTCCTACACCGGTCAGTTGGACTAAAATGTTGACTTCTCGTTCTTGACTTGGGGACGTAAATTACAAGTATCTCAGCAGCTGGGGTGGGTTCGGCTGAATGCGAGGGGCACTGGTAATAGGGAAAGCACACGCAAAAATCAGTCCAGTGCACTAAAAGTAGCAGTACGTGTATGGACTACGCCTGAGTTCAAAGCAATGTAGCGCATAACAAAACAATAATTCAAGCACACATTTTGATTCTGAAAGAGCGAACCATATACACCAGTAATTTTGAGAACCACTGGTATAAATCCAAGTTTAAACCAGTTGACCCACACAATGTCCACGGATTACAAAGCCATTTTCCATTTTTGGCTTTCAATATGTTATTTAATACAGGGTATTAAGGTGGGCATTCTGAAAATGATACTTGGCAATCTATCCGTTGACAACAGTTGTACCACATGCTCTGGTATACACTTAATCTTATTGTGTTACAACCCATCATATCAAATTTCATCTGGAGCAATGGATGATAGCTATAAAAAAATGTGATTTTTGTTAAACAAACAGGAAAGACTGAGGCCTCAGACAGAAACAACAAACACGCATTCAACCTATCTGGGGATGGAAATCTTCCCATTAATACACAAAACACTCGATTCTCCACTAAAAGGAACGCCATTAGATCAGTAGTTCTCAAAGTGGGCAGTGTTGTCCAACCTTTTGGGTGGCACAAGAAATATCCAGGAGAAAGTGATGTATCGAATTTGGAGATGATATAATAACACGCTGTTGACTGGCATCTTGCCGTCTTGACAGAAGATAGTTTGTAAAATTGAGTCATACCTATCCGTAACACAAATCCTCGGCTGAATTTAGAGACGACGTCTTGTCCATACAGTCTGCTCCTTCTCTCGACCTGTCTAGTTTATTCCAGAGGAAAGGTAACACCAATACGTCTGGAATAAGACAAGCTGCAATACCTGCTGGATCAGCAAAATAATACTCTGTCTCCGTGTCGTAGCTTCGATCCTAGACCAATCGCTTAAGGCCTGGTCTACCCCTGTCAGGACATTTAGTCTTTACGTTGCATGTCCTCACACTAGGGTAAGGCCTGTACTCTCCCAATTGCACTCATCCACACGAAGCCGTTGGTACAAAGTGGTGTGTCGGGTTTAGTGAGCGCCGCCCAACTATTGACGCTAACAGAAAGTAGGTACTACCGTCTACTGTCATACACTGTTGCCACGATAATTAATGCATATGTTTGAGAAAATAAAAAGATGAAGAGAAGGAGGAGGGAGAGGAGGAAGAAGAAAACGAAGACGAGGAAGAAGACAAATAGGAAAACGTTGTGTCGATGAAGTCAATGCTAACTACGTATTTCCCATTAATATAAATAAATAGCTAGAATTAATATACAAAACCCAATTAATACACACAATCTGATTACTAAACAAAATCCCATTAATACACAAAACACCAGTGTCTACACGAAAAGGAAGCGGCTTTACATCAGTCGATCTCAAATTGGGTTGTACTGTCCTATCCTTTGGAAGGCAAGAGAAATATCCAGGTGGAGGATATTTCGAATATAGCAGACATAATAACATACTGTTTCCACGAACAAAATAATGCACATGAATGCGACGCAGAAGAAGCAGAACAAAAACAAGTAGTAGTAGTAGTAGTAGTAGTAGTAGTAGTAGTAGTAGTAGTAGTAGTAGTAGTAGTAGTAGTAGTAGTAGTAGTAGAAGAAGAAGAAGAAGAAGAAGAAGAAGAAGAAGAAGAAGAAGAAGAAGAAGAAGAAGAAGAAGCAGAAGCAGAAGAAGAAGAAGAAGAAGAAGAAGAAGAAGAAGAAGAAGAAGAAGAAGAAGAAGAAGAAGAAGAAGAAGAAGAAGAAGAAGAAGAAGAAGGAGAAGATGAAAACTTGTCTATACGGCAACATTGAAATAAGGTGACCGCTGTGTATGTATACAGGAACATTCTTATACTCTTTCCATGACAAAAACGTACAGATAAATACTATATTTCACTGCTCGTTACCAAACTGCACACTTTACTTTTTTTTTTAGAAATCATCTGGCCGAATGGATAAGAGCGATTGTTCTTAAACATCCGGTGTTCTGATGCCGAGGTAGCAGGTTTAATCCCTACTGGATTAAAATATTGACTTCCCGCCCTTGATTTGGCGACTTAGACTAAAAGCACCTCTGAAATCGGAGAGGGTTCGCCTGATGGCGAGGGACACTAGTAATAGGGAAAACTAATTCACAAATAAAAATCAATCCAGTAGCACGTGTATGGACTACGCGTGAATTCAAAGCAATCGAACGCAAGAAAAAAGACATTGTTGTTATTGATTAATCAAGAATGTCTCCATGGTTTGGTTTGATTTCTGTGGGGTCACTTCCATTACACACAAATATGTCAATAAGTGCCCCAGCCTCCTCTCAAAGAAAATACACAGAGAAATTCAGTGCATTGCACGAACTCGGGAGAAACAGTATGGATGCAAATATTTGTACAGCAGAATCACACATACTATAGAATTATATGTAGGTAGCGTATCTGTAGGTAGCGTATCTGTGGCCATTATCTGTAGTAGCGTATCTGTAGGTATTATCTGTAGGTTGAACTTCCTGCGCCGCCATCAGGATACCGGAAGTTTATGAGTAAACACTCTTTTCCTTTCAGCCACGCCGACGTCATTTTGTAAAACAATCCAAACAGCAAATACCGTGAGACGAACCTGGTCTGCGCTGCTGTAATCTTTGATCTCTACTGAGAGGTAAATTTACGGACAGCAACACTGCGAACTGCCCTAATGCTCTTAGACTGTACCCATAAACATACGGCGAACTGTACTAATGCCTTATAGACATTCCCCCTAAACATACTGCGAGCGACACCTATACTCACTTAGACATTCCCCCTAAACATACTGCGAACTGCACTAATGCCCACTTAGATAGTCCCCCTAAATATACTGCGAACTGCATTAATGCTCACTTAGACTGTCCCCCTAAACATACTGTAAACTGCACTAAGGCGCACTTAGAATTCCCCCCTAACCACATACTGTGAACTGCACTAATGCTCACTTAGACCATCCCCCTAAACATACTGCGAACTGCACGAATGCCCACTTAGATTGTCCCCCTAAACATACTGCGAACTGTACTAATGTTCACTTAGACTGTCCCCCTAAACATACTGCGAACTGCACTAATGCTCACTTAGACTGTCCCCCTAAACATACTGCGAACTGCATTAATGCTCACTTAGACTGTCCACCTAAACATACTGCGAACTGCACTAATGCTCACTTAGACTGTCCCCCTAAACATACTGTAAACTGCACTAATGCTCACTTAGACTGTCCCCCTAAACATACTGTAACTGCACTAATGCTTACTTAGACTGCCCCCCTAAACATACTGTAAACTGCACTAATGCTCACTTAGACTGTCCCCCTAAACATACTGTAAACTGCACTAATGCTCACTTAGACTGTCCCCCTAAACATACTGCGAACTGCACTAATGCTCACTTAGACTGTCCCCCTAAACATACTGTAAACTGCACTAATGCTCACTTAGACTGCCCCCTAAACATACTGCGAATTGCACAAATGCTCATATAGACTGTTCACTCTGAACATACCCAATAGTACATTCACAGAAGGTCCTCAATCAATTTGTATCCAGCTGAAGTGGTACTTACTTTTGTCCGGGGGCTGCTGCTGCTTGCCACAGATGCCTTTCACCCCACGCTCCTCCCGACAGTTGAGACCGCTAAACTGGTAGGCCTTGAAGTCCTGGCCACATGCAGCAGAGTTGCTGTTGTCGCAGTAGTAGCAAATGATGGCGGAAACTGAAATAAGTATGTTAGATGATAGTTAACATGGACATGTATGATCTGGTCACTTATAGATTAAAAGATCATAGGTTAATCCTAACGATCAACATCATTGGATTGGTAGATCTGTTAATGCAATATAGGAGAAACAACTCATTGTGATCAGAAACACGGAGAGCAACGAAACAGATTATAAATAAACTACAAACATTCACAAATTGGTGTCTGTACCTGAAATACCCTACCGGTCTCCCTGACCAAGGGGTTAACGACGTTGATCTTAATCCCGTATATCCACGTGGGGAAAACAGCAGCAGCGAGAATCGGCAGCGGTTCGCGCTGCGCTGGTAACTTACGGGGGTATGTGAGCCGGTCGTTCAGAAAGCAATGGCAAACTACAGAACGTAAAACTTGCCTCGTACATAAACAGCAGCTAAAAGTGCTGGTGTTGACTGCAACGTCCTGTAAGGAAAGATATGCAACAAACAAACAAAAAAATAAAAATAAAAAACCCCTGAAATATCTATCAGCCAGGTATGTGACATAGAGAATATTAATCATGAAAAAGAGTGGGTAAAAGTACCGGAAGACATGTCGGACTGGTACAAGGTAATAGTAACATTGGGTTGTGAGTGCAAAGAATGGGCAGCAGGCCGCACAGAGTTTAGATACAAGGACTCATCCAGGGCAACACTCATCAAGGAGACGCAGTGATCTACACCGATGGGTCAGTGGTGAGGAACAGGCGTAGTGGCTGAGGTTTCATTGCGTACGTTAATGGAGGATGCTTGAGAAATGAGAGTCTGGCATATAATACTATGACCTCCAGCATGAGAATGGGGGTGGAAATAGTAACATCAGCCTTCCGATGGTTGGAGGTGACCGCTGCAACACACATTGCATTCATTACGGACTCACGGAGTATGCTTAGTAAGTTGTAGAAATGAATATTTCGCGTGGAATGATATGCCTCGCTCTCGAGGTTAAAGATTGTAAGAATTGTATGGATTTGCTGCCCTGGTCATGCAGGGGTAAGGGGCGCCTGTGGGACCAGATGGAGAAAACGATGGAACAGACTGAGAACCCATATAGAGAGATTGAAATGGAGTGGATCGGCAGGGATTATGGACGAATCTCAAAACTGAGAGGGAAGTCCAGGAGAACTTTCAATCAGATGGCGTTGGAACGATTAGTAGTATGACTCTTCGCAGGCTGTTGAACGAGGAGACTGAGCCACTGTGGGAATGTCCTGAGTGCAGTGATGTCGGTTCTTAACTCATAACTCATAACATAACGAAGAAGTTAAATGGGATGACAAAATCACCAATGTAGAGCTCACGAAAAGAACTAGACAAATACCTATAAACCAAGAGGTGAAGAAAGGCCATACATTGAGAAAACCTAAAAGTCACGAGGAAGAGAATTAGAAAGGGAAATGAACAATACAGAAAGGATATGGACATTTCGCGGCAGCATTTCAGACGGAGGGAAACTTTCAACCGGACTAAGGTGTGAACTGACCAACGCAGGGTTAAGGAAACCACCTGCCCTGATACATACATGCTAAACGCAGAGTGGAAAGTGAAAGGCTGGCTAACAGGGAAGGGCGATAATCAGACCTGGGCATATATTCTAGGGCTTGGGAATTCTCCATACGTCGTGCGTGCAACAAGACAAGTCACCTGAACAAGTCAAGCAACCTGATGAGGGGGAAAATGGCACGTTGCAAGAACACCAAAAGACACGTGGCATCCAAGATGTGCAGCGTGGCAGCCGACAAGAAGACGAGAGGAGAGAATCTACCTGCGAGCTGCAGCAAACAAGAACCTCAAGCAAACTCTAACGAAGCTACCACGAGGAAGGACGACGACAACCCACCATAAACAAGAGTCAAACCTACTGAGAAGCAGAGAGAGGAGAAAGTCACCCAAGTAGGAAACACCGACTCACCGACAACCAACGGGTTGTCAAGCGTATCCAAGTGGAGCTGACAGATGAAGAAATCCTGAAGCAGCTACGAGAAGAGAATCTCCACATCCGATTCTTGAAGGCGGAGCGGCTCCTCACCTACTCCAAGATTCCTACAATCTTGGCGGTGGTAACGACAGAGGGTAGCGAGATGCCGACCACAGTATCAATCAACAAGAAAATACAACAGCCAGAAAGATTATTCCCAAGAGTAAATCAATGTTCCAGATGCCAGAAGGCCGGCCACAGCAGAGCAGCATGTTGCTATAAGACGGAAATCTGCCGGTACTGCGCCGATCACCACGCCTTCAAGGAGTGTCCGCTGGCCAAGCTGGACACGGACTTCCGAGCACCCAACAACAAACGAAAGTGCGCCAACTGCCTGGGCAAGCATGGAGCAAGATACTTGGGCTGTCCGTACCTCCAAAGACACAGAGACGTCTTAAAGTTCGCCATCACCACAAAGACTCCATATAAGGACGCAATGCGGAGGTGCGAGACAGCCACGTGCATCTCACAAGCGGAAAAAAGCTCAACTGCAAGACCAGACAGATGAGCTAAAGAAGCAAATCAAGCTGCTTCAAACACCGGCACCGACCAGCGACAATGAAAAGCTGCTTGCTGGAATAAAGGAGATCCAGCAAAACATCAAGCAAGAAGTGGAACATATGGCCGAGATGAAGAAGGAAAACGAAGAAATGCTACGCACCATTAAAACGGAGAGAGAGAGAGAGAGAGAGAGAGAGAGAGAGAGAGAGAGAGAGAGAGAGAGAGAGAGAGAGAGAGAGAGAGAGAGAGAAGAGAGAGAGAGAGAGAGAGCTGCTGAAAGCTGAAATGGAATTAATCCGAAACAAACCAACATAAGCCATACAAGAGAACACAGACAAGCCGCAAGGCGAAACCCAACAAAAGACCGAACCGAAGCAGCAAGATAAAGACAGCAGCTCAACCACGACGCCCGAGAAACTCAAGGGGAAACTAATATCCTACCAGACATCTGAAGAAAACCAAGATGAATACCCCGATGAAGGCATGGAGTGGCCCGGGGAACCTACCTTGGAGGAATGCATAGAAGCGGCAAAGAGAGAGTGAATTAAAGAGGGACTCGGGCGCGAGGAATTCAGAAGGCGATGGGAAGAAAAAGAAAAGAAGAAGCCCAAAAAACTCAGGGGGAAACCGATAGAATACCCTGAGGTACACTATGACAGTGAGACCGACCTCGAGTACTATATAGATGATGGAGAGATCTTCCCATGGCTGACCACAGTGGAAGCAATCAAAAGACAACAAGAGCTAAAACGCAAAAGTTAAAAAAGGCGCAATGAGGAAAATAAAATCTGCAAAACACAGGCAATACACAAAACAGGAGGCAAAAACACCAAATAAAAAGTCCTTATACGGACTGCAACCAGTCAAGCCAGACGAACCAGGAGCCTTCACTAACAAAAGAAACCATCAGAGGAGACGGGAACAAAGCACAGCCGCCGACCAATCCCCCAGATGACGTCACAGACACAAACGCTTACACAACGAGTCCGAGATAGGACTTACTCGTAAGAGCGCACAAGACAAGAAACAGGGTAAAAATACTCACAAAAACCACGGATCCCAACAATAACCAATGCGGAGGAGGCAGGTTTAACGAGACCGAATTTGGAATTTTTGTTTTGAAAATTGGAATTGGAATTGGAATTCTCCATAAGATTGTCTTCTGGAAGAATCAGGTAAAAGGCTATTTTATATTTATATATCATTTGTCGATAGGTGTTGATTCTGTTGCTGTTTATAAATTTCTATGAAGTTTATTTCCCAGTAACTTGTCAGCTAAGTAACGACAGTCTCACATTTGCGGGTTTGCATTTCGTATGTCCGATGTGTGCCACTTCAGTGGGAGCTGGTGTTTTCTCATTTTGTTGTATATAGTTGTATTACTAGATTTCTGTTATTCTTACCACACAACTGGCTAAGTAACGACACTCCTTACATTTGCTGACTTTAATTCCGTCTGTTCGATGTATGATACTTCTTATTGAGAACTATTATTTTCTTATTTTGTGTGTGTGTATATAGTGCATTACTATATTTCTTTTATTCTTACTACACTAGTGGGAATATCATGCCCATATCATGACTAATTTCTACGCACATTTCGTATTATAATCTTGGTATACGGAATGTAAATGATGTTTAAAATAATTATAACACATCAGGGTGATTGTTTGTTGTGCTATTATTATGCGTAGATTTCTTTATGCATATTTATTATTGTTGCAGTATGCTTCAGATGTAATATGTTACTCCATAGTGAATGTTATACGATGTTATCGTGGTTGTGTTTGAAGCAAAGGTGTTGTGGTGTATACATTACCCAAACTATTTGACGTGTATATGGTGTGCGCAGTCATTACAAGTGCGTGATGAAAGTGCGTTCATCTTAGCTCACATGAGTGACACAGACCAATCATCGGCAGGCAAGCCCGAAGATCATACACTCTTGTATTACCACCATTGGACGTTTAATCTGCTGAACCAGTATTGGTGAAGGAGCGACTGCAAAGAAACCTTGTGTCTGAATGACAGACGTGGACATCCGACACACCATTCCTCATGACATGAACGTTAAGGGGAAGGCAGCAATTATAACGACGGGACCTGTTCGACTACGGACAAGTCTTCCGACTCGACAGAGAGAGAGAGAGAGAGAGAGAGAGAGAGAGAGAGAGAGAGAGAGAGAGAGAGAGAGAGAGAGAGAGAGAGAGAGAGAGAGAGAGAGAGAGACAGACAGACAGACAGACAGACAGACAGACAGACAGAGAGAGAGACAGAGAGAGAGAGAAAGAGAGAGAGAGAGACAGAGAGAGACAGACGGGGGGGGGGGGGAGAGTAAAAGCGGTAAACCTGGATGAGAGTCATTACTAGACATTATCACTATGTTTGTATAGGTGTATGTTGGTAAATACCATGTATAGATATGATTTTGTATATGTAGATCTTAGGAACTACACATTCTTGATCGTCTATTTCAAGCTCTCAAAGAGAGCGCTAGGTTACACGATCCTATTCAGTGACAACATAATTTCAAACGACTGTCATTTCACATCATTACATAATATATGTTAGTGTCTTATGTCTCGAAATCACCAGTTCACTATCAGCATACCAAAAAACATCATGTTTTGAATGGTATATCGTGACAGAAAATAAACTTAATGGTGTTTTAACAATTAGGTCTATCTTAATATTTTCCAAGTCTACGAAATCGTGTTATGCGTACCTGTTACTTACAGTACTGGTGGGGGACTCGTTATATTAATCAGGGAGGGGGGATTGTCAGGGAGGAAACCTGCCCTGTCTAGCAGTAAAGTAATATAATTAAACCTTGGTACATAACATCCTCCTTCACCACTTCATGGGAAAAACGAAGACCAGCTACCTTTTTACGAGGCATTTCCAGCTGTGTGCTTGTGTATCCAGGGACTTGATCTTCATTCAGCTTAAAAGAGACATTTGTTCCGAGTTTGCTTGCTTGGGTTGGGAGTGTCGGGGAGTTGAACCCGCACCCTCTACAACGCCAGTGTGTGCCATAACTCAGTTAGCGAACAAAGTGGAGAACACAAAACACTCATCTAATTAGCAACTTATAACACTATTCAAGTATCATAATTCTTAACACATGTCTCTTCACTCATCGTAGATATCTCTTAAGATATGTCTTTTCATCCATGTAACTCTCAACAGCTGACTCTTCACTCATCATAGTTCTCAACAGCTGCCTCTTCATTAATCATAGCTCTCAACATGCCTCTTCACTCATCATAGCTCTCAACAGCTGTCTCTTCCCTCATCATAGTTCTCAACATGTCTATTCACTCATCATTGCTCTCAACATATGTATTCACTCATCGTAGTTCTCAACAGCCATTTCTCCACCCACCATAGCTCTTAACAGCTATCGCTTCACTTATCATAAATATCAGAATATATTTCTTAATTCATCATAGCTCTCAACAGCTGTCTCTTCACTCATCACAACTCTCAAAAATGTATTTTCACACATAGCAGATCTTAACAAATGTCATTTCATAAATAATAAATTTCAGCAGATGTCACTTCACTCATCATAACACTCAATAGCTGTCTATTCCACTCATCATAACTCTCAAAATGTCTATTCACTCAACGTAGTTCTCAACAGCTGTCTCTTCACTCATCATAACTCTCAACAGCTGTTTGTTCATTCATCATATCTCTCAACATGTCTATTCACTCACCGTAGTTCTCAACAGCTGTCTCTTTACTCATCAAAGCTCTCAACAGCTTTCGCTTCACTCATCATAGCTATCGACAGCTAACTCTTCAATCACCATTGCTTTCGTCAGCTGCCACTTCACTCATAACAGCTATCAACAGCTGTCTCTACATTCATCATAGTTCTCAACAGCTGTCTCTTCACTCATCATAGCTCTCAAAAGCTGTCTCTTCATTGATCATAGCTCTCAACAGCTGTCGCTGCACTCATCATAGCTCTCAACAAAAAATCCCGTGTGTTACCGGGGCCCATAAGGGAAGCAAAGAATAGCAACACTGTAGCCTACCACGCATGTCGTAAGAGGCGACTAAGGAGGCTTGATGGTTCCGTCGCCCTGCTACTGAGTGAGTGCGTGGCGCGACACTGTGAGCTGTGAGTTTCGTGTGAAATGCTTTTTAATCTGCCCGAGGTTTTTTTGGAACGTGACTGCATGTTCGGAGCGATGGCGGATGGCTATGTCCCAGTTGACCGGTTTTTGCCTTATGCAGAAATGAGTGGCTGCTGGGCTTCTGGTTGACTGCCACTACCGTCGACGATGAACTGTATTTCGTGGACTGTGTGGATGAACATCTAGGAAACATCCAGATGGGAATATGACTGCTGATTCCATCAGAAATGAACTGGATGTGTTTTGGGGGACTAATGTGTTGACATTCTGGCGGCGGCATTATGCACAGAGATCTGTGCGGGATGTTGTTTGTCGAGACTCCTGTCTTTTCCACTTTTCACATTGGGCAGTTGGGAGCGTTTTGTGTGATATTCACTGGCACAGGAACGGAGCATAATGGGGACGACCCGTTGCTGTGAAGTTGGAACTGCGACTAACTAACTAACTAACTAACTAACTAACTAACTAACTAACTAACTAACTAACTAACTAACAAATGTCTTTTCACACATAAAAGAAAACAACAAATTTCTCGTCATAAATAACACATTTCAGCACGCATCTTTTCATCCATGATAACTCTCAACATCTCTTTACATATTACAGATCTCGACAAATGTCTCTTCACATACCACAGCTCTCAACAGCTGTATCTTTACACATCACAGTTCTCAACATATGCAACTTCACCATTTCCACACTATTACTACTACTACTACTACTACTACTACTACTACTACTACTACTACTACTACTACTACTACTACTACTACTACTACTACTACTACTACTACTACTACTACTACTACTACTACTACTACTACTACTACTACTACTACTACTACCACTACTACTGTTAATACTACCACCACAATAATAATTATCAATGTCATCATTGCCAACGTCTTGTTTGAGCTGGCGCTGGCGATTACGCCTGTACACGACCCCCTTTAGCTAGCATTATGTGAAACGACATGCATTATAACATTTCACAGTATGATGCGAGACTTGCCCATATAGTAATTTTCTTTGCATTTCTCCATCCTTATCGCCATCAATCTTGCCAGTTGTTCCTATTGTTTTGTTCTGGGGATATTGTGTTTATTATAGACTCCCTTAAAATGTAGTTTTAAAAAAAAAATGTATATTACGGATATTAACTGCCCATTGTATATTTATAATTCCTCTGGAAAACCCTTCGCTGTGACTTCAGGGCAGCAGGTAATGAAATGAAACCAAATATTCAATAGTTCAAGACTTGACATTTTAATCAACTATAGATCTAGAACTGCATGATGTATCATCAAACAGCCCGAAGGCTTGCCAAGGCAAAATGAAATACTATTCGTTTTTAATATCAGAAATTACTGATGTAATATGCTAGAGGATGACACAGACAGAAAATGATAACGGTTTCGCACAGTGATTCTAAAGTTTTCGATCTCAAGAACTCATTTTATTACATGTCAGAATGTCCTTCCGCATTTTATGAAGTGGAACGAACGAACAAACGAACGAACGAACGAATGAATGAACCAACCAACCAACCAACCAAAAAACCAACCAACCAACCAACCAACCAACCAACCAACCAACCAACCAACCAACCAACCAACCAGCCAACTCACCCACCCACCCACCCACCCACCAACCAACCAACCAACCAGCTAGCTAGGTAGCCAGCCAGCTAACCAACCAACCAACCAGCCAGCCAGCTAGTCAGCCAGCCTACCAATCAACAAGCCAGCCAACTTTATTTTCAAAGGGATAAGAATTGCGCACGCAAGACCGTCTGATATTCTGTCCTTCTTATCTCTCTGCTCTCATACGGCGTAACCAACAAATTATTGAGCATATGGACGCCAATAAATCATAGCCAGTTGATATTGAAAATCTTTTGTTGTTTTTAAATAAACACATACATAACACATATTATTGCCGAGTTTTGTGCAGTTAATAGGAAATGGTAAGGGGCATATATTTAAAACTACATTAAAAATATGTTTATATTCATAACTAATTACTAAAAAGACGAAACCGAGGAATATTTTATGGAGCATATCCGGTGTCGTGGCAACAATTAACCCGTTCATATTTTTGTTTTTAAATTTCTAAATTTCTTACAGCTTGACGAGTTTTGGGCATATGGTGCTAGCCTCCACATTTTTTAATAGACCAATGGGCACTTGAGGTCTAAATCACATCCCAAGAAATTTTCTGGTCTTCAGTTTAAGTTATGTCGAGCTGGGAGACTCAATAAGTTAAAAGAAAATCTACCTCGAATGGCATTTAAACCCACGACCACCGGACTGGAAGGCAAACGTACTAGCCATTGTGCTACCGCGTCACTATATAGTAAACAGTAACATTGATGGTTGTAGAGAGCAAAAGGCACCTGCACCATGCGGAAAAACTTGAAGATAGTAAATTGTTCTAAAGTAGGAATCAAGAAAAGGCCAGTTCATCATCATCAAGTGCCATGCCGATAAGCGTGGGCGGTCATGTTTTGTCATCTCACACGATCACTAGAGTCGTGGATCAGTTCTGTGTTCTTATCTCGATCATACCGCGTGGTCAAGTCATCCAGATATTTACGTCTCTGCCTTCCCCTTGTTCTTTTCATCTCAATCTTGCCAATTGTCGCCAAGTCTCATCTCATCTCATCATGTTCCTCTTGTACCTTGCGGTGTCGAGGTGAATTATAAACAGCGGGAGAGTGCCTGCTTATGGGCTTCATGTATCGATATTCCTATGGACTGTTAGTCCCTGCGTCCAGAGTTTACGTGGTCGGCCTCTTCCTCTGCTTTCCTCTGGTCTGTAGATCATTGCTTGTTGTGATATACCGTTAGTTGGTAACCTACTTGCATGCCCAAACCATTTGATTTGCTGCCTTCTAATAAAATCTAGTGCAGCTATATCCCCCACTTCAGTCCTGATGTCTTCATTTCTGATCTTATCTCTTCTTGATACATTGAGTATTCTTCTCAGGAATCTCATTTCTGTTGTTGTGATTTTTCTTTTCTCTTTTTCTGTCATTGTCCAGGTTTGGCATTGATAACATAGAGTTGGTAGGAAGATTGTGTTGTAAAGTGATTTCTTAGTAGTTATTGATACATGTTTGTTCTTTAGTATTGGTGACATTTGTCCAGTGAGTTGGTTTGCCTTATTGCATGTATTTTCGATCTCGTCTTCTGATTTGCCATTTGATGATATTATACTTCCTAGGTACTTGAAACTCTTTACTCGTTTCAAGGGATTTTCGTTTAGGTGAATCGTTGTTGGTTTTTCTTCTTTAGTTATAGTCAATACCTCTGGTTTTGGGACGCATACAATCGAGTATCCTTCGAGCACTTGATGCAAACCCTCCTCAGACTGAAAGTGCACCCTCACCTTGTACGATGGATAGCTGCAGTTCTGCTCCAAAGGAAGGCGGTGCCAAGATGCGGGAGTTGGTCTTCTGGGCCGACAACGATACGTCCAGGATTGCCGCAGGGTTCACCACTGTCACCAATACTATTCAACGTGTATACGGTGCCGATCACTGAACAACAGTTGGACGGGAGGGGTAGGACTGTCATTTGCTGACGACATTCTCGTGTATCGACAGGGTCGAGATAGACAGGCTGTTGCCAATGATATGCAGGGCGAACTAGATCTAATTTCCTCATGGTGCTGATGCTGGTGCCCTTGTCAACCCTGCAAAGGCATCAGTTACATGGTTCTCCCTAAACAACCATATTGTGAACACAGACATGCCGGCAGTAAAAATGGATGGGAGCATTTTGAGTAGAACCCAGTCAATGACATATCTTGGCGTGAGGCTTGATCGTAGCCTGTCCTTCAGAGATCATGTCGATTATACCATAACGAAAGCTCGAAAAGGTTTGTCAGCAATGAGAGTCATGGCGACTGTCAATATCGAGCAAAGACTGCTAATACTTCTGTTCCAAGGACTGGTGCTTTCACGCATCGAGTATGCCCTGGCCATCCTCACTGTCAGCCCTACACAGATTGGAAGACTTGAAAAGGTACAAAACGAAGCCATGCGCATCATTTTGGGCTGCACGAGAGACACCAGCTGTGTAGCAATGAGATACCTCCTTGACTTCCCAACAATGGAACACAGGATCAATATCTGGAGAGCTCGTGCATACTTAAAAATAAGTGCAGATAAGCAGCAGCCTCTGCATGACGCTTAGTTAGTTAGTTAGTCTTTCCTCTTGAGCCTAAGTCGGCGCATAGGGTAGAAGTCATGACTCTCCATATCTGGCGGTTCGCTGCTACCTGTTGTAGATCTTGGATGTTCACTTGGCCGTTGAATGAGCCTTCTCTGATGATGGTTCTACGCAGGGTCTCTCTTGGCCTTCCCCGTTTTCTTTTCCCTACTGGTGACCATCGTCTAACATTTAGAACCAGAAAACATGACGTTATATTCAGAGAAAAGGGCGACAGGCTAAAGAGGGGCAAATCATGGATAGGTCGGGCGGAAGATGTCCCCAGACAGGTCTGCAGTCTTAAAAGTATCAACCCCGGCAAGTAATGGGTGCCGTTGCCTCAAGCTTTTAAGTGCACCTTCTTCTGCATTATCACACTCGACAGACGGTGCAGAGAGCAGAACCCTACCGCTGTCAATGCAGAGGTTAACGCGCTCATCTATGAACACTCAGATAGCCCCGAAGTGCTCATCTATACAGATGGATCTGTTGTAAAGCAGCAGAGAAGTGCGTGGGCATTTACAGCCCGTTCAGCGCACCGAACCGTTCAAGAATCCAGTAATGCCTACTCTATGACCACGAGCAGCATGACGATGGAGGTGATGGCAGTTACACAGGCTTTCATATGGCTGGAATCACAGCATTATACCAACGTGTGTGTACTAAGTGATTCAATGAGCATGATTCAGAAGGTCGAAGCTGGATCTGTACGTAGACAGTGGACATATTCGCTGCGGAAGTCTGTTGTCCGTAAAGTCACCTTCATCTTCGCCCCGGGACATGCGGGAGTCGAGGGAAATGAACGAGCTGATAAACTGGCTGGCTCTGCACCCCCTGTAGATGGCCAGCCCATGGATCGTGCCGATGTTATTAACGCCCTTAAAGATATGGCGAGAACAGAGGACTTTGACGTCAGTGAATCCACATCGCTGTCCAGGATGAAAGACCTGGGAGTAAGAATCGGCACAGCCAGACGCAAGAGGTACATCGGGAAAACGAGGTGCCTCGTCAACCAACACAGAACTGGCACTATTAGCCACCGGACGCTGATGCATATGCTGGGGGGAGGATCTGAGCACTTATGGACCTGTCCGGAGTGCAATGAAGATACCCCAACTGATAACTGATAACCGATAACTGAACCTCTGGTTTACTTGTGCTAATTTGCATGTTATGTCCCCTACACATTTCGTTTAGACTATTAATGTGGTCTTGTAATTCAGCTTCTGATTTTGCTATTAGTGCTTGGTCGTCCGCAAACAAGGAGTTCTCTAATGGTTAGATTTGCAGATGGTTCTTATTCTGTGTTCACGTCATGTGGTGTTCTTGCGTTCTCTGTTTGGCTGGTTTCTGTACATATGTTGTCTATATAGGTTTGTTAGATGTGTACTCACTCCATATTGTTTAAGGATTTCCCACAGCTTGTTTCTATCTACTCTATCAAATGCCTTTTCTTGGTCGACAAAGGCTAAGTAGAGTGTTTCATTGAATTCGATTGATTTTTCTATAAGTTGTCTAAGAGCAAAATGGCATCTGTGCATCCTTTGTTTTTCCTAAATCCAACTTGAATTTCGCTTACCTGGGGTTCTATAGTAGTTCGCAATATTTTCTTAAGAATTTTGCAAAATATTTTCACAGTATGAATGCCTCTGTATTGTGTGCAATCTCTTTTTCTGCCTTTGTTTTTCCAAATTGGGATAATTATGGCGTTTCCCCAGTCTCGTGGTGTTTGTTGTTCTACCCAAACATGGTTGAATAGTCTATGTAGCCATGCTGTTCCTACTTCTCTTGCTGCTTAAATTAGTTCATTTGGTATTTCATCTTGTCCTAGTGATTTGTTCAACGGGGCTAATCTGATGGCTTCTATAATTTCTTCTTTCAGTATGTCTGGTTCTACTCCTTCGGTGGCATCTGTGTCGGTTTCTTGAATTCCTGTGACAACTGATGGGATGTTGAGAAGTTGTTCGAAGTACTGTTTCCATCTTATTAGGATTTGTTTTTGTTCACTTATTGGTTCTCCATTTTCGTTGTTAATTATTTAAGTTGGGTCAAAGGGTTCTCCTCTGGTTCTCATTGCATTTATCTTTTTATAGAAATGTCTAGATGCCTCCTTGTAGTTTTTATTTAGAGTTTCTCCATACTCCTCCCAGTCTTTTTGCTTTTCTCTCTTTACTATTCTATTCACATTACTTCTCGCTATTCTATATTCTATGTAATCACTTTCCTATTTGCTCCTCGACCACTTTTTATATTTTTCCTTTTTGTCATCAAGTTCTCCTATTTATTTCTTCTCATAACATGTCCAAAAAGTTGTGTCAGTCTACGTCTTATTTTTCTAATCAGTTTACAGTTTTCATTTATATTTTGTAGGACTTGGTCATTGGTGTTTCTGTCTGTCCCTGGTATTCTTTGCCTTTTCCTTGGCAACAATATTTCCACAATAATCGGATGTTTTTCAGCTTGTCTGCTTATTGTCCACTTTTCACATCCATACAAAAGTACAGGTTCTATGTAGCACTTAAGAGACAGGGCCAGCCTGGCGAAAGACTTACAGATGGCGGTAGACAGGGTGACGGAGTGGTGCAGGGACGCAGGGGCCATTATAAACCCAGACAAGGCATCAATTGTGTGATACTCCTTGGATAACAGGATCGTTAAAGCAGACGTCCCAGGTATTATGTTGAATGGATGTCCTCTTAGTCGAGAGAGTAAGTTGATACTTGGGTATCACCTTTGACAGGGCTTTTAAGGTCTTTTAAGGATCATGTGCAGGCTTTGGTGGTGAAGGCTAATAGGGGACTTAATGCATTGAGGGCTATGGCAGCAACCGGGGTAGATCAGAGGATGCTGTACAGGCTCTTTCAGCAATTAATAATTTATGTCACTGAGTATGGTTTGGGGCTGCTGACAGTATCAAAGAGCCAGCTTGAAAGGTTGGAACGCATACAGAATGCTGCCATGCGGTTAATCCTGGGGTGCACAAAGGACACACCAATTATATGCATGAGGCATATCCTGGCGCTACCAACAATGACGGATAGGCATAGGGTCCTTCAGGCCAAATGGTACCTGAGAGTTGCCGCAGACAGGGATCACCCGCTGCATGCAGCAATGGATATGGTTAAGGGTCATAGACTAAGACGAGGCAGGTCCTGGATGGCACAGGCAGAACTTTCTATAAGTCAGGTGTGTGATCTAGAGACCATCAATCGTGAAAGAGAGTGGGTTGAAGTTCCGGAAGACATGACGGACTGGCACAATGTAATAATAACACTGGGTCGTGAGTGCAGAGAATGGGCAGCGGGCCGCACTGAGTTTGAAGTGCAACAGCTGATCCAGAGCAACACACATCAAGGTGACATAGTCATCTACACTGATGGGTCAGTGGTGAGAAACAGACGTAGTGGCTGGGGCTTTATTGCAAAGGCTAATGGGCGAGTCTTGAAAAAGGAGAGTCTGGCATATGAGACTACGACCTCCAGCATCAGAATAAAGGTGGAGGCAGTAACAGCGGCATCAAGGAGGCTAGAGGAGACTACTGCAACACACGTTGTATTCATTACGGATTCAAAGAGTATGCTTAGCAAGGTGGAGAGAGGAATGTTTCGTGTGGAATGGCTCTCGTCGCTTCAGAGGTCACAGATCGTGAGAATTGTATGGATATTTTGCCCTGGCCATGCGGGGGTACGGGGGAATGAACAGGCTGATAGGCTAGCAGGGAATGCACCTCTTGGTGGAATTTTGCCTATGGACAAGGGGGAGGTGGTCGTGCGCTTGTGGAACCAGGTGGAGAAGGCGGAGGAACAGATTGAGAACCCATATGTGGAAGAAATGAGAATGTGGGGGATCGGCAGGGGTTCTGGAAGAATCTCAAAACTGAGAGGGAAGACCAGGAGAACTTTTAATCAGATAGCGGTGGGTACGATTAGTTGTATGACTCTTCGCTGGCTGTTGAACGAGGGGACGGAGCACGTATGGGAATGTCCTGAGTGCAGTGATGTCGGTTCTTGACTCAACTCAACTCAACTGTAGCACTTAAACACTTTTTGTTTTCTCGTTGCAAATCACATCTATTTATTGGTCGGTATGTTTTCATATTGCAAAGGGCTACCTTCACCATGGCGATTTTTGTTCTAATCTCTCCAAGGTATCTCCCATAAGATGTTTTGACTGTTCCAAGATAGTTGTGTCTATTCACTTGTTTAAGAATAGTCCCATGTACTTGTATTTTACAATGCAGTATTTCCTTCTTCCTAGTGGTACCATAATCTGTGTCTTCTTACAATTTAATTCTAACCCTAGTTGTTCACTGTGAGCAACAACCACGTCTACTAAATGTTGTAGATCTTGCTCAATGTCTGCAATCAATACATCCGCATATATAATGTTATTGATGTTACGCTGGTACTAATACCGGAACAGTACAAATGACGAAAACGAGAAATGAACCAGTCTCTGGTATAGTATAATGAGTTAATCACCAAAAAACGAGAAGTAAACGGTAAGCTTTACTAGAATGCCATCACAAGTAAATCCTCACAACGAGAAAAAGATGGTAAGCTTTACTAGAACACCATTAATTCATTCAGTAGCATGTCCTTTGCAGCACCTCGCTCCCATAACAACCTTCTGAAAAACTTCTCGATCACAAGCAAGATATCCCGCGTCCAAAATACCCATCTGGAGATCATCCGCCACATCCTGCACCCATCTTCTCTTTGGCCTACCTCTTCCTCTCTTCCCAGGCATATACCCCTCCTTGATTGTTCTCTCCAAACTTTCATAACGTTTCAAGTGACCAACATATTTCAATTTTCTTTGTTTTATCGTCTTTAATTGCCAACCTTCTTCAATATTCAGCTCTTGAAGTATGGGTGCATTTGTTCTTTTCTTTATCCAAGATATTCTTAGAACCCGTCTATATGAATTATATTCAAAGGCATTTATGAGCTGTTCAGCTTGTTTACTAAGTGTCCAGGCCTCACAGGCGTATGTTGCAATGGGAAAATTGCATGCTCTTAAAAATCTAATTTTTGTAGATCTATCTGTCCCACTCCATAATTTATTCAGTTGTTGTAGTCTTTGAAGAACAACTGATATTCGTCTTTCTATCTCTTTAATTTTGTCACCAATGTTGGTAATCAATGACCTAAGATATTTGAAATTCTCAACAACCTTACATTTTTCCTCCTTAATATAAATGTCTTTCTCAATAGTAGGTTTATCTGTATGCATTACCTTTGTTTTTGCTATGTTAAGATATAAGTTGTGATTTGCACTATTCTTTTGAGATCAGGTTATTAGGGTTTCTATACCATTCTGTGATGTTGATAGTAATACTGTGTTATCAGCATATCCAATCTCTGGTATTTCATGACCACCGATATTTACGGCAACATATTGCTCCTTGGTTATATCATCTCTGACATGTCTCATTATATTTCAGCATACAGGTTAAACAAATAGGATAACATCACACAGCCCTGACTGCCTCCTTGCTTGATGTCAAACCAATCTGATGTCTCGCCATCTATTCTGCTTGTTGGTCTAGATAGATCAATTTTATGAACTGCACTATATGTGATGGAAAGCCGATACTTCTTCTGATTTCCTACAATTTCAGATGCTGTACACAAAATCAAATGCCTTTGAATAATCCATAAAACATGATAATAGGTTTACTTTAAATTCTCTGCACTTCTCTATTATTAAACGCATACTGAGTATGTGATCTCCTGTTCCACTTCCTTGTCTAAATCCAGTTTAACCATATTAATCTCTTCTTCCATTTTCTTACGAAGTCTTTCCATTATAATGTTTAGTAGAATTTTACTTGCATGACTGATTAGGGCAATAGTTCTATGGTTGGTGCATAATTTCAGATAAACTGTAAGCTTCACTAAAACACTATCGATTGTAAATCCTCACAACGAGAAGTAAACCGTAAACTTTACTAGAACACTATCCCAAGTAAATCATCACAACGTAAAGTAAACCGTAAGCTTTAGTAGAACACTATCCCAAGTAAATCATCACAAGGTAAAGTAAACCGTAAGCTTTACTAGAACACTATCCCAAGTAAATCATCACAAGGTAAAGTAAACCGTCAGCTGTACTAGAACACTATCACAAGTAAATCATCACAACGTAAAGTAAACCGTAAGCTTTAGTAGAACACTATCCCAAGTAAATCATCACAACGTAAAGTAAACCGTAAGCTTTACTAGAACACTATCTCAAGTAAATCATCACAACGTAAAGTAAACCGTAAGCTTTACTAGAACACTATCTCAAGTAAATCATCACAACGTAAAGTAAACCGTCAGCTGTACTAGAACACTATCCCAAGTAAATCATCACAACGTAAAGTAAACCGTCAGCTGTACTAGAACACTATCCCAAGTAAATCATCACAACGTAAAGTAAACCGTCAGCTGTACTAGAACACTATCCCAAGTAAATCATCACAACGTAAAGTAAACCGTCAGCTTTAGTAGAACACTATCACAAGTAAATCATCACAACGTAAAGTAAACCGTCAGCTTTACTAGAACACTATCACAAGTAAATCATCACAACGTAAAGTAAACCGTCAGCTGTACTAGAACACTATCACAAGTAAATCATCACAACGTAAAGTAAACCGTCAGCTGTACTAGAACACTATCCCAAGTAAATCATCACAACGTAAAGTAAACCGTCAGCTGTACTAGAACACTATCACAAGTAAATCATCACAACGTAAAGTAAACCGTCAGCTGTACTAGAACACTATCACAAGTAAATCATCACAACGTAAAGTAAACCGTCAGCTGTACTAGAACACTATCACAAGTAAATCATCACAACGTAAAGTAAACCGTCAGCTGTACTAGAACACTATCACAAGTAAATCATCACAACGTAAAGTAAACCGTCAGCTGTACTAGAACACTATCACAAGTAAATCATCACAACGTAAAGTAAACCGTCAGCTGTACTAGAACACTATCACAAGTAAATCATCACAACGTAAAGTAAACCGTAAGCTGTACTAGAACACTATCACAAGTAAATCATCACAACGTAAAGTAAACCGTCAGCTTTACTAGAACACTATCACAAGTAAATCATCACAACGTAAAGTAAACCGTAAGCTGTACTAGAACACTATCACAAGTAAATCATCACAACGTAAAGTAAACCGTCAGCTGTACTAGAACACTATCACAAGTAAATCATCACAACGTAAAGTAAACCGTAAGCTGTACTAGAACACTATCACAAGTAAATCATCACAACGTTAAGTAAACCGTAAGCTGTACTAGAACACTATCACAAGTAAATCATCACAACGTAAAGTAAACCGTCAGCTGTACTAGAACACTATCACAAGTAAATCATCACAACGTAAAGTAAACCGTCAGCTGTACTAGAACAGTATCACAAGTAACAAAATGGGAGTAGCTGCTAAAGCCTTCGTCAGCACAGAAAAACAAACACACGGACACAAACACATGAAAAATACTGCATGAAAATATACAAGGTCTTATCTGTATCCTTGTTATGCACTGGATGCATCTTTCATGGAATCCACTTCGTCCATTTTGTTACTTGTCATCATGTTCTAGCAAAGCTTACCATCTACTCCTTGGTTTTTGATGATTCATTTTTGCCGTTTAGAAGCTATATTACAGTTCTCCTTATACCAGTTTCACTCATGTGTAGTACGTTTATGCAAGCTGAGCTCATCCTGGACCAAGATATCAACCTATATGACTATGTGATCTAGTAGACTTTACTTGATCACTGCGCAGTTTCAAGCGATTTTCACGTTGCTTAACTTTTAAAAGAAAGCAATGACAAACTACTGAGTGTAAATAA
Source organism: Cepaea nemoralis (assembly GCA_014155875.1). Classification (NCBI taxonomy): domain Eukaryota; kingdom Metazoa; phylum Mollusca; class Gastropoda; order Stylommatophora; family Helicidae; genus Cepaea; species Cepaea nemoralis. The sequence goes on from JACEFZ010020486.1 coordinate 316,456, forward strand.
ATAAATACACATGTATTGTTTGGCGCTCATAGAAGTAAAGGCGAGAATCAGGGATTAGAGGACGCACTAGACAACATAAACATTGAAAGCTATAGTTACCCACCAGGATTCAAACCTTTCACCTCCAAATAACGACAACGCCTCGCTGGAGGAACAAGTGTACTTGGACGATTGACCACTTAGTTAAAGTTGAAATTAGTTGCAATGCCTCTGCATGAAGCAGCAGTTTACCCCATCATTTGTTTTGGCTGTTTGTGATTTCTTGGAAAGTTTTACGTTCAGTAGTTTGCCTTTGCTTTAGGAACGACAGACACTCATACCATTGTATGAAAACCAAAGTAAGTCGGTCTCCTGCCAAGTGACCCGCAGTTATGTTTCTAGCGCGATATGCAGAATTACGAATAACGTCCGTATCCCCAATTGCCACACTTCATTAGGCAGGTCAATCATCCACATGAAACGAAAGAGGAGACCGGCTGATACAGTTTTGCGAAGAAAACAAGAGACCGGCTGATACAGTTTTGCGAAGAAAACAATCTTATTATTTGTAACACATTTATCCAACATAACCCTAGGAAACTATATGTGGAAAAGCCCTCGGGATAGAACGAGAAACCACACTGATTACATCATGATGAGAAATAGTTTGAAGAACAATGTTAAAAATGCCAAAACATATCCTGGTGCTGATATCAACTCTAACCCACAAGCCTGTAGTCTTAAATTTAAAAATGAAACGTAAAAACACAGGAATAAGGACATCGAAGACACCTCAAATAGATATATTAGCATTGAAACAACCAGACATAAGTCAACTATACCTGGTTGAAGTAAAAAATAAATATGGCAGGCTAATCGTTGACAGCATGAAACAATATAGACGTGAATATCCTGAAGATAAAATTATTACACAATGGGAAAGTGTAAAAACTAGCATATAGATTGCAAATACCACCTTGCCAGTGAAGGTAAATAAGAAAAAGCGATTATGGATAGGCGATGACATCTTGAGCAAAATGACCCAAAGAAAGAAAGCAAAGAACACTACAGAGTATATATTAATAGACAGAGAAATACGTCACATGTGCAGAGTTGCCAAAGAAGAGTGGTTGCAGAAAAAATGCAAAGAAATAGAGGATCTAGAAATAAAATACAACTCGAAAGAATTGCATGAAAATATAAAACAGATTTACAAAGAAGAGAAATAAAATAACAGGAAATGATTGTATCAGAGGGAAAGATGGAGAAATTATAATTGATAATACCGCCATAATAAAAACATGAACAAGATACACAGAAGAGTTATTCTGGGACAGAAGGGTATATATCTCCATTGTATGATGATCAAGATGGACCAAACATATTAAAGGCTGAAGCAGAGAAGGCTATTTAAAAGATGAAAAAAAGGAAAGGCTGCAGATCCTGGCAAGATAACAACAGAGATGATAAAATCCTTATCCAGCTTTGGCATTGATACTATAGTGTTTTTTTGTTGTTGTTGCCTCAATATAAAATTCAATATCTCAGTAACCATCTGAGGTAAAATGATGAGATTTAGTATATAACCTTATAATTATGTCCACCCAACAAAAATATTTTTGTTCTGGAGATTTTACAGCAGATTTCAAAGTTAGTTTACATGCGGTATATTAATTGCGATTTAGAGATTACGTCCATGATTTTAACAGTATTACAGCTTCACCAAGAGACGTCCCGGCAGATTTTGAAATTTTCACGTGATTTCCGTTTTGAAACAGCGCGAAGATTCAGAGGTGTCTCCAAATGGGGGTTCTTTCATGAAACGTGATTATATAAAGAAACTAGCTGACAAGGCCCGGCTTATGGCGGGGATCTATCTATCTATCTATCTATCTATCTATCTATCTATCTATCTATCTATCTATCTATCTATCTATCTATCTATCTATCTATCTATCTATCTATCTATCTATCTATCTATCTATCTATCTATCTATCTATCTATCTATCTATCTATCTATCTATCTATCTATCTATCTATCTATCTATCTATCTATCTATCTATCTATCTATCTATCTATCTATCTATCTATCTATCTATCTATCTATCTATCTATCTATCTATCTATCTATCTATCTATCTATCTATCTATCTATCTATCTATCTATCTATCTATCTATCTATCTATCTATCTATCTATCTATCTATCTATCTATCTATCTATCTATCTATCTATCTATCTATCTATCTATCTATCTATCTATCTATCTATCTATCTATCTATCTATCTATCTATCTATCTATCTATCTATCTATCTATCTATCTATCTATCTATCTATCTATCTATCTATCTATCTATCTATCTATCTATCTATCTATCTATCTATCTATCTATCTATCTATCTATCTATCTATCTATCTATCTATCTATCTATCTATCTATCTATCTATCTATCTATCTATCTATCTATCTATCTATCTATCTATCTATCTATCTATCTATCTATCTATCTATCTATCTATCTATCTATCTATCTATCTATCTATCTATCTATCTATCTATCTATCTATCTATCTATCTATCTATCTATCTATCTATCTATCTATCTATCTATCTATCTATCTATCTATCTATCTATCTATCTATCTATCTATCTATCTATCTATCTATCTATCTATCTATCTATCTATCTATCTATCTATCTATCTATCTATCTATCTATCTATCTATCTATCTATCTATCTATCTATCTATCTATCTATCTATCTATCTATCTATCTATCTATCTATCTATCTATCTATCTATCTATCTATCTATCTATCTATCTATCTATCTATCTATCTATCTATCTATCTATCTATCTATAAACTGTATTTTACTGGAGTCGTCTTTACAACAAGAATTAAATAATGTAGTTAGGTGGAGCTATTCAAACCGTATGCAAATTAATATCACTAAAACAAAGTCAATGTTATTAACAACCAGACAAAGACTTCAAACTCTAAGCTCACACACATCACTTCAACTTCACATCGATAACATGCCAGTAGAAAGTGTAATTGAGCACAAAACATTAGGCTTAATCATTGATAGAAACCTAACCTTTAATTCCCACGTTCAAGCGCTCATTAAACAAACAGCGAAAAAAGTCTACCAACTCGCCAAAATTAAAAACTTCCTTGATGAGGACACAAGGAAACTATTCTATACTTCTCATATTCAGACACACTTTGACTACTGCTCTACAATCTGGGACGGTTGTTCTAATTCAAACACCAAGCGACTTTACTCACTCCAGAAACGGGCCATGAGTCTAATTTATAGCAAACATTCATCTGACAATCCCAGCCTGTATAAACGCCTTCAGTTGCTACCACTCCGCAAACGCCTGCTTTTCAATAAAGCTAAACTAATTCACAAAATCTTGCATCGGAATGCCCCAAATTACCTTTGGCCATTGTTTAAATATAATGCTAGACACAGTAAACGTTTAAATATATTACACATTCCGAAGCCTAGGATTGACTTATACAAAACAAGCTTAACGTACTCTGCAGCTCAGCTGTGGAACAATCTTCCACAAGAAATAAAAGACATCACCAATCCTTATTCATATAATCGCAAATTACTCGAACACTATCTCAGTACGGATTACCTTCCCCCATAATAATAGTGATAATAATAATAATAACAAAACCCTAGTATAACAGCCAGTCCCCTTTTGGTAGGCCAGTATATTCCACATGGCTAATAAGTGTCTGACCATTATCTAATGTTACTGTATCGTGTAGTTTTGATGTTCGCATTTTGCCAATGCTTTTATAATGCATAAGTTTTATATTGTTGCTGTTCTCTGTTAGCCTTGAATGACGTGTGAATGAAATAATGTATGGAAGAGAGTGATAGAAGGGCAGAATGTTAGACGGGCCTGCGTGCCCAATTCTTAACCCTTTGAAAATAAAGTTTGTTCGTTCTATCTATCTATCTATCTATCTATCTATCTATCTATCTATCTATCTATCTATCTATCTATCTATCTATCTATCTATCTATCTATCTATCTATCTATCTATCTGTCTGTCTGTCTGTCTGTCTGTCTGTCTGTCTGTCTGTCTGTCTGTCTGTCTGTCTGTCTATCTATCTATCTATCTATCTATCTATCTATCTATCTATCTATCTGCCTACCTGCCTGCCTGCCCACCCGCCCGCCTGCCTGCTTATCTATCTATCTATCTATCTATCTATCTATCTATCTATCTATCTATCTATCTATCTATCTATCTATCTATCTATCTATCTATCTATCTATCTATCTATCTATCTATCTATCTATCTATCTATCTATCTATCTATCTATCTGCCTACCTGCCTGCCTGCCTGCCGGCCGGCCGGCCGACCGACCGACCGACCGACCCACCCACCCACCCAGTCAGCCAGCCAGCCATCCACCCACTCACCTACCTTTCTACCTACCTACCTACCTACCTACCTACCTACCTACCTTTCTGTCTGTCTGTCTGTCTGTCTGTCTGTCTGTCTGTCTGTCTGTCTGTCTGTCTGTCCGCGCTATTAAATATTGATAAAAGGTACTGGAAAAAACATCAGGACCATGTGTTGAAAGAGGAAGAGGACTATTGGAGAAAGTATGGATTGAAGGTTGTATGTTCGATTCCGGGCCGCGTCCTTCATTTCAAGAGTGCATAATTTTGTCGGACACTCCCGAGGGTCGTCGCTGGAGCTACGGAGTTCGTGCTTTGTGCGACGCTTTCCGCGCTGCGGAAAGAAACTGAGCCATATGGGATAAAAACCCGGTGCAATGCAGCCGACCCTGTCGATTGTAAGATACTTCTTTCATTGCACCCACTCCCGTACGAATTCGGATACGCCTTTGTTTGTCATCTGAATTTGCAGGTCCCCATTATCGTAAACATAACTTTTTTAGCGAGAAATCACTAGTTGTTAAGCAAAACATCAAAGGAATGTCGCCGCTTTCAATAATTTAAGTTGTTTTTGGACCTATCAAAGACATATTCCTTGGGAAGGGGTAAATATAAGACGGCTGGAAAAATTTCATAACGATGCAACAGACAGTTTTCAAAATAATTGATCGTGAATGAAGGCAAACAAATGTGGACATACTATATCACAGAATTATGTATATAATGATATATATAATACTGGGTGCAATCCCAAGGATTTGAAAACATCCATTTTCATCACACTATCCAAGAAGCCAAGAGCTACTGATTGAGAGGATTACAGAACTATTAGCTTAATGAACCATATAACTAAGATACTACTCAAGGTCATTCAAGAAAGAATAAAAAAAAAATAAAATAGATGAGGAAGTAGCTGAAGACACAAAAACAACGGCACCAGAGAAGCAATAATCTGTTTGAGGATGTTAATTGAAAAATACATAGAAGTTCAGAAAAAAAATATATATGTTTTATAGACTGCAAGAAAGCTTTTGAAAGAGTACAACATGAACGACTAATAATTACATGCAGTGAAGTCATAGGAGTAGAAGGAAAGGACATCATTAGTAACCTGTACTGGGAACAAGTGGTGTCAATTAGATGCGGAAATAATTATTCGTCGCCCATAGAGATAAAAAGAGGAGTACGGCAGGGATGCGTGTTGTCCCTAAGCCTCTTCAACCAATATACAGAAATAATGTTTAAACAAGTCGAAATGCCCGGACTTAACATCAATGGAAGAATCATAAACAATCTTAGGTATGCCGACGATACCGTGTCACTAGCAGAAAGTGAGCAAAAGTTACAAAACCTAGTGGAACAAGTAAACTGGCACAGTGCAGAATGTGGCTTAGATATTAGCATTCGAAAAACGAAAACTGATAATTAGCAATGGAAAGGAAAGGTCATCAATGAACATCATAGTAAACGCGGAGATAGTAGAACACGTAACAAGTTTCTCTTATCTTGGACATGCAATAACAGATGATGGCAGAAGTGAAATAGAAATCAAAAAGAGAATAGGAATGGCCAAAAATGCTTTGAACAACATGAAATTAGTATTCACATCTAGTGAGATTAACAACACATTAAAACTGAGAATTGTCAAATGTTACGTATATTAAACACTATTGTATGGCGCGGAAGCCTGAGCATTGAACAAGCAACTAGAAAGTCGAATAGAGGCCCTGGAGATGTGGATATGCAGACGAATATATCGTATTTCATGGAAACAAAAACAATCAAATGCAGGGGTTCTAGAAGAACTGGGAATGAAAAGAGAATTGAAAGAAATAAAAAGAGGCAAGTGAAACATTTCGGTCACGTTAAAAGACATAACATTCTTATTATTAAACAAAAAAAACGATACTGTAGGGCAAGATTGAGGGCAAGAGAGCAAGAGATAGACAAAAATACAAGTGGGAAGATAACATCAAGAGATGGACGAACATCAATCTGACAGAATGTACAGTCAGGGCGAGAGACAGACAGTGTTGGAAATCCATTGTAGGCAACCTTCATTGTGAAGACGGCATCTGATTGACTGGTTGATTCATCATCCACATGAACCCACATCTATGGAATATGGACAGGTTTCGTATCAAACCATTGAAATAGCATCATAGGTCTCAGAATCTATCTTATATTAAACCAGCAAAGGTCAAATAAACACACAAACAAATAAGACCGTAAAGCTGTGTCCTGTATATTAACACACATTTAAGAGAAATTGCTGGTCGGTTCCAACGTTGTACAATCTGAGTGTAACAATTGCCTATTTAATCACAAACAACATTCTGATGGAATGCTCTTAGAATTCGACAAGTTAGCAAGACTTATGGCTTGTATTTAAGTCTTCTGATTATCCACTAGCATCAAGAACCTATGGCAACAGCAGCAAAGAAGTCCAAGTGAAACTGTTTAGAGCATCCATACTTTCCTGTGGCAACATATGCATGCGAGTCATGAACCTTTCCAAAACCTAACTTGGAGGTTTTGCTTAGATGTTTCAGAAGGGTCCTTAGAATATCGGGGATCAAGAATAAGAAAAATACTGAAATTCTACAATATTTGAATATCGAAGAAAACTTATTCATAAACAGTGTCATGCCTCGGAAATTAAAATTAATTCATTCATTCAGTAGCATGTCCTTTGCAGAACCTTGCTCCCATAACAACTTCTCGATCACAAGCAAGATATCCCGGTTCCAATACACTCATCTGGAAATCATCCGCCACATCCTGCACCCATCTTCTCTTTGGCCTTCCTCTTCCTCTCTTCTCAGGCATATACTAAATCATTATTGTTCTCTCCAAATTTTCATGACGTTTCAAGTGACCAAAATATATCAATTTTCTTTGTCTTATTCTCTTTAATAGACAACCCTCTTCAATATTCAGCTCTTGAAGTATGGGTGCGTTTGTTCTTTTCTTTACCCAATATATTCTTAGAACCCGTCTATAACATTTATATTCAAAGGCATTTATGCATTATTCAGCTTGTTTAGCAAGTGTCCAGGTCTCACAGGCGTATGTTGCAATGGGAAAGATGCATGCTCTTAAACGTCTAATTTTTGTTGTTCTATCTGTCCCACTCCTGAATTTATTCAGTTGTTTTAGTCTTTGAAGAGCAATTGTTAGTCGTTGTTTAATTTCTTTCATTGTGTCACCATTGTTGGTAATCAATGACACAAGACATTCGAAATTTTCCACCACCTCCAATTTTTCTCATTAACATATATTTATTTCTCCATGGTAGTTTTATCTGTATGCATTATCTTTAATTAAAATACTTTGGCAATAATAAAGGTCACAGAGGCTTGGAAAGAACAGTGATGGAAGGCATGGTTCTTGGAAGAAGAGGCAGTGGTGAACCTGTGCGAAGGTGGACATAGGGCCTTGCAGGCAGCTTATTCATGAAAGCGTGTGAGATTGAAGAAATGACAAGAGACAGAAATATAGGGGGTATTTGTAATGACTGTGCAGTGAAAGTATTGCCTGTCAAAATTTTGTATTCACCCTCTGTAAAGTTCATGAAACATAATAGGTAAATACAAAACTTAGACCGGCAATATTTTCAAACACTGCACAGTCATTAAAAATACACACTGTATCTCGGCGGGTCTTATTTCTTTAGCGAGGTGCTGTCTCATTTGAAGATGACGTGTTAAATTTCGGTTTCTCTACATTTACAATAATTGTCCGATGTCTAGTGTATTCTCTATTTATTTATTAAAAAAAAAAAATCTTCTACACTCTGCATGTGAGCAGCAGGCACAAATAATCTATATCAAAGGCGGTGAGTGTCCAGCCTGCGGGCCGTTTAAGGCCCGCAAAATCATTTGATGTGGCCCTGCCAAGGCAACAGCAGGCGGGACTCGAAGTTCAATATATACGAGAATTTATTCATAGCAATATAAATTTAGCCACTAGCCTACGGGACACCCTTGGGCAAGGTGGAGTACCCGTTTAGCCCCCCCCCCCCCCCCCCCCCCCCCCCGATCAGGGTTACGTGAAGCCATGGGTGCAGGTGGTGGATGAAGTTGAAGAGCAGCCAACAGATCTTTGTAGGTTATGGTCTCCAGCTTCACGACGGTAGGCAGAGAATCTCTTTTTTTTTTGGGGGGGGGGGGGGAGGGAGGGGAGGGGGGAGACAATGGCTACGGTCACCGACCATTATGGTCACTGCTAGAAATGAAAGCAATGGCAAACTACCTTCTTTACAGATGCTAAGAGTATAATGTATTGCAAACTCATCGATAATCAGAGGAACGGCGGAAATGGGTGTTCCATAGGAGCAGCCTCGCCAGGTAGGGGTAATCATGTGCACCAAGTGACTCCAGACCGTCAGCAGGTGACTGAATGCAAAAGAGCATCAACATTGAAAGTAGGAACTTGGAATGTAAGAAATATGAGTGGGGATGGAAAATTTGATAACAATAAGAATGAATTGAGAAGACTAAATATTAACCTGTTAGGTATATATGAGACCAGAAGGACAAGCATGGGCATTATAACATCTGAGGAATATAGAATAATCTATTCTGGTGAAGAGAAACAACATCGAGGAGTAGCAATTATAATGGATACAGAGAGATCAAAATCGATCAAAGGATATTGGACTGTATCAGAGTGTTACTGGTGAAGTTGAGTGGAAGACCTTTTGATGTCAACGTCATACAAGTTTATGCACTAATAGCAGATAGTAGTGATGACAACATTGATGAATTTTATAATGATTTAGAGAATGCCTTCAAGAAATGTAAGAATTCAGAAGTAAATATAATTGGTGACTGGAATGCCAAAGCTGGAAATCAAAGGACGGATGCATAGTTGACATGTATGGACTAGGGGAACAGAATGAAAGAGGTTGCAGACTTGTACAGTGGCCAAAAGAGCATGATGTGATTATTGAAAACACCTGGTATAAACAGCACCCAAGGAGATTGAGGACATGGAGGAGTCCTGATCATAAGATCAAAAATCAGATCGATTACATTCTCATCAATAGAAGATTTCGAAATGCCTTAAAGTCGCAAAAACTATACCAAACGCAGACTGCTACAGCCACCATAGATTAATCTTAAGCAATATACATATACAATAAAATAAAGTCAAATATACACCAAGAAGCACAACATTTGATCTACGGGCACTGAAGAGTGAGGAAATAAAAGATAAATTCAACGTAGAAGTAAAGAACAGATTTGATGCACTGTCCGATATGGAAATATTATTTCAAGATGTCAACGACCAATGGGAAATACTAAAGAAATCAGTTAACCAAGATGCAGAAACAACCATCCCAAAAATAAAGATAATAGGACGCAAGAAATGGATGACGGAAGATATCTTACAACTCATGGAAATAAGAAGAAATAACAAAAATAACAAGGAAAAATATGAAGAGATTCACAGGAAAATTAGAAAGCTATGCAAATAGGCAAAAGAAACATGGCTTGAGGAAAATTGCAAGGAAATTGAAAACAAACACAACACCCGGAATACCAAATTAATGCACAAAAGAATTGATGACATCACTAACAAAAGAACACACACATCAACGGGTTGCCTAAAAACCAAAGATGGCAAAATCATAATAGAAAAAGATCAGATTCTACATTTTTAAAAAAAAAAATTGCATATCCTTTTACAGGACATCGCTGTCAACAGCAGCATCTTTCAGCTGTCTGTTGATTTCTTGGCAAGATTACGCTCACTAGTTTGCCATTGCTTTCTGAGCGGCCGGCTCAGTTATCCAGCAAGTCACCAGCGGAGGACGAACCGCTCCCAGTTCTCACCCGCTATGAGACTCTGCGTGATAAACGGGATTACGGAGAAAGTGGTGTAACCCCTCGGCCAGAGAGACCGGCAGATTCTACATGCGTGGTCATATCATGTGAAAGACCTTTATGATAATACAAGAGAAGAACATTATGATCATCGGAATAATAATGAAAGACCATCAATTTTGAAGATGGAAGTTCAGAATGCTCTTAATCATATGAAAACTGACAATACCTCGGGTACAGATAACATCACAATAGAAATGATCAATGCCTTAGAAGAATATGGAATAGACCAAGGCACCAGACTGCTGAACGCAATATATGATAGTGGAGATATACCTTCTGAATTATGTAATTCTATATTTAATGTAAGCCCGAAGAAATCAGGAGCATTGGAATGTGATCAACATCGAACAATTAGCATAATGTGCCACATCACGAAGATTTTGCTGAGAATTATCGTGCAAAGAGTTAGGAAGATAATACAACCCGAAATAGGAGAAGAACATTGTGGGTTTGTAGAAGGCAAGGGTACAGTAAATGTTGTGAATATACTGAGAACAATAATTGAACGTTCTATAGAAGTAAACAATGATGTATATCTTTGCTTTATTGACTACACAAAGGCTTTCGATAAAGTGAGACATGTCGACATGATAAGGATGCTTGAAGATCTACAAACTGATGGAAAAGACCTTAGACGTGTAAAAAATATGTATTGGTAACAAAAAGCTGCCATCAGAATTGATATGATGTAGGTCAATATCAGCATATTAAAAAAGGTGTGAGACTGGGATGTCTCCAGATCTTTTTTATCTGTACAGTGAAAATATTTTCAGAAATACTGAAGATATGGAAGGAATCAACATTGGGGAAAGATACATCAATAACATTAGATATACAGATGATACAGTCTTGATTGCAGACAATGAATAGGACCTGCGACATTTAGTAGATGCGGCTGTTGCACACAGTGAACAACTAGGGTTAGAATTGAAAAGTAAGAAGACATAGATTATGGTCGCCACTGGGAAGAAGGAAATACCACAATATGATATACAAGTAAATGGGCATTTCCTTAAGCAAGTTAATCGGTACAGCTATCTCGTAACAGCCATAACATCTGATGGGAGATGCCTTGAAGAGATTAGAACAAGAATCACCATTGCGAAGGTAGCCTTTTGCAAGATGAAAAACATACTGACCAATAAAAAGATATTAATTGAAACGAGAAAAAGGGCGTTGAAGTGCTACATAAAACCTATACTTTTGTATGGATGCGAAGCGTGGACAATGAGCAGTCAAATTGAAAAACATCTGTTGGCTGTGGAAATGTGGTTTCTGAGGAAAATTTCAAAGAAATTCATGGACAGACAGAAAAACCAATGAACAAGTCCTTCAAGAAACAGATGAAGATCGTAAACTGATTAGAGTTATTAGACGTTGACAGTCAAATTTTTTTTGTGGCATGATATGAGAAGAAATGACTTGGAGAACTTGGTGACAACTGGCAAGATGGAAGGGAAGAGACCAATTGGAAGACCAAGAAGTAAATACCTGGATGACTTGGCCACGTGACATGGTCGAGACAGGAACACGGAACTGATGCACAACTCTGGTGATCGAGTGAGATGGCAAAACATGACCGCCCACGTTTATTGGCATGGCACATGATGGATGGAATATAAATTTATATTAAGTGAATAATAACAATAACGTACATTTTGTGGAACAAGCAAGTCACGTACATAATGGGACAGACACCAGTGCTTCTCATCGGCTGCCCACGGCCCGTCTGCCTGTATTGCTGTGACTCAGAAAAAAGATATTAATTGAAACGAGAAAAAGGTCGTTGAAGTGCTACATAGAACCTGTACTTTTGTATGGATGCGAAGCGTGGACAATGAGCAGTCAAACTGAAAAACATCTGTTGGCTGTGGAAATGTGGTTTCTGAGGAAAATTTCAAAGAAATTCATGGACAGACAGAAAACCCAATGAACAAGTCCTTCAAGAAACAAATGAAGATCGTAAACTGATTAGAGTTATTAGACGTTGACAGTCAAATTTTTTTGTGGCATGATATGAGAAGAAATGACTTGGAGAACTTGGTGACAACTGGCAAGATGGAAGGGAATAGACCAATTGGAAGACCAAGAAGTAAATACCTGGATGACTTGGCCACGTGACATGGTCGAGACAGGAACACGGAACTGATGCACAACTCTGGTGATCGAGTGAGATGGCAAAACATGACCGCCCAAGTTTATTGGCATGGCACATGATGGATGGAATATAAATTTATATTAAGTGAATAATAACAATAACGTACATTTTGTGGAACAAGCAAGTCACGTACATAATGGGACAGACACCAGTGCTTCTCATCGGCTGCCCACGGCCCGTCTGCCTGTATTGCTGTGACTCAGAGGACAGTCACTGCCTTGCAGGCTGATTGTGTACACGTTGTGGTAGTGTTAACGCACTGAGAACAGCCATCAAAGGAAAATATTGACCAACTATACTTTGATAATTGTGTATTGTCAGCTAATGAATACATATTCAAATGGCCCCTTGCAGGTGTAAGGTTTCCCAACCCTGATCTATCTATCTATATATATAGCGGTAGACGAACAATATCTCCGGCGGGCCTATTCTCGCCGGTCGCGAGATCCGCACAGTGGAAGGATGGGAGATTTGCTCGCAATAGACGAGCAATATCTCCTGCGGTATCTCCGGCGGGTCTACTCCCGGTGGTCGCGGGGTCCGCTAAGGTCAGGTGGAGAGTCTGACGATAGTGCACGCTTTACACAGGTGCGGACACTTGTGATTGACATATGTGCGCCCTTATGGTCCGGGCGCGTACAAGGCCCTCACCTATGGGACTTGGCTGAACGCCTCTAAGCCGGGTCCCTTGGGTTCCAGGGTCTGGCTATCACTCGCCACCTCCTTGTGGTGGCGAGGTCTCGGAGGTTTGACACTGTGCCGCCAGCGTCTGCAGCCTACCTTGTGCCAGACGTATTGGTTACCCATTCCTCTGGAAAACACAAGATTAGGCCGAGAGAGGGGACATGTCGTTTGGGCACCACATGTTTCTCTGAAGCTCTGCCCAGGCATTGTGATGGAACATTGGATATATATATATATATATATATATATATATATATATATATATATATATATATATATATATATATATATATATATAGAGAGAGAGAGAGAGAGAGAGAGAGAGAGACGTAAAAGGGAAACCACCATATTATCTTGCTATGAGTAGTTTTAAGAGCACTTCACATACAGGGAGTTCAGTAGTGACATTTTCTGAAACTTCAAACCACTCCACGGGTTCGTTTCACTGCTAACTTGAGACATTTTGTATGTGCCTAGATGTGAGGAGGTGTGAGTGTGTGTGGAGGATGTGTGTGAGTGTGGGGATATGTGTGGGTGGGTGATGTGTGGGTGGGGATATGCGTTTGGATGGGTTGGGGTGTGTGGTTTTGGTGGGTAGTGATATTTCTGGGTGTTGGTGGGATGTGTGGATGGATGTGTGGGGGTGAAAGTAGGGGTGTGGGAATTGGTGTGGGGGATGTGTATATGGGTGGATGATATGTGTATGGGATGGATGCGCGGGATGTGTGTTTATCTGGATGGAGATGTGTGGATGGTTTGAGGAAGTATGTGTGGGTGGCGGGGTTGTGTGGGTAGGGGATTGTGTTGGGTGGATTGGGGATGCAAGGGCTGGTGGGGAGAAGTGTATGGTGTGTGGGTGTGAGATATGTGTTTGGTGTGTTGGTGCGCGATGTGTGCATGATGTGTGGGTGGAGGGTATGTTTGTGGTGGTATGGGTGAGGATATGTGTGTGGGTGGAGGATAGTGGGTGATGTGGGGGATGTGTGTGATGGGTGCGAGGAATGTGTGTATGGGTGGGGTATATGTGGGGATGAGTAGGGGATGTGTGGTGGTTGGGGGAAGTATGTGGGGGTGTGTGGGTGGGAAATGTGTGCGTGGATGGGGAATGAGTGGGTGAGGGTGTGTGAGTGGCTTAGGGTTGTGTAGGTCGGAGAGGGAGTTGTATGTGTCGGGATGGGATGTGTGAGTGGGTGGAGGATGTGTGTGGGTAGGGGTATTGTGATCGTGAGATGTTTGGTTGGGGGTGGGTGGGTGGGTGGGGGTGTGGGTGCGTAGTCTAGGATGTATGCGTGAGTGAGTGTGTGTTCGTGGACGGGTAGGGAATGCGTGTGTGGGTGGGGAGAGGTGTGTGGTGTGTTGGTTGGGGATATTGTGTGGGTGAGGTATGTGTGTGTTTTGTGGTGTGTGAGTGGGGGTATGTGGGGTGGATGGGTAAGGGTATCTATGTGGGTGTGGGTGAGAATATTGTGTGGTATCTGGGTGGGGGATATGTGTGTGGTGTGTAAGTGGAGATGTGCTGGTGAGGGATATGTGTGTGTATGTGTGGTGCGTGGGTTGGGAATATTGCGTGGTAGGAGGTGTATGTGATGTGTGGGTGGGGGATTGGGTTAAGGCTTGTGTGGGTGGGTGGAAGTTGTATGTGTGGGTGGTGGGGTGTGTGTGAGTGGTTTGGGGATTTATGGGTGGTAAGGGAGATATGTGTGTGGGGGGGGGGGGGTTGGGACATGTCAGTTGGTTGGGATGTATGTGTATGGTTTGGGGATGTGTGAGTGGATGTGCGATGTGTGGGTTGGTGGGCGATTGTGTGCGTGGGGAGGGGAATATGTGGTCGATGGAGATGTGGCTGGGGGATGGGTGGTTTGAGGTGTGGGTGGGGAGATGATGTGTGGGTTAGGATGTGGATGGGCGTGGGATGTGTGGGTTAAGTGGGGGAATGTTTGTGGGTGGCGAGTGTGTTTTGGTTGGGGGATCAGATGAGGGTAGTGTGTGTGGGTGGGGGATGTGCGCGAGGGGGATGGGTCGGTTGGTGGGGTATGTATGTGTCCCTGGTGTGCGTGTGTGTGGGTAGGTGGGGGTGTGTGTGTGGATGGGGTGATGTATGGATAAGTGGGAGATGGGCCTCATAACATGTTAATAAGCCTTGTTTATGTTTACAACATTCATTTCACAATGTTTATTTTTCTTCCTATGTAAATGTATGATGCTCTTGATGAATGAAAGACGAGTGATTGGAAGGGTCGAATGTAAGACGGGCCTGCGCGCCCAATTTGTGACCCTAATAAAGTTGATTTGATTTGATTTGATTTGATTTGAATACCCTGACATGAGACCAAATCTTATATGAGTGCTAATCAATACCTGCCAAGTTATTTCTAGTTATATTTCACCAGTCTCAGAGGTTGTCCCGCTATTGATATTTTCTCACCACTACAACAACCACGCGACACCTGTTGAAACATACGCGTTAAAACTTAAATGTGAGGCGGCTTAATGGCTCCAAGGTTAACGATATGTTGTCATTGGTTACGTCTCATTAAGGTCTGGGTTCTGCTAGACAAGAGATGCACTTCTGCCTTGTGGACCTGACATTAACGATCCTTGTGGTCTCACAGACCACGTAATCTTCTATCTACATCAGCTGCGTCGAGTTATGTTGGTCTAGACTGATAATAACCTAATCATGTCGAGTCTATTTCAATTTTGAATCTGAGTAACACAAGTCTGAGATTTCCAGGTTACTTTTGTTCAACAACCTGCCAGGTGTAAATACCCTCACATGCACAAGCACACCTGTATCCAACCGGCTATTTCATTACCCATACTACTGTAAATTATTACTCTTTATGTCCCGAGACTAAGTCTCTTAGCGTAACCAGTGTATATCGGTATAGTTTAACAGATATAGTCTGACTACACAGAGTGTTAGTGCTTCCGTGTTGGTATTTCTACATGAAATACAATAATGGCCAGACTACATAGAGTGTTTGTTTTTCTACGTGAAATATAATTGTTAGACTACACAGAGTGTTGGTATTTTTACGTGAAATACAATAATATTTAGCCTACATTGAGTGTTGGTATTCTTATGTAAAATTCAAAAATAGTTAGTCTACACTAAGTGTTGGTATCCCAACGAGAAATGATTAACCTACACCGAGTGTTGATGCTCCCATCATGGCATCCCTACGTGAAATACAATAAAGGTTAGCTACACTGAGTGTTGATGCTACCATCATGGCAACTCTACGAGAAATGCAATAATTGTTAACTACACTGAGTATTGATGCTCCCATCATGGCATCCCTACGTGAAATACAATAATGGCTAGCTACACTGAGTGTTGATGCTCCCATCATGGCATCCCTACGTGAAATACAATAAAGGTTAGCTACACTGAGTGTTGATGCTACCATCATGGCAACTCTACGAGAAATGCAATAATTGTTAACTACACTGAGTATTGATGCTCCCATCATGGCATCCCTACGTGAAATACAATAATGGCTAGCTACACTGAGTGTTGATGCTCCCATCATGGCATCCCTACGTGAAATACAATAAAGGTTAGCTACACTGAGTGTTGATGCTACCATCATGGCAACTCTACGAGAAATGCAATAATTGTTAACTACACTGAGTATTGATGCTCCCATCATGGCATCCCTACGTGAAATACAATAATGGCTAGCTACACTGAGTGTTGATGCTCCCATCATGGCATCCCTACGTGAAATACAATAAAGGTTAGCTACACTGAGTGTTGATGCTACCATCATGGCAACTCTACGAGAAATGCAATAATTGTTAACTACACTGAGTATTGATGCTCCCATCATGGCATCCCTACGTGAAATACAATAATGGCTAGCTACACTGAGTGTTGATGCTCCCATCATGGCATCCCTACGTGAAATACAATAAAGGTTAGCTACACTGAGTGTTGATGCTACCATCATGGCAACTCTACGAGAAATGCAATAATTGTTAACTACACTGAGTATTGATGCTCCCATCATGGCATCCCTACGTGAAATACAATAATGGCTAGCTACACTGAGTGTTGATGCTACTACCATGGCATCCCTACGTGAAATACAATAAAGGTTAGCTACACTGAGTGTTGATGCTACCATCATGGCAACTCTACGAGAAATGCAATAATTGTTAACTACACTGAGTATTGATGCTCCCATCATGGCATCCCTACGTGAAATACAATAATGGCTAGCTACACTGAGTGTTGATGCTCCCATCATGGCATCCCTACGTGAAATACAATAAAGGTTAGCTACACTGAGTGTTGATGCTACCATCATGGCAACTCTACGAGAAATGCAATAATTGTTAACTACACTGAGTATTGATGCTCCCATCATGGCATCCCTACGTGAAATACAATAATGGCTAGCTACACTGAGTGTTGATGCTACTACCATGGCATCCCTACGTGAAATACAATAAAGGTTAGCTACACTGAGTGTTGATGCTACCATCATGGCAACTCTACGAGAAATGCAATAATTGTTAACTACACTGAGTATTGATGCTCCCATCATGGCATCCCTATGTGAAATACAATAATGGCTAGCTACACCGAGTGTTGATGCCCTCATTATGGCATCCATACCTGGAGAACAATAAAGGTTAGCTACACTGGATGTTGATGCTCTCATCGTGGCATCCCTACGGGAAAAGCAGTGGTGGTTACCTGTGGTCACGGGGTCGATCCTCGTGGGGGAGAATTCCAATTCTTAAAATTGACCAGGGCTCCCAATTCCATTCAGCCTTTAATGGATAACAAGATATGTCTTTGGACGTAAACGAGGGGGACGTGATACTGATCAATCACCAACAGAGTACCGCTGGTCTATAAAATATGGGTATAGCACCATAAACCCAATGTATAGGTATATTTTTAATGACTGTGCAGTGTTTGAAAATATTGCCGGTCCAAGTTTTGTATTCACCCTCTGTAAAGTTCATGCAACATAATAGGTAAATACAAAACTTGGACCGGTAATATTTTCAAACACTGCACAGTCATTAAAAATACACCCTGTACCTTTAGACGTGTCATGTGCGTTACTTATTTGAAAATTTATAGAGGGAAGACACAGACAATGAACATAAATAAAGCCAGTAATCTCTCTGGCTCCTAGGTACACCCGGCTTCAAATGGGTACCAAGATATGTATTGGGAAGTAAAGACGGCCGGCGGGATGTTGACTACATCAGTCTATACAATATGAGTCTAGCACCATATGCCCAGTGAAGGCGTGTTAAAGGGACATTTGCTTTAAATACAGGGTGTATTTTTAATGACTGTGCTGTTTTTGAAAATATTGCTGGTCCAAATTTTGTATTTACCTATTATGTTGCATGAACTCCATATAGGGCGAATAGACAATTTGGAACGGCAATATTTTCAAAAACTGCACAGTCATTAAAAATACACCCTGTACTTACTTCACTGCCGGTCTCTCTGGCCGAGGGGTTACAACACTTTCTCCGTAATCCAGTTTATCACGCAGAGTCTCGTAGCGGACGAGAGCTGGAAGCGGTTCGCGGCCGCTCAGAAAGCAATGGCAAACTACTGAGCGTAATCTTATCAAGAAATCAACAGACAGCTGAAAGATGCTGCTGTTGACAGCGATGTTCTGTAAAGGATATGCGGGAAAAAAGAAAAAATAACTTACTTCACTGAGTGTTCACGCTTTTATCATTGTAATCCCTCTGACCTGCGATTCAGTTGTAGGTTAATTTTATTCTTAAAACAACAGACCTAGGGGAAGACCGAGAAGAAAATACCTGGATGGCTTGGCCACATAGCATGGTCGAGACAGGAAAACTGAGCTGATCCACGACTCTGGTGATCGAGTGAAATGCCGAGTCACGACAGCCCACACTTTCCGGCATGGCACATGATTGATTGAAGCCTAATGGCTATTTCACTATTCACAGTACTGGAAATTACAATTGATGCTCCTTGAATGCTATGTTATGTTAAGTTATATCATTGACGTCAATGACATTTCCCCCTCCTTCTCCCCTCCTTTTCCTCGATCCTCCTCCCTTCCCCTTCTCCTCCTCTTCCTCCTCGTTCTCCTTTTCTTCTTCCTCCTAGTGGTGAAGACAAGTTTTGTCTTGAAGAAACCCAATCGCTGGCACATCAGCGTCTTTTAAACCCGGAAGGCAACTAGATACTAGTGTAACCTAATTACCGGATGGTGCCTATTATCAACATCAGATATCGGGTGCCCCAACTAGAAATTTCGTTAACTACAAGCAGACTGCATCTAGAATTTGCCAGAAGGTCCCTAGAAGATAATCAGGATGTCGAAGTAGAGATTAAAATAATACGTCAGAAAGTAATTTCTCTCTCTCTCTCTCTCTCTCTCTCTCGCTCTCTCTCTCTCTCTCTCTCTGTGAGTGAGTGAGTGTGTGTGTGTGTGTGTGTGTGTGTGTGTGTGTGTGTGTGTGTGTGTGTGTGTGTGTGTGTGTGTGGAAGCTACTAGCATGGTTTCTAGCTTATTGACGCATATTTTCATAGATCAATTGGCACTGGGCGGGTGATGTGGTCAGAATCATGCAGGCCGTCTTTGGCTACCAAGACATTTCCTGGTATCTATTTCAGGCTGGGTCGATCATGAGCCTAAGTTAATAGTCGCCTTAATGAGACATCGAACCTCCGGCCCACCGGACCGGTAGGCGAATGAACTTATCTCTCTCTCTCTCTCTCTCTCTCTCTCTCTCTCTCTCTCTCTCTATATATATATATATATAT
The DNA here is from genome assembly GCA_014155875.1 of Cepaea nemoralis. Taxonomy (NCBI): domain Eukaryota; kingdom Metazoa; phylum Mollusca; class Gastropoda; order Stylommatophora; family Helicidae; genus Cepaea; species Cepaea nemoralis. The sequence continues at coordinate 336,398 of JACEFZ010020486.1, forward strand.
ATATATATATATATATATATATATATATATATATATATATATGCAGACATTCTACCAGATTGATTTGAACACCGAAAACAATGGCTCATAAACAGCTAGTCTTAATCCGTTAAAAATAAAGCTCGATCGTTCGTTAGTTAGTTCATATTACATCACTTAAACATAAGTTGGCCACCATAGTAGACGTCATAATGACGTAGGAAAAACAGTAATGGAAAGCAAAGTGCGTGGAAGAAAAGTCAGGGGTCTATCAACAAGAAGATATACACAGGACAGTAGAATGAAAATGAAAACGCATGAGGCAACAGAACTGGCAAGAGATAGACAGTCAGTCTGGTGGACCGTGAAGACAGCGATATTCTGCGAAGGATCTTATGCAGGGTGATGATGCTAATGATGTGTAGTTGTTGTCTAATGTCCTTATTTTCTTCACTGAGCGTTCTGTATTGTCACTCTCAGTAGGTGTTAGGTTCAGAATCGACTTCACTGCACCCGGGATAATGCTACACGTGTGTCGTATCCTTCCTCACCTACCTTAGTAGAAACCTAAGAGTTTTGGTGCTGATTGTTCAAGTAGCAGCCTGATGAAAAGTCCGCTTGTCTTTTTTTCCTTCTTCCAGATGCTTTACCTTCTCTAGACCTGGAACATCTGTATGTTCTGCCCCTTTCCACAGAGCTGTAAACTCTCTTATAGAAATGAAGATCACTGCCCAGAAGAATAGACGTATCATATTCACGACACGCGTTCTGTCAAACAACACAAGCCAGTTCATAAGGAACCCACCAATTTATATTTTCCGAAGCACACTCTGAGAGTCCATTACCAACACAAGACATTGTTAGATGTACATCCTTCCAAAAGCGAAAAGCTGTCGTCACAACCTCCACTTCCAGTCTCACGCTAGAGGTTGTGATATCGTACGCCAGTCTCATTGTTTACACATTGACCGTACGATTTTGCAATGAATACCCAACGACTTATATTGCACCCCACGACAGTGGGTAGGTAGTTAGTTAGTTAAACAATTACAGCCAAATCGAGCCATAACTTAATCTTAGGTCGTACAGGCAGCAGAATGGAACCAAGGATCAAAATTTACTGGCTAAACACTGAATGATGTCTGGCAGCAAGCGGTCAACTTCACGGTGCCCGCCTACTCTCTAGTTCTATTACAAATATTCAGAGGTATTGACGATTTTAAAGATCAGCGGTAGAAGAGATACAGATAGACAGAGATAAATGCCACTGGATGACCAAATGGGATGCCATGGAGGATTATCATCAGTATATTTGATCCAGAACACCAAGGACTGAGATCTGTGGAGATACACGAAAGTCTGCGCCATTTGGCAGGGCCGACGATGATGACGGATTGACACTCACAGAAGTCAAGGAAAGAAAAGGTTATGTTGGTGGTCAAATTTGTGGTTTTACTATGTCTTAAATTTGGATTCTGACAATGGAATATGCAGCTTTTGAACTAAAGTCACACTGATGTCTTGAAAAGTCCTAGAACTAACCTGGATGTGAACCGGCCTAATTAGCAACTTAGCCGAGCAAATGTTCGTTGGATGATCAATGGGGTAGAGGACAGAGATATTGTATCAAGATCATGGACTAGCTGTATTGAATTGTTGAACTATAGTGTGTTTTTTTGTTTGTTGCCTTAATATAAAATTCAATATCTCAGTAACCAAATGAGGGAAAATGATGAGATTTAGTATATAACCTTATCATTATGTCCACCCAACAAAAAAATTTTGTTCTGGAGATTTTACAGCAGATTTCAAAGTTAGTTTATATGCGGTATATTAATTACGACTTAGAGATTACGTCCATGGTTTGAACAGTATTACACCTTCACCAAGACACGTACCCGCATTTATAAAAATTTTCACGTGATTTCCGTTTTGAAACAAACAGCGCGAAGATTCAGAGGTGTCTCCAAATGGGGGTTCTTTCATGAAACGTGATTATATAAATAAACTAGCTGACACGGCCCGGCTTCTGGCGGGGATCTATTTATCTATCTATCTATCTATCTATCTATCTATCTATCTATCTATCTATCTATCTATCTATCTATCTATCTATCTATCTATCTATCTATCTATCTATCTATCTATCTATCTATCTATCTATCTATCTATCTATCTATCTATCTATCTATCTATCTATCTATCTATCTATCTATCTATCTATCTATCTATCTATCTATCTATCTGTCTGTCTGTCTGTCTGTCTGTCTATCTATCTATCTATCTATCTATCTATCTATATATCTATCTAATCTATCTATCTGTCTGTCTGTCTGCCTGCCTGCCTGCCTGCCTGCGGGCCGACCCACCCACCCACCATCCGATCGACCGACCGACCCACCGACTGACCGACCCACCCACCCACCCAGTCAGCCAGCCTGCCAGCCATCCACCCACTTACCTTTCTGCCTACCTACCTACCTACCTACCTACCTACCTACCTACCTACCTACCTACCTACCTACCTTTCTGTCTGTCTGCCTGTCTGTCTGTCTGTCTGTCTGTCCGCGCTATTAAATATTGATAAAAGTTACTGGAAAAAACCTCAGGACCATGTGTTGAAAGAGACAGAGGACTATTGGAGAAAGGATGGATTGAATTTTATGCAACCGAGAGCAATCATCAACCTACTGGAATCGTCCGACACAGATTAAGGTCTGAGCAGATCGCAGACCTTAATCAACGTACACACTTACTGGGATATTTTGCTCCAACTATTCAGACGAACTGCAGGCCCTAAACATTACAGCATCAGCATCAGCTGAAGAAACAAGAAGGAAATGAAAAATAAGGTAAGAAATATATTCCTTCTACTTTCCTGTTAATTTACAAATTATTTACCCCGTGCCTCTGTAAATTCTCTGTTTTTACTAATATTACACATTGCACCCCTCTCGGGAATCTCCGTGGTGAAGTGGTCAAGCCGTCTGACTCGGACTCCGAAGGTTGTATGTTCGATTCCGGGCCGCGTCCTTCATTTCACGAGTGCATTTTTTCGGAGACTCCCGAGGGTCGTCGCTGGAACTACGGAGTTCGTGCTTTGTGCGACGCTTTCCGCGCTGCGGAAAGAAACTGAGCCATATGGGATAAAAACCCGGTGCAATGCAGCCGACCCTGTCGATTTTAAGCTAGTTCTTTCATTACACCCACTCCCATACGAATCCGGATACGCCTTTGTGTGTCATCAGAATTGACAGGTCTCCCATTACCGTAAAAATAACTTTGTTAACGAGAAATCACTAGTTGTTCAGCAAAACATCAAAGGAATGTCGCCGCTTTCAATGATTTAGGTTGTTTTTGGACCTATCAAAGACATATTCCTTGGGTGGGGGTAAATATAAGACGGCTGGAAAAATTTTATAACGATGCAACAGACAGTTTTCAAAATAATTGATCGTGAATGAAGGCAAACAAATGTGGACATACTATAGGCAATACTGATGGCCAACGGCTGATTAGAGTAGAATCACAACACAATGCAGCAACGATTTAAAATAATTAAATAATATATAATATTTGTCCCATAACAGTTTACTGCTATGTGTCTGTGATATGATAGCGCCATAACATTGTGTAGGCCTAGAGCAAGGAATGCATAAATAAATACACAAGTATTTTTTTGGCATTCATAGAAGTAGAGTTAAGAATTAGGGACTAGACCAGTGGTTCTCAACCGGTGGGGAATTCCCAGGGGGGAATTTTAGGGATTCCGGGGGGGGGGGGGGGGAATGAAGACCATTTCAAGATCGCGTTAATACAAGAACCGATTACTTGATATTGTTTTTCTCCTTCATACTTTACAGTTATGTATGTCTCATCCTTCTAAAATTCATTTTATAAAGTAAGTAGACCCACAAATCATGTTTTATGTGGATGTCTAGACTTGTTTTAGTATATGCTATTAAATTTACCTTCCATTTTTACGTATACTGTGTAGGGGTGAGGGATTTGTAGATAGAAAATATGAAAAGGGGGGGGGGGGATGACGTTCTGAAAATACGGTGAAGGGGGGCACGGGCCAAATATTTGATAGGAAGGGGGGGGGGGGAATGACGTTCTGAGAATATGGTGAAGGGGGGCACCGGGCCAAAAAAGGTTGAGAACCACTGGACTAGACATTGGCACCGACCAATCATTTCTTTTCTTTACATGTTCGTTATTATACTGGACACAGCATTAAGGTCTGATGTGTTCGTGTGGTTTTTATTTGACCTATGCTGGTGTAATGTAAAATTCTGAGACCTATTGTGCTATTTCAATAATTAGATACGAATTCAGTACATATTCCGATGTTGTAGGTTTATATGGATGATAGACCTGGCTAATGAAGACACTTTTCTTGGGGTGTCTACTTAGTCTGCGTCGAAGTACACTTGTTCCCACAGCGAGGCGCTGTCGTCGTTTGGAGGTGACAGGTTCCTGGTCGTTAACTAAAGCTTTCAATTTGTATGTTGTCTAGTGCATCCTCTAGTCTCTAATTCTTACCTCTTATTCTATGAGCGCCAAACAATACGTGTGCATTTATTTATGAACTGTCTTAGTGCTCCCAAAAGAATCCCCAATTGATATTTATGTTCAAGGAGGAAGGGGCGGTCAGGCGTTCACCTCTGTGTGACAAGCGACGAGAAGGCGTGAAACCCGCATCCCACAATCCTCGTGACATTACCCTTCGGAGTTCGCTATCAACTTAGCAACACGCCCGTATTTAAAATAATCACCGGATATAAATTCCATAGTTTCCGCTTCTTTTCAGTTGAAGAACATCAAAGTTGTACATGGAAAAAACAAAACGGCTAAGCTAACCTGGAAATAACCTGGCCTCATTAGCAACTTAGCCGGGCAAATGCTTGTTGGATGATCAATGGAATACAGGACAGAGGTATTTTGTCAGGATCATGGTTTAGCTGGTTTGAATTGTTGAACTAGGCATTATTGATGGCCAACGGCTGATTAGCTGTACATCCGGTTAAGTGGATGCTCTTGAAATGTCACGTTCGTTAGAGGAAACTTCAGAATTGTATACGATTTTTCTTGTTGTTGAATCTTTGTCGAGGTTTCTATCGTCTGAAATTCACTGATTGCAAGGTTGAAGTCACTTTCTGCGGTCATGACCTCAAAATTTGTTTTTGTGTATGGAACGTTGGATTAGGGATCTATACATGTTTTGTGGTCAGAGGGAAATAAATATCTACAGGACACTGTTGCACTTCTCTAGGGGAGGTCAGCATGGCGGAATCGATAAAAACGATCGTTATTAAACATCCGGTGTGCTGATGTCGAGGTAGCGGATTCAACGCACCGGTCTGTTGGCCTAAAATGTTGACTTCTCGTCCGTGACTTGAGGACGTAAATTACAAGTACTCATAAAGTCGGAGTGGATTTGTCTGATGGCGAGGGACTTTGATATTGGGGAAAGCTAATCCACACGCAAAAATAAGCCCAGTGCACCAGAAGTAGAAGCACGTGAATGGACTACGCATGAGTTCAAAGTGAGTGAACGAAAAAAAACATCTCTATAAATATAGAAAATACGCCGACCAACACGCTTACAAAGAGTGTCCGCTGGCCAAGCTGGACACTGACTTCAGAGCACCCAACAGCAAACGAAAATGCGCCAACTGTCTGGGCACACATAGAGCACGATACTTGGGCTGTCTGTACCTCCAAAGACACAGAGACGTATTGAAAATCGCCATTATCACTAAGACACCATTTAAGGAAGCAATGCGGAGGTGCGAGGCAGCCACAGGCATCTCACAAACGGAAAGAGTACAGCTGCAGAGCGAGATCGACGAGTTGAAAAAGCAAATCAAGCTGCTACAAACACCGACGACGAATAGCGAAAATGAAAAGCTGCTGGCGGAAATAAAAGAAATCCAGCAACAGATCAAACAAGAAGTTGAGACCATGGTTCAAGCGACGAAGAAAAACGAAGAAATTTTACAAGAAATCAAGGCGGAGAGAGAAATGCTACTAAAGTATAGAGAACAAAGCAAACCAACAGAAGCAACGGAAAAGAACATAGAAAACCCGCAACAAAAGAGCGAATCGGAACCGCAAGATATAGCAAACGGTCCAACCACGACACCCAAGAAACTCAAGGGGAAGCCAATATCCCGGCAAATCTCCGAAGAAAACCCAGACGAACACAAGAACGTCAACACAGAGGAGCTGCTTTCACTGCAGGAGCTTATCGCGCAATGCAGAGAAACGGAGCGGCTATTGCCACTCAGGCAAAAGGAATACAGAAGACGCATGGCAGAAAAGTATCCCAAGAAATTCAAAGAGTGGCAGAAGTTCCCAGTGTACCCAACTCTACACCTAACTGATGAATACCAATTTGGATGCTACTACGATAACGGAGAATTCGTCCCATGGTATACAAGAGAAGTAGAAATGGAAAGACAACAAAAAAATCAAGCTCTAGAACGAATAAAAGCGCAAGCAAGAAAACGCACACATCGACAAGCTCATGAAGGCAATTCACACAACAGGAAGCAAAAAGAACAAATAAAATGTCCTTTAAGGACTACACCCAGCCAAGCGAAACACACAAGGAGCCAACACTGACAGAAGAAAGCGCCAAAAGAGATACAACTTGCCGGCCAACGAATCCCCCAGCTGAAGACATAGGCATAAAGTCGTCAACCTGGATAAGCCAGCAAAACACTGGCGCAAGGAAATAAACAAACTTACTTCGCACCATGAACCACCAGGACAATAACTGACGCCACATGGGCTGGTTAGCGAAGGGTGGAAAGTTTCGTTTTTTTTTTCCTCAAATGGACTTCGGACTTCGGAAGCAAAGGCAAACTACTGAGCGTAATTTTCCCAAGAAATCAACAACAGCGGTAAAATGCTGGTGTTGACAGCGATGTCCTGTAATAGGATATGCGAAAAAAAAATCCCCCCTCCCTACACAGTATACGTAAAAATGAAAGCTAAATTTAATAACACATACTAGAACACGTCTAGATGTTTACACAAAACATAATTTGCGGGTCTTCTTATGTTGTAAAACGAATTTCAGAAGAGCAATAAGTTCAGCACCGTAAAGTATGGAGGGAAGAAAAAAAATCAAGTAATCGGTTCGTGTATTAACGTGATCTTGAGAAAATCTTACTCCCCCCCATAGAAACCGTAAAATTCCCCCTCTGGGGGTGGGGGTGGGGGGTGATTCCCTACCGGTTGAGAACCACTGGTCTAGAGGACTGTCTGACCTTGTTGGGACATCAGAGATTGATTCTAATCCAGAATCTGTGACACAATCTTCTAGAGCAGTGGTTCTAAACCGTGGGGAATTCCCCCCCCCCCCCCCCCGAGGGAATTTTAGGGTTTCAAAGGGGGGGGGGGGGAATTAAGATTATTTCCAGATTGTGTGAATAAAATAACCCATTACTTGATATTGTTTTTCCCTTCATACTTTACAGTTCTGTACGTATCACCCTTCTGAAATTCATTTTATAACGTAAGTAGATCCGCAAATCACTTTTATGTAGATGTCTAGACTTGTTTTAGTATGTGCTATTAGATTTAGCTTCTATTATTACGTATATTATGTAGGGGCAGGGGGAAATTTTTAGGGAGGAAATACGAAGAGGGGGGGGGGGGGAATGACGTGCTAAAAATATGGTGAGGGGGGGGGAAATGACGTCCTAAAAATATGGTGAAGGGGGGCACGGGCCAAAAAAAGATTGAGAACCACTGTTCTAGAGGACCTGTCTGACCTTGTTGGCTCATCAGAGATTGATTCTAATCCAGAATCTGTGACACAATCTTCCAGAGGACTTGTCTTGACCATGTTGGGACATCAGAGATTAATTCTAATCCAGAATCTGTGACACAATCTTCCAGAGGACTTGTCTGATCATGTTGGGACATCAGAGATTGATTCTAATCCAGAATCTGTGACACAATCTTCCAGAGGACTTGTGTTGACCATGTTGGGACATCAGAGATTGATTGTAATCCAGAATCTGTGACACAATCTTCTAGAGGACTTGTCTGACCATGTTGGGACATCAGAGATTGATTCTAATCCAGAATCTGTGACACAATCTTCTAGAGGACTTGTCTGACCATGTTGGGACATCAGAGATTGATTCTAATCCATAATCTGTGACACAATGTTGGATATGCAAAGATTCATTTCATGCTGTGTCTGCGCAGCTGCGCGGGGTTTTGGTGCATGATAAGGCATATATGCTCATGGGGCTATGGGATATTATGTACAGTGTAGAACAGAGACACCATCATTGACTGGAGAGAATGGTGACTCAAGCAGTGACCAGAGCATCTGACGGACACTCAGCACTCCGAGGGGTGACCAAACGGACACAGAATCACATTGCAACTGGTATCATTAGTACTGGGACTCTGGTTGTCGGGCGGGACGCGTATGGGAATGTACCGAGGGTTGCAATGTCGTAACTCATTTCATGCGTATGCCGCACATTCAAGCCTCTTGTGATTGCAAACATGGCGGCTTTCTGCAATGGACAACATTTCTTGACATACTTCGGGCGACCTGGTTTAAAGGCAGGTAATTCAATCACCTGTTCACCTTCCTCTCATGTTTATGTTGATCGATCTTGATTGAGATGGTTTTTGATACCTGCACTAAAATGATACATCCATATGTTGTCTTCTGTTATAAGTGGAGGCGTTAGCGGAGTTGATAGGCGACTGTGCTGATAATGTCGTGCTGATAATGTCGCGAGCATGGTCGGATGAGAGTTCGATGCCTGGGCTTGTCCCCTTCTAAGTGAGGGAAAGATTGGCCGCCTATTCCTCCATGCATTCAGGCCTACAAAATGTGATATCCCTATCCATCCCAGATCCATAGCAGAAACTTCTAGAGGACGAATAGAAAACGAATGTTGCCATGTGTTGTGGGTTAGTTGTGGATGATTACTTTAACATGTTTTGTGGGTTAGTTGTGGATGATTACTTTAATGTTGCCATGTGTTGTGGGTTAGTTGTGGATGATTACTTTAATGTAGCCATGTGTTGTGGGTTAGTTGTGGATGATTACTTTAATGTTGCCATGTGTTGTGGGTTAGTTGTGGATGATTACTTTAATGTTGCCATGTGTTGTGGGTTAGTTGTGGATGATTACTTTAATGTTGCCATGTGTTGTGGGTTAGTTGTGGATGATTACTTTAATGTTGCCATGTGTTGTGGGTTAGTTGTGGATGATTACTTTAATGTTGCCATGTGTTGTGGGTTAGTTGTGGATGATTACTTTAATGTTGCCATGTGTTGTGGGTTAGTTGTGGATGATTACTTTAATGTTGCCATGTGTTGTGGGTTAGTTGTGGATGATTACTTTAATGTTGCCATGTGTTGTGGGTTAGTTGTGGATGATTACTTTAATGTAGCCATGTGTTGTGGGTTAGTTGTGGATGATTACTTTAATGTTGACATGTGTTGTGGGTTAGTTGTGGATGATTATTTTAATGTTGCCATGTGTTGTGGGTTAGTTGTGGATGATTACTTTAATGTTGCCATGTGTTGTGGGTTAGTTGTGGATGATTACTTTAATGTTGCCATGTGTTGTGGGTTAGTTGTAGATGATTACTTTAATGTTGTTATGTGTTGTGGGTTAGTTGTGGATGATTACTTTAATGTTGTTATGTGTTGTGGGTTAGTTGTGGATGAATACTTTAATGTTGTTATGTGTTGTGGGTTAGTTGTGGATGATTACTTTAATGTTGTTATGTGTTATGGGTTAGTTGTAAATTACACTTTTGCAGAAAGCCATAATGCCGCAGAGAGCAAGTTTAAACAGATTAATAAGTCCGTCTCACGCCATTGAAACAAATCTCCTTAAAATGCATTTGCTGACAAGCAACATTAGATAATTTACAGTGAAAAACAGCGTGTACCCAGACTGTCACACTTTTTTTAAATGCCAGAAAATGCGAAGACGCGTGCATAAATCTCCCACCTGGGCCTCTTGGGTCATTGAGTACACTTTCTTCAATCTATTATGTATGATGTCTTAGCATAGCGTTCTGGTAATATGTTTTTCAAATCCCTAATGGTCTTACACTGTCTCACATACACCTGGTTAGTCTCATGTACTTTATCTTTATTGTTATTTTAAAACGCTTCCTAGAATGTAGCATCTTGACAATAAACATTGTCACGCCTCACTGTTTCATTCACTCATTCTAGAATGTATCATCCTGACAATAAACATTGTCACCGCCTCACTGTTTCATTCACTCTTTCTTTCCATATGATGAACTGTCTTTTGTTGCATGTCCTTTTGCGGCACGTTGCAATCAACCTAGGGTAATTATCAGGGCAAGGTTACGTTCCACATTTGCCATTACTCTCTCAGAAATGAACCCATTACTACACCATCAGCGCACGTGAAGTGTAAGAGCGAGTGCTCTTAACCTATTTGCAGCACTGACCTCTAATGTAATTAACAGAGGAGTTACATTGAGAGTATAACAGTTAAACACCATTTAATGTCTCTTTTCCACCCAGGCTCCTAGGTGTGCCCAGTCTAAAATGGACACCGAAAAATATGGACAGTAAAGGCGACCTGTATTGACAACATCCAGCAATTGCATTAAATTATTCTGACATAGTTACACTAGATGCCGGCTCCCTGGCCGAGGGGTTAGCGCGCAAGTCATTCTTCATCCAACGTTATATATCACCTTCAAGCTCTGTGGCGATGGGCGAGCGGCGAAGCGGCAGGCGTGGGTACGCTGGCAGCCGTAGTCGCAGACCTGCACACAGGCTGCTCAGGCCATATGGTCGTCTTCTACTGACCGGAGCAGCAGTGGGATTCGGCAGCCCCCTGAGCGACTGAGCAGCCCTCTATGGGAACACACTGCTCACCTCCATAGCATGAGGAAGGGGCTAGAAAAGGTGCCCTAAACATTGTCTGCTCCATCACTACCTAACCAGCTAACCGCGGTTGGTGGGTACCCTAACAGCGGTCGACATACAAACAAAGTAACATTGGAATAGACATCAACTACCGTATGGATGGAAAGTTATTCAATCTCAGAAGGCTGAAAGCTAAAACCAAAATTAACAGCGACACCGTCAGAGAGCTCCTGTTTGCTGATGATTGCGCTCTATACGCCAACTCAGAGGCGGACATGCAACATAATGTTTCAGCTTTCTCACATGCCTGTGCCAACTTTGGGCTCAATATCAACTTGGAGAAGACTGTAGTTATGTACTAGCCAGCTCCAGGGAATAATCAAAGTGAACGATCATAGACTAAATGTTGTGGACAAGTTCACTTATCTTGGCAGCACTGTGTCACAAGCTGTCACAATTGATGACGAAGTGAATGCAAGAATCTCCAAGGCCAGTGCGGCCTTTGGCAGTCTGTACAAGAATGTGTGGGACAGAACTGGAATAAGCCTGCAAACAAAGCTAAAAGTCTACAAAGCAGTTGTATTATCCACACTGCTATATGCTTGTGAAACCTGGACTGTTTATCAGCGACACGCTAGGAAATTAAACCACTTCCACACAGTCTGCCTAAGGAAGCTACTGAAGATTAAATGGCAAGACAAGATTCCAGACACTGAAGTCCTAGAAAGAGCGTCCATGCCCAGTATCCAAACTGTACTGATGAAGAATCAGATTCGCTGGGCTGGTCACTTGACTCGCATGCCAGATCACAGGCTCCCGAAACGAAATTTTTACAGCGAGTTGCGTTGTGGTAAACGCTCCCAAGGTGGCCAGAGGAAACGCTTTAAAGACACTCTGAAAATCTCACTGAATGCTTTTGGAATTCATCATGACATCTGGGAGGCTGCAGCCAGAGACCGAAATTCGTGGCGTGCATCACTACGCAAGGGTGCAGTCAACCAGGACTGCAAGAGCTGTGAAGAAAAGGCAGGACAGAAAAACCACTGCAGGAAATCCTCCTCCAGAAACGTCAAGCATTCTTTGCCCACATTGTCAAAGAACATTTCGAGCCAAAATAGGCCTTATCAGCCATCTAAGAACCCACGGCTCCATACCTTCAACCCCACTGGATGAAATGAATGGTCATCATCATTCTTGATGGACAAACAACAAATAAATAGCTGTGAGACAAAGAAAAGTGCTAAAGTGTAATGTAGAATTTATGCTGTTGTTGGTACGTAAAACATGGACAATAATAGGATAAAATGAGATGAGAAATGTTTAATGGCAGTGGAAATTTTTTTTTTTTTTTAAATTCGCATATCCTTTTACAGGACATCGCTGTCAACAGCAGCATCTTTCAGCTGTCTGTTGATTTCTTGGCAAGATTACGCTCAGTAGTTTGCCATTGCTTTCTGAGCGGCCGGCTCAATTATCCCGCAAGTCACCAGGGGGGGGGGGGGGGAGAACCGCTCCCAGTTCTCGCCCGCTACGAGACTCTGCATGATAAACGGGATTACGGAGAAAATGGTGCAACCCCTCGGCCAGAGAGACCGGCAGTGGAAATATGGTTTCTGAAAAAATGCAGAAAACAAAAATAGAGGCGGAGAGAGAGAGAGAGGAAGGGGAGAAGATGAGAGAGAGATGAGGGAGAGAGATAGAGGGAGCAAGAGAGAGAGGGGGGAGGGAGAGGAGAGAGAGAGAGAGAGAGAGAGAGAGAGAGAGAGAGAGAGAGACGAATAAGACTGTTCTTTAAGAAACAAATGGAAACAGTAAATTGAGTGGAGATATTAAACAAAACAATCAAGATGTTTTTGGGACCTTATGAGAAGAAAAAGAAACAACTGAAAACATATTGACAACTGACAAACTTTATAGAAAAAGAGGAAAATAAAGAGATATAACCTGGATGGTTTGGTCATATGGCGTAATCAGAACATGCAAGCGTACATGATCCACGACTTTTAATCATGCGAGATCGTACCGTGACCGCCCAGGTCTATTTGGAATGGCACATGATGATAATCATATATTTTAAACTGTTCTCTTCCAACGAGCCATTGCATTAAAGCATTCAGTAATCTTTACTATTTAAGATATAAGTAATAACTTTTAATTCCGCAGTGAACAACTGTTACTTACCCTTTAAGATATAAATAATAAATTTTAGTTCCGTAGTGAAAAACTTACTTAATCTTTAATAAATAAATAAAAGAGTTCAGTTCCACAGTGAGCAAATGTTACTTACTCTTTAATATATAAGTAAAAAAATTGTTAGTTCGGTAGTGAAAAACTAACTTACTCTTTCAAACATAAGTAAAACTGTCAGTTCCGTAGTGAGCAACTGTTACTGACTATTTAAGATATAATTATCAATAACTTTCAGTTCAGTAGTGAACAACTGTTACTTAATCTTTAAGATAAAATTATTAATAACTTTCAGTTCCTTAGTGAGCAACTGTTACTAACTATCTCATCTCATCTCCTTGCGTGCGGTGTGTGAGTTGGGAATATTGCGTGGTAGAGAATGTCTGTGATGTGCGGGTGGGGGTGTGTGTGATGGGGGATTGGGTTAGGGCATGTGTGGGTGGGTGGAGGATGTATGTGTGGGTGGTGGGGTGTGTAGCCATGCTGTTCCCACTTCTCCTGCTGCTTTAATTAGTTCATTTGGTATTTCATCTTGTCCTGGTGATTTGTTCCATGGGGATAATCTGTCGGCTTCTATAATTCTTCTTTCAGTATGTCTGGTTCTAGTTTTTCGGTGGCATTTGTGGCGGTTTCTTGAATTCCTGTGACATCTGATGGGATGTTGAGAAGTTGTTCGAAGTACTGTTTCCATATTATCAGGATTTGTTTTTGTTCATTTATTGGTTCTCCATTTTCGCTGTTAATTATTTAAGTTGGGTCAAAGGATTCTCCGCTGGTTCTCATTGTACTTATCTGTTTGTAGAAGTTTCTAGTTGCCTCTTTGTAGTTTTTATTTAAGGTTTCTCCAAATTCCTCCCTGTCTTTTTGTTTTCTCTCTTTACTATTCTATTCACATGTCTTCTCGCTATTCTATATTCTATGTAATCGAATTCCTGTTTGCTCTTCGACCACTTTTTATATTGTTCCTTTTTGTCTTTTACAGCTTTCTTTACTTTTGCGTTCCACCTACTTGTTATTTTCTTTATCCGTATTTTGCGTTTTTTCGTGGTTCCACATGTTATTGTTGCAGTATTTAAAATTCTTGATTTGAACATCTCCCATTCTTCTTCCACTATCTTTCTTTCTATAGGTAATTTTACAAAGATTTAAATTAGTTCTTTCTCATAATTTTCCATCACTGCCTCGTCTTTAAGGTTTGTTAAGTTTACTGATTTGCATGGCATGTATTTTCCTGATCTTTCCTTTATTCTACTGATGGTTCTTATTGTGGCAGCGACTGCTTTGTGGTCTGTCTTTATACTTAAGTTGGACACTGCCCTTGCATCTTATATATTTCTCTTTCTGTTATTTCTTGTGAATATAAAATAAATTTGATTTTTGGTATCAAGATCGTTCCATTTATACCAGGTGTATATTTGTGAGTCTTTCTGTTTATAGAATGTGTTTGTTGTATAGAGATCGTGTTGGCTGCATAACTTTATCATCTGTCACTAACTATATAATATATAATTATTAATAACTTTCAGTTTAGTTGTGAACAACTGTTACTTACGAGTGATCATGGCGAATTGGTTAAGCTGCGTTCTTGCCCCTGTGCAGTGCATTCGGTAGAGGCTAGCTGCACTGCGGGGAGGGAGTGGGGGAGACTGAGCTGTATAGGAGATAATACTTAGTTCACTGAAGTCGGTCCGCTTGGCTTTTAAGCCCAGTTTAAATCTACAAGAATGATACAGCTGTAAGCTTTGTCTATGATTTCCCATGTGTCGTCGGGGTCCTCAAGGTAGTCCAAACCAGCATCACTTACACCTACAATACCTGACGCAAGAGACGACCAAAGAGGTGTGGCCTGAGACTGGATACCTCATCCTAAAGAAAACTTTAGCTGCAGACTCCAACCAATCATGAACAAGTCCACAAACAGCTTGGCTCAAGTTAGTTAATGGCCTATGATCCATTGGGATATAAAAGGCTGCAGAAAAAAGGAATCTAGGGATAATTTGCTATTTACCACTGATCCTAGATATGTAAAATGGTCTACCATCTCTAGTTCGGCGTCGTCAATAAAGATTGATGGTACCCCATGTGCACCTTGTGACATAATCTGTGTCTTCATTTTGCTAATTCTTAAACCAAATTTAGAACAAGCATTGGAGAATGCAGATAGTAGACATTGCAATTCTTCCTCAGAGTGGGTCGTAACTGCAGCATCATCTGCAAAAAGCAACTCTCTGATCAGTACCCTCCTAATTTTGGTCTTGACCTTCAATCTCAGAGCATTGTAAAGACCGCCATCTGAGCGTGAGTGAATGTATATACCACCATCCTGATCACGAAATGCATATTTCAGTAGAAGTGAAAAGTATATTCCAAAGAGGGTGGGAGCTAGTACACAACCTTGCTTAACTCCACTCTTGATTTCAAATTCTTCAGAAGTTGCACCATCAAACTTGATTATACCCTTCATGCCTGTGTGGAATGATTCTACAATGGATAGAAGAGTTGGTGGGCAGCCAATCTTCTTTAGTGCCTTGAACAGACCCTCACGACTGACCAAATCAAATGCCTTTGTGAGGTCGATGAAGGCAATAAACAGTGGCTGATTCTGTTCACGGCATTTTTCTTGCATTTGTCGCAATGAGAATATCATATCAATGGTAGACGGGTTCTGTCGAAAGCCACACTGTGATTCGGGGTAGACTTGATCTCCTAGTACTTGAAGTCTGCGCAGAACAATTCTGGCAAATACTTTTCCAACAATACACAGAAGTGAGATACCCCTATAGTTGTTGCAGTCGCTCTGATCGCCCTTGTTCTTGTACAGTGTTATGATGTTTGAATCTTTGAAATCCTGTGGGACTTGTCCTTCTCGCCAGCATAGCTCTATTATCTGGTGGATCTGTAGAGTGAGTGTGTCTTGCCCACTCCTTATAACCTCTATTGGAATCCCATCCTTACTTGGAGCCTTGCCAGATGCAAGTTCATTTATAGCACACTTAACTTCTGTTATGGTGGGAAGTGTGTCCAGGTGGTCAAGAGTTGGTAGAGCCTCTATGGCGTTGAGGGCATCATCCGCTAGTTTGGTCTCACTTGAGTAAAGCTCCAAATAGTGCTCTACCCATCTCTCCATCTGCTGTTTCTTATCAATAATGATTTCTCCAGTCAAGAATTTCAATGTTGCACTTCTTTTGATCACTGGACCACAGGCTTTCTTTATTCTTCATACATGCTTCTTATGTTTCCCTTATCACTTGCGATTTGAATGGACTCACATAACTTGATCCAATAATCATTTGCACACTGCCTGACAGCCTTTTGCACATCCTTCCTACCGTGCCTGAGCTCACTCAGAGTGTTACGCGTTGGTCTTTCCTTGTTTCTTAGGAGAGCTTTCTTCTTCTTATCAATGTCACGGAAAATAAACTTGTTAGTTGCGATCGATGACAAACAAGACCCGACATTAGTCTGCAAAAACAACCAACCCTTTGATGTTGTACAGACTGAGAAAAATACGTCGTTAAAACTGTCTACACACGATCGGCATTTCTAACTGAGAAACAAGATACGTCGCGTCAAAATGTCTACCCCTGGTCGGCGAATCTTTATGATGTGGGTTGTTCGAGAAACGAATAACAACGCCAAACGTCTGCCAAGGCGGTAGTAGCCTTTGAAGTGCTAGACGGAAAGTCTGGACAGACGCAGGATGGATTCTGTGATGTGGGGAATTCTGTGGTTCACAGACAGACTGAACTATTGATGTACTGGACAAAGAATTTCCCCAAATGAGAGCAAATTTGACGGCGTATTGACTCCAGTTAGTCTAGAACAGGAGGAGGAAACCAGATTCTGGACGGATCAGCGTCTAGACGTTTTGGTGACATCACTCCAGCCCATATAAAAAGCGTTGCGGTAAACAAGTGGAGTTAGTCGATCAAGATTTCTGAAGTGGGAAAGATCGGTGCAGTTTTCCGAGTTGTGCTCAATGAAAGAAACTAGGGTGTTAAATTGTTGATATTTATCGGCGGACATAGATCCAGTCTGTGATTGCCTAGTTTCGATTAGCAACCGGAATAGGCATATGGTAGGCTATTAACCATATCTAACTTAGAGTATGATTAGGAATAGAGTACAGTACTGTGCGGGGATATAATGTATTATAGGTGTGGTGATATAATGTATTATGATTAGTGATAGAATGTTCTATAAGTGCGGTGCTAGAAAGTATCATAGGAGCGTCGGCACTAGTATTCTATTGTGTGGCTTCAACTAGCTTGTGTGATATATCATTTTACTCAGGGAGTTGAGGACAATGTAGTGGAGTAATAATTAGAGAGATTAAGGATGGTTGAGAGGGAGGAGAGGAATGTGACATGGTAGGATTTTCCAGTAGGGCATCCGCGGGGTTTCTACCCGTTCCTTTATTCTTTCCTGGTGTTGCCATGTCTCAGATCATATGATGAGTTATTTGGCCGTATGACAGAGATCGGATCTCTGTTATAGATCTGAGTGCTGCTATTGGCCTACACTCACCTAATTCCCGCCAGGATTGAGTTGCCCTCACCATAGTATTCTCTATTCTACAAGCTCCATTTAAAGGTCCACGTATGTGTGCTATGATTTTCAACAGTGAAGCTAACACATTTTAGAAGATGATGGCTCAGAATTTGAAGACAGAAGTTGCTGAGAGGCCGCTACATTTGGCTTATACCCAAGTTGGTTTGCGGGAACCTAGCTTCTGCTGAGCAGGACATGCTGATGAGATTTATGTTTAGCAAGTGATAGGTGTATCACTGAACAGTCAGAACATTGTATAAATACCCTACTGATACCAGGAACATTCATACAAATTTATACTGATACCTAGAACATTCAGAGTGTGGTGTTAATATGGAGAATCTTTAAAACCAGTGACACTAGATCCATTAAGATTTCCCCAGTAACAGTGACAATAGGGTTATAATTTTCTGATTAACAATCAGTTAAATAACAGAGGAAATTCATAGTGTAAATCAGATTGAAGACTCTCATTAGACAGTGTTTGTCATGGGTGTCCAAGCATCCTAGTGGTTCAAGAGACAACGGAGGAAGTCTTCACGTGACCGGAGGAGCATCACCTTGATGAGGTTGCTTGTCTGGAATACATGGTGCTAGTGTGTTCTCAGCCGGTCTCTTTGGCTGTGGGATTACAACACTTTCTCTCTGTAATCCCATTTATCACGCAGAGTCTCGTAGCGGAGCGAGAGCTGAGGCGGTTCGACCCCCGCTCGTGACTTGCGGGATACTGAGCCGGCCGCTCAGAAAGCAATGGCAAACTACTGAGCGTAATCTTGCCAAGAAATCAACAAACAGCTGAAAGATGCTGGTGTTGACAGCGATGTCCTGTAAAGGATATGCAACAAAACAATAAAAAAAAAAGTGTGTTCTCAGCACAGTGATGAGAATGACTATACTCCTGAACACTGATCTGAGTCTATAGACACTTTAGAGTACACGTCACACATTCTACACCTTATACACACACACACACTTCTCCTACATATACTCTTTGCTTTAATAAATTTCTTGTTTTTATTTGTTGAAGCTAGAGTTGTCAAGTATGTTATGTTGGGGAAGAATGAGAATGGGGGGGGGGGGGGCATGATCCAGGGGTGAGTAAGAGTGAGAAGAAGGTGTCTTCAGATTGAGGGAGTGTTGTGGACGGAGTCTGCTGGATATCTCCAGGATAGAGATATTGAATTAAAACAAATGTGGGTGTTGATTCCCCTCACTCCAGGGACGACACTAAAGTGGTAAAGAAGAACAAATAACTACTACGACATTCATTCTTTAAACACACGACAATCAATCAAGGGCTGCAGAGTCTCGCTGTTGGCCGCAAACCAGTCCTGCCTCTTATGATCCACAGTGCCGTAAACCCCTACGGCAGTTTTATAAAGAGTCTCCTTCATTTGACCCCACTTTTCATTTACTGTACAATTTTCTGGTGTATCAGTGAAAGCGTCTTCAAGTTGAAACTGAAAGTACTTTTCAGGATCGTGAGTGTTAGTAATATTAATCCTGGGGCTAGATTTGTGTTTAGCTGTGTAGATTCTCTTTGGTCTCAGTCTAACCCTTGCAACAACCAAAGAATGATCCGTATCACAGTCAGCACTGTGGTAACTTCGAGTCAATGATATATGGTTCAGATGTTGTCTCCGTGTGATGATGAAGTCCAGCTGGTGCCAATGACCGGATCTTGGATGTTTCCATGTGACCTTATGCATCTCTTTTGTTTTAAAAAAGAGTTTGTAATGCATAGGTCATTACTGGTGCAATGCTCCAGCAGCCTTTGCCCATTTTCATTCATGCGACCGATGTTGTATTTTCCAAGGCACACTGACCATGAACTCGAGTCCTTGCCCACACGAGCATTGAAATCACCGAGCATATAAATGTAGTCAGATTTTGGAACTGCCTTGATCATGGAGTCTAACTCCTCATAGAACAAATCCTTCACATCATCAGAGGAATCGAGTGTCGGTGCATATGCAGTAATAATGGTGGCAAACCCACAAGAGGTTGCCAAGCGCGGGGGTAATAGTCTGTCATTTCCTCCTACTGGAATTTCAATCATTCCCAGTAGCGAATTCGTCACTGCAAAGCCCACACAATGTTGCCTTTTTTTCTGTCTGCCCTCTACCCTTCCAAAAAAAAAAGGTGTAAATGTTTTCCCTGAGTGACCCTTCCTCGGCGAGGCGAGTCTCCTGCAGGCCAGCAATATCAATGTTAAGACGATTGAGTTCGGCATCAATCACAGCCGTTTTTCTCATATCGTCAATATTGGTCAAGTCAGTGGAAAATCCTGGACACATGGTTCTCACGTTGCAGTTTGCAAGCCGTAGCTTGAGGTTTCTATTTTTATTTTTGTTTGTACCTGATGCATTGGTTTTACAGCCTGCGATCAGATTTTGTCCTAGCCCCAAACACCCATTGAAGCAGGCAGGCTAAGGCGGATCAGCACCCAATTGGCCGGGGGCTGCCAAGCTTGAGGCGGGCGGTAGCTGATCAGTGACACCTGTAGGTGTCTCCCACCGTCAGAGGCAACGCGTGGCGCCCCATGTCTACGCCAATTGACAGGGACTTATAACTCGTAACAGTTGCCTCTCTGTTTGATTCCGAGACCAGTTAAGACCACGGATGGAGTTATTGCCTCTCCATAGCACAAATCCTGGGCTAAAATATAGAGATCATGTGTTGCCCATGCAGCATGATCCCTCTCTCGGCCTGCCTAGTTCACTCCAGAGGAAAGGTAACACCCCTACATCTGGAACAAGACAAGCTGCCGGATCAGCAAAGCAATGCTCTAATTGTACGCCTGTCGGAGCTTCGATCCTAGACCAGCCGCCAACGAAGGCTTAGGGCCTGGTCTGCCCTGCCATGACATTTTGTCTTTAGCTTGCATTTCCTCGCACCAGGGTAAGGCTTGTACCCTCCCAATTGCGCTCTTCCGCCCGAAGCCGTTGGCACAATGTGGGGTGTCTGGTAGGTAAGCGCCGCCCAACGTTCGGCGCTAACAGAAAGCAGGTAGTACCGTCTACCGTTATATGGTAGCTCAGTCATATCTGACTAAGACCTGACCCCACATTCCTCTTTTAATAGGCTGATATTGACCTACATCGTTATCAATTCTGATGGCAGATTGTTGTTTCCAATATATGTTTTTTACAAGTCTAAGGTCTTTTCCATCAATTTGTAGATCTTCAAGCATCCTTATCATGTCGACATGTCTCACTTTATTGAAAGCCTTTGTGTGGTCAATAAAGCAAAGATATAGATCTTTGTTTACTTTTATAGAACGCTCAATTTCTGTTCTCAGTATATACACAGCATTTACTGTGCCATTGCCTTCTACAAACCCACATTGTTCAAATCCTATTTCGGGTTGTATTTTCTTCCTAACTCTTTGCATGATAATTCTCAGCAGAATCTTTGTGTTGTGGCTCATTATACTAATTCTTCGATGTTGATTGCATTCCATGGCTCCTGAATTTTTCGGGATTGCAATAAATATAGAATTACATAATTCAGGAGGTATATCCCCAGTATCGTATATTGCGTTCAGCAGCCTGTTGACTTGGTCAATTCAATATTCTTCTAAGGCATTGATCATTTCTATTGTGATGTTATCTGTACCCGGGGTCTTGTCTGTTTTTATATGGTTAAGAGCATTCTGAACTTCTATCTTCAAAATTGCTGGTCCTTCATTATTATTCCAATGATTATATTGTTCTTCTCTTGTATCAGCATAAAGGTCTTTCACATAATCTGACCACGCATGTAAAATCTGATCTTTTTCTATTATGATTTTGCCACCTTTGGTTTTTAGGCAACCCGTTGATGTGTGTGATCTTTTGTTAGTGATGTCATTAATTTTTTTGTGCATTAATTTGGTATTCCGGGTGTTGTGTTGATGTTCAATTTCCTTGCAATTTTCCTCAAGCCATGTTTCTTTAGCCTCTTTGCATAGCTTCCTAATTGTCCTGTGAATCTCTTCATATTTTGCCTTGTTATTTTTGTTATTTCTTCTTACTTCCATGAGTTTTAAGATGTCTTCCGTCATCCATTTCTTGTGTCCTATTATCTTTATTTTTGGGATGGTTGTTTCTGCAGCTTGGTTGACTGATTTCTTTAAAATTTCCCATTGGTCACTGACGTCTTGAAATAATATTTCCATATCGGACAATGCATCGAATCTGTTCTTTAGCTCTACGTTGAATTTATCTTTTCTTTCCTCTCTTCAGTTGCTTGTAGATCAAATTTTGTGTTTCTTGGTGAATATTTGACTTTCTTTAATTTTATATGTAAATTGCTCAAGATTAATCTATGGTCGCTGTAGCAGTCTGCGTGTGGTATAATTTTTGCGACTTTTAAGGCATTTCGAAATCTTCTGTTGATGAGAATGCAATCAATCTGATGTCTGACCTTATGATCAGGACTCCTCCATGTCCATAATCTCCTTGGGTGCTGTTGAAACCAGGTGTTTCCAATAATCAAATCTTGCTCTTTTGCCCACTGTACTAGTCTGCAACCTCTTTCATTCGGTTCCCCTAGTCCATACTTGCCTACTATGCATCCGTCCTGTTGATTTCCAACTTTGGCATTCAAGTCACCCATTATGATATTTACTTCGGAATTCTTGCATTTCTTGAAGGCTTTCTCTAAATCATTATAAAATTCATCAATGCTGTCATCACTACTGTCTGCTGTTGGTGCATAAACTTGTATGACGTTGACATCAAAAGGTCTTCCACTCAACTTCACCACTCTGTCTGATACAGTCCAATATCCTTTCATCGATTTTGCTCTCTCTGTATCAATTATAATTGCTACTCCTCACTGTTGTTTCTCTCCACCAGAATAGATTATTCTATATTCCTCAGATGTCATAATGCCCATTCCTTTCCATCTGGTCTCAAATACACCTAACAGGTTAATATTTAATCTTTAACACACCAACACCATTTAATCAACATTTAATCGTCCAACACACTCAGATTAGAATGTAACACAGTGATCTCCCGCGACCACACTACTGGCTTCGCACAATACATTATTACGGACTCTTCTTCGTCCGTGAATCTAACCACCTCCTCTGAATCTCTTCTCTTTGGACTCAGCTCCAAACACTGAATTGCCTCGGACTATTTCCCGTGTCCGAACTCATTGAATGCCTGGTTGAGATTTCTCCCTCAGCCCATACACCGAATAACTCGCTAAGTCTGAGAACCACCAGGCAAAGTTGTCTCTAACTCCGCCACAACTCAAACTCCCATAATTTTCCCAGACTTCTCCTGTATTCACTCTTCCCGGGACCTGCCAAGAAACACAATTTAACCCCTGATCCCACTTATCAATTCCAATGAAAATTACATTTAGAATTGTCCTTTGTTTCTTCGTCGACTAGCACGATTCACCTTCCCACCGGTGATTTTAATTTAGACAAGTACGTGATATCCTAACCAGTTATTTAGGTGCTTCCCCCATTAGCTGACGATTTATATTGATGTGTACGTGTCTTAACCATCACCTTGTCTGGGATTATCCCAGTTTGTTGAAGATTGTTATTAACCCCCTCCCCCCCCCCCCGGCCTCACATCAGCATGTTCTTCTCTGACCCAGTTAACCTTGATAGTATTATAACATTCTTAGCTAGTACATTCACCCCAGTTTTACATAAACACATGCACGTTTCAGAATGAATGAATGAATCTGCTATAGGTACTAACAGTACATATTAATTCGTTATGAAAGACATAACTACATATACAACGTACGTTTTGTATCCCAGTTGTCGCATTAACTCTCTTTAAGCTAACTCTTACTTTCACCCATCTGTTTCATAAAGTTATTACTTTAACTCCCCTCTTTCATAGAGTTATTACTCTAACTCCTCTCTTTCATAAAGCTATTTCTTCAACCTATCTGTGTCATAAAGATATTACTTTAACTCCTCTGTTTCATAAAGTTATTACTTTAACTCCTTTGCTTCATAAAATTATTACTTCAACTCATCTGTTTCATAAAGTTATTACTTTAACTCCTCTGTTTCATAGATAACTGATAACTGATAACTGGTTCATAGAGTTATTTCTTTAACTCCTCCAGCCCCTGGAAGACGAAACATGTGGTCGACCAACAGGAAAGTGAACACAGAACGCTAAAGACATCCTGGGCCTGACCGTATCTGAGGCAAGTGAACTAGCAAAAGAGTGAGAGTCTCTCCGAGGGCTCGTGATGAAAGCGACGTCTCGTAAAGGATCTGACACGTGAGGATGACGATAAACAGTTGAACGTCCTTTACAGGTTCACAGAATCAGCTACTCTAGAGTCTGCTGAATCACATTCATGCCGTAATTTACTCTTTAAAATCGCCTAAAAATAAACCATATATGTATTTATTGTTTATATATTATTTATAACAGTGATATACATATTTGTCTTTCTTAAGGTTAGTGTGCATCTTGATAGATTAGGGAATCTCCGTTTTCCTCCCATTAAAATTTCCTTTACTGAACTGACTGAACGCGTATGCGTGACGTGCAGGTTATCAGGTTGGTTGCTAACTATGGTGAATTGCTTTATGGCCGGGATGAGAACGGTGGACTGTGTGTTCTGTAAAAATCCTAGAGGTTTATTTATATGGAGGACTGACCAGTTCCATTTAGGAGTATTCTTAATTGGCAAGGTAAGCCTATGATCTATCACCCTAGGTGGTTGTCTAGATCTAAAAATAATTTTTTCCTGTGATGAAAGTGCTGTCATTTCATTTCTGCCCTAATAGGTTGGGGCGGGTGGAAAAAATGGCTAGAGGTCTTTCAACATTCTTTTCTAGTAGTTTTCTTGAGCTCTTTAATATACCGAAGCTTGTAAGAGGTAGACTATCGCAAGAACTCACTTGGAGTCTAACTCTACGGGTGAATATAAATCGATTGACTCCTTTCTCGGGAGTTTTGTGAAATTCAGCCACTCATCATCCAGTGGCGTACCGTAACCCGGAGCTCACTATCTACTCTGTTGCCTTGGATTTCGTTGGTATCTGTTGTCCTTATTTGGAGTATAATCTACTATTAGGATTGGTTCTGAGAGGAGGATGAATTAGTATCACCGTTACGATTCTAGTAGATGGCTAGTGGGGCTTTGGGGCCAAAAGGGTGGTGGTAGAGGAGGGACGCCAAAAGAAAGCCCCCCTAGGGACCCAACCCCCGAGGTGGCGCCCCGGGGTGCAGGCGGCCGGACCATCCCGGAGCGCACGCACGGGTCGCCTGTTTGTGTACCAAGCCCGCACCAGGCTTGGCTTTGGGGCCAAAAGGGTGGTGGCACCAGAGGAGCCCCAAAAGAAAGCCCCCTAGGGACCCAACCCCCGGCCCCCCCCCAGGGCCCCGGGGCGCGACCGCCCGCGGGTCTCCTACAGACGACCGGGCCGTCCTCTGTTGTATCATCCCGGAGCGCACACACGAGTCGCCTACAGGCGACCGAGCCATCGATTTAGAGTGTATCATCTACAGACATACCAAGATGCGCACCGCGAAGAACAGTTGTAACTATAGCGTAATTTTCGGCAGGGCAACAGCGGGCAACCATATTTTGTTATAGGGGGTGACTATACTGCGTTACACAATTAGAGCCTTACCAACCAGCCATATCACGATGGGCACCGCTACAAACATGCGAATACGCACGGGAGCACTCGGCGAGCGGGCACGCTCTCTCACCGAGCACCACCAACACAAATTGCAACAGCCAGGACCCCCTCCCAGAAATATTAGGGGGCGCCGGGCAGCGCGTCGAATTAGAGGTTGACTTATTGGGCACATACAGATGGAGACCTATGGATGTGAGTGGCCGAAGCTCGACACAGAACTTCATTGCGGCCGGCCATCCATCGACCTTTATTGTTCTTGGCACGATGAACAGGCAAAGCGGGGCGAGGTGATAGAAGAGTGCATATTCTGTGAGAGGGGTGTTAGGAAACCATATGAGATGTGTGAGCGTTGCACGTTAGACGCGCTTCATAAGTAGTTTCGGAAGTTTGAAAAGACGACCGGCATCAAGTTGCTACTCTATAAAGGGATGAAGCTCAGTCCTCAATATGAACCAGAGGACCGCCCACCATACCAACGATAAATAGGTGTAGTAGGTGTATAATTGGGCACACATGCACGCACACATACATCCACGCACCGCACGCATACATACACACACGCACACATGCACGCACACACGACAATCAAACATGTGTGTCAGTCAACGCCACTTCCGGTAAAAATGATCACGCCGGAAGTGGCGTGCCCGAAAAAAATTAACGTGATCAATTTGTTTGTGCGTGACGAGTTTTTTATGAATTCGTGCCGTGCTGTGATTTTTGTTCTCGTGAGAGAAAAAAATCCCACGCGTGCCGCGCGGTGATTTTTGTTCTCCCGCGCACGCGCTAGTTAGCTTCGTGTAGCCAACCTTCATTGTGGAGATGGCACTTGATTGAATCAGCACCACTAACTGAAACACATTTCATGCTCATTACACACCCACAGTTAGCGCATTGACAGAGATGTTAAGTGTATTACTTCTGTGTAGAGGGCATTAGTGGAATCCACCGCTCTTAGTACTCTTTCATATTCATTACTTCCATACAAAGTAGTACAGTTTTACCAAACAGAATTACACCACATGCGCAATAAACTTGATACATGTTGTTGCGGTGATTAGCCTTCATCAACAAACAAAACACAACATATAGAACAGGAGATCTCTTCATTCACATGTGACAATAGGATGAGAAAAAATGGAAAAGCAATGAATGGAAAAATGTTCATACATACCTCAGAATTTTACATTATTTATCTGAGGAGTATATCCTTCCGCGCATTACTGAAATCCAGTGGCGGATCACTCAGTGGAGTAGGGGGGCGGCCCCAGATTTTCCTGATCGCGTATACAGGTTATTTCGACCCTATAGCTTTTACGAACTCTGCCCGTGCCGCGTCTCTCCCTTTCAGAATGAGAGATTTTTTTGTCTCTTCGTCCAGATCTGCCGGAGCCTTGCTCCGAATATCTTTTTTCAACTGGTGAAATTTATTTTCTTCAGCTGTAATTATTTTATACTCCACGTCTGTAATTCTCCCATCATCTAAAGCCTTTGAAACAAGGTCGGCTATACTAGAAAGCTTAGCCGTCGCCAGAGTGCAAATTTCATCGTGTTTCTTAGCTTTCGACGTTAGTTTGCGGGACGCTAGCTTGCTCCCAGCGGACATGATTCCACAAGCTAGGGCAGCTATCTCGAGCCCGACAACTACAGGGGCAGCGATAATGGTGGTAAGAAGCCCAACACCCCCTACACCCATACCAAGGCTAGCCGCCAGCATCACGCTGTCCACAGCGTCTAATGCGTTAACGGCACGCCGATATTTTTTATACAGTGCAGCCCGTTTGTCCCTTTCATCTTCCAGAGACTTCCGAAGCCGGGTAAGCTCTTGAATGCGATAGGTACCACCGTCACTAGTATCAAATGACGGATAGAGCGACATTATTCTTTGCGCGTCAAACCTACTTCTTCAACTGAGATATTAAATGTTCAATGCGAACGGTGCTAATCGGCCCTGTAGTGAACAAAAGCCGGACAAAAGCAGTAACGGTATTAAAAATGATTTCATCCACCGCAACCTCACCGAGCTCTACTATAATGTCCGTCTCTGTTGCCCGGGCCGCCCACGTCCCGTCGGCCTCGGAAGTAATGACGAGAGCAACATGCCTGGGGAGTGATGACGCACTCCATTTAATAGAGACCCCAGGAAGGACTGGGGCAAACTCAGTCTGCGCCACAGCCCCAATAGCTAACTCGAGATAGATGGTTGACTCCTTAGGAGGCTTACCTAACATATCAAGGTCGGCTTTACACTCTGTAACGGCCTTCAGGCAATATTTAGTCCCCTGGGCTTTAGCCTCAGTCGCCGATACGGCATAGAAGAGAGCCCTGGCGCACTGCATTTTCAGAAATGACTGGTAGGTCACAACAGGAGACTTGTTGGGGCGTGTGACTGTCCTGCAGGCCTGATAACTCACAAACACCTTGCCCATGTTGGTTAACCTAATAAGTATCCCATTGGGCTCGAGGTGAGTATATCCCGTGCGAAGCTCAAGCTGCAGATCCCAGTCATCGTCGTCGGGATGGTCTATGGCAGCACGAGCATAGACCCCCTGGGGAGTGAGCTGGAGGCCATAGATCTTGTAGTTATGACCCGGCTCCCGCCACCCAATAGTGTCGGCCAAATCAGCAAAGGTTAGGGTAGAGCATGCTCTTGGGCGATGCCTTCCTGGACCTTCTGAATCAGCCATTGTGTTTTCTGATGTGGAGTTCACAACTTAGATATGCCAGCGGTACGGCTTTGCCTTGTTCATCACGGACGAAAGTCTAATATTATTTAGAGTTCCAGTCTCCAACTTCTTATAACGAGGCACAGAGGAAACCTCGTGTCTCCCTTGATCATTACATTCCACATTTCTAACAGGCACAGTCCTGAGGAGTGTGGGGGGAAGTGAATTATGGGGGTTCTCATACGACGACACCCCCTCGAGATGAATGTACAACTCCTTATATATGATAAGGCTAGGTAAATCTGTTGCATATAGTGTTTCCACACTATCTTCTCGCTGATAAATAGTTAAAGACTTGGGGTCGAACCCAAGAACCTTTCCTACCCCATCCAAATCTAAGTTATTCGAATCTTTCATACCGGTGATACGTACATGGCCAGATTTGGGGTCAAGATAAAGAGAGAGCTTCCGTGGCTCAAAGATTTTCTTGTTGAGGGTGCAGAAATCATAATACCCATCGGGGATAGTAACAACCTCGTCACCATATTTGAACCAATTATTATCCAAAGCATAGCTCATATTAACCCACGCTGGATAGAACAACAATTCCACAATAGCTACCTCAAGGTCACCATCGTGATTGTCTAGGACCGGGTTGAGGGGGATGGGTTCCCCATGCTGAATGTTGCTTAATGTGATGTACATATTACCACGTCTAATAATGACCGCTTACGAGTTCAATATGGACGGTAAATTCCCAACGGAGCAGCCATGTCTGATGTGGGGTACACAGCTTAGATATGCCAGTGGCACGTCGTCACCCTTTTCATCTCGGACTGAAAGTCTTATACCCCCTACAGTTCCAGTTTCCAGCTTTTTATAATGAGGCATAGAGAAAAGCTCATGTCTTCCTTGATTACATTCCTCTTTTTTAACAGGTACAGCCCGGAGGAGTGTGGAAGGAAGCGAATTATGACGGTTTTAATATGATGATAGGCCCTCGAGATGAATGTACAACTCCTTATATATGATAAGGTTAGGAAACTTCGACGCATAGAATGTAAACACCTCATTGAACATCTTGCTTCTATCGTCTAAGCCGAACCCAAGAACCCCACCTAGCCCTCCCCACGCTAAGGCCACCCCCGATTTTATACCACCGAGACTTACAAGGCCAGTTGCGGGGTAGAGAGAAAGAGAGAGCTTCCGTGGCTCAAAGAATTACTTGTTGAGAGCACAGACATCATAATACCCGTCGGGGATAGTAACAACTTCGTCACCAAGTTTGAACCAATTGTTTTTCAGCTTCTCGGAAATATTAACCCACGCAGGGTAGAACAACAATTCCACGATAGCCACCTCTAGGTCACCATCGCGATTGTCTAGGACCGGGTTGAGGGGGATGGGTTCCCCGTGTTGAACGTTGCTAAGTGTGAAAAACATATTAGCACAGCTAATAATAATGACTGCTTACGAGTTCAATAAGGACGCCAAATACCCGACGGGTGGGGTATACCCGTTTGCACAAATAAAGGATCTCACAAAGGTGGACATACAGGTCAACCTCCAAGGAGCCTTTCCAACACAGTTCCCCAATGTGTTTGAAAAATACCGGTTGCCATACGTGGAGTCAGACCAGATCGTGCAAGCCTGGTACAGCAATCCGATGCAATTCTGGCAAAACCAACTCAACTTCGCTGTATGGTGTGCCACGGCGGGGTGTGGGGTGTCCGCGCAGGAGCATCTGTTCGGCCCTGACCCACTAACGCGAGCCGTCTTCACATTCCATGTCTACTACCAGATTCGTCGAATCCTCAAAGAAATGCGTGTGGCTCTACCACAAGACCAGGGTTGGACCGCCTTTGAAAACCCCTACGATGTAAGAGCCTATCAGCGTATATGCGCAGAATTTGGGATTTCCCAGAATGATAACTGGAGACGGCTCGGGAGGAATAACGGGTTGGGGAGTGTATACA
This sequence comes from Cepaea nemoralis, assembly GCA_014155875.1. Taxonomy (NCBI): domain Eukaryota; kingdom Metazoa; phylum Mollusca; class Gastropoda; order Stylommatophora; family Helicidae; genus Cepaea; species Cepaea nemoralis. The sequence continues at coordinate 366,295 of JACEFZ010020486.1, forward strand.
TTTACTGGACGAATAGTGGTTATCACGTCCTGAATGACGGCCAAGGTGGTGTATATGACCAAAAGCGACTATCATTCCCACAACAGACCACAAACGATGTACTACACATAGATTACATCTCACAAGATGATCGCCTAGCTGACTCCGCCTGGCGGAGTTTCGTTCTTAACAAGTCACAGGGCTTCACTCCCCCTGGTGTTGAGCGAATAAATGACAGCATTCGAACCTATGTGTGGGCCATCTTAGGGGCCCAGGCTCAGACTAGAACACGAATTCTGGGAACTGGAACGGCGTTTGATGCCCAGAAGCAATTCCTAGTATTAGTAGAAGACGCCATCTCTGCGCCCGTCGATCTCGCGGCGGCCATCAAAAGATATCAGGATGTGCTACAAAACGCGAGCTCAGAAGTTAATTATGTCTTTGGAACGGGGTTGTATATGGCCCCCAGCGACATGCTGCTCCGCATTGGCCAGATAGCTGGATATAACAACATGATCGTCATCGCAGAGCCAGGCCTACAGCGTGGACTGAATACGGCCAATAATGCCCCAGACCCTAAGCTGTCCAGCATTGCACAGCCGCCACCGACGGTAGAGCTGCCCAGCAATGCTCAGCCAGCGCAGCCGACCACTAGCATAGCTGATAAGGCAGCTGGGCTGCAGCATCAAAACGAAAAGATAGCACTCATTGCTGGGGGTGTCGCAGTCGGTCTAGTGGCCCTATGGTTAGTTCATTTACTTCGCAATTAGCCGCTCTCTGATAGCCAGCAGCAGCAAGCCACCGAGTGCAACCACTAATACCCAGAGATTTCCAGCCAGCCATCCCACACCCTTACTCAAGAAGTTGAGAAGCCAGGAGATAATGCCGCCTATGATTCCTGGGAGTGCCTCCGCAGCCTTACCAGCTAGCCTGGCTAGAAGGCTCGCTAGGTCTTTCAGTTTCTGCCGAATCCATTCCTTAGCCCTAGGGCCAGGTGGCGGGCCAGGTGGTGGGATAGGTGGCGGGCCAGGCGGTGGGGTAGGGCCAGGCGGCGGGGTAGGGAGTGCACTACCACCACCAGTAAGGGCTAGGGTGATAGTGGAAATTAAGAGGCCGATCGCTGTGAGAATGCTCGCTATGGTGATGCCCTGCTCTCGAAACAGAGTCCGCAGCTTCTTGCCTAGTGTGGTGTCTTCATTGACCACCCGATGAATGGTTTCACGGATCCGGCTGAATTGGGTGCGCAAGTCTTCGTGTAACTCAGCGACTTCTATTAAAAGCCTCTTCTTAGCTTCTTCAATATCGGCAATCTTTTGCTCTTGAAAGTCCCTACTCTCGTCATTGGGTGCTATCAACATTTTCTGCCGCCGTATGGCGATCTCTTTATCTTGCTGGTCGAGAATAACGAGATAGTTTGTGAGTTTACCTTTAATCGTTGTCACCGCTTTGTCAAGCGCCATGAGCCCCCGGAGTTCTCTCACTGGAGGTAGGCCTTTCTCCCCCCAGGTACTGGTCTACGTGTGAGGTTTCTAAAACCCGCTGCACTTCCGGACTCGACATAGCCCGTTCTAAGATATTGCCAACATTTGAAGCTATTTGTGGGACGTCCTGAATATCCACACCCCTAAGAGCTGCTTGTTCCTGTGCCAGAGCACTATCAGTCTGCACGAGGATGCAGACAGCCTTTGGCTGGTATTTTGTCCACAAACCCCAATGCCTCTCTGGTACCCGCTTTAAGGCTATTCAAAGCTAACGGCATGCCATTATCATACTGTGTAATCCTGTTGTGCCCAACATAGAGCGTATTCCGGCGACCCAACCTAATTTTTGTATAATCTATACCAGTTATAGGTTTGATACCCCACATCGTCTCCACCCTTTTAAAATAGTCATCAATGGCGCTGTTTTCTAGCTCCACTTGTAAGTTTGGGGGTAGACCCCTCTGTGACTCCTTTGGCCACTCGGCATTAACAATGCGGGGATTATCGACATCAAAATCGTCGTCTATGAAGCCTGTCTCTTCTTCCTCGCCCTTTTCAGGTCCTCCCCTCTTCACCACGAAAATCAGTCAGCTCAACTCTATCCATATTAGATATTGCTACAAAGCAACATCAATAAACAACTAGCCATGTCTTCAAGTGCATATGGTCGTAAGCTTAACCCTTACCGCCGTCTCCGGGAGCCGCTCGGTGTGAAAGGATTGCGACAAACAATAATCGTAACCAACAATCCTTCTACGATCGGCCCGAAGCAGCAGTTACTAGTTCGTTTTCCCAATCTCGGTGCATACGATGTTATCGTGCCTGGGTCAGTGCGGCTGGCATTCAATGTCGACCTCAGCTCCCCTGATGTCAACCGGTTCGTGGTCCAGAACCTCGGCCGAGCGCTGGTTCAAAAGCTGACCGTCAGGCTCTCTGGCAATGAAGTCTTCTCTCTTGTGGACAGTGATGTATACAACGTCTACCTGGATCTTTGGAAGAGTCGATCGGAGCGGGCGAGCGCTGTGTATCAAGGCATCGATACAAGCACCGGTATGAATGTGACCAAGGCGCGTGTTGGCGCAGCGGATGCTGTTGTTCTGCCCGCCGCCAATGCGAGAGACGTGGCCATCGGGAAGGCCTTCAAAAACAGGTACTACATACCACAAGACTTTGAGCTGGTTGAAACGCATGCGCCCTTCTACCAATCTGCTCTTAGTGATTGGCTGGAGATTGAGTTGACCTTTAACGACGCTTCCCGCGTGATTCGCGCAACTGGTAAAGATGCCGGCACCTCCTCATACTCCCTAGAAAACATCTGTCTCGAGTACGAAGTAGTCACTGAACCCACGTTGGCCCGGCTAATTCGGAGCATGTATGAGAGCCGTATGGTGATGTTATACGAGCGGGTCCTACGACATAGACGGATCCCTCAGAAAAAGGAGGACTCGATATGGAACATCAATCTGAACACACCCTGTAAGTCTTTGAAAGGCATTCTCCTATTATGGGAAGATCCCGCCAACCAAAAGGATTTTGCACGCCAACCAGAGTTGTTTTGCAACCCACAGATCACCAAAGTTGAAGTCATCGTAGAAGGGGGTTGGGTCCCCGGGGGTTGGGTCCCTAGGGGGGCTTTCTTTTGGCGTCCCTCCTCTACCACCACCCTTTTGGCCCCAAAGCCCCACTAGCCATCTACTATTCTATATAGGATTACTATCAAAAGTCAATTGTTCGTTGTCTAAAATCAATCTAGTAGAACTATGTCTTGTCAGGAAGAATAGGGTATGGTTGTGGCAGATGATCTCTTGATCTGTTCCTTTCGAGCTGAAGGAGGTCTTGAGTTAATTAATAGTGGATAATGAGGGGTGAGGATGAAAGTCTGGGTATGGCTGGAAGTACTCACCTGGTTCTCCCTTTGTCTCTTTCAGATTCTTTCTTTTCTTGACATCTTGATTATTAAAAATCAAACCAATCAACAAGTGTTCTATGAGTGTGAGCTGAAGGCCAGATGTGTCAGAATCCTGGAAACATTTCTACAAAATTCCTGTGTGAAAAATGTGTCGTGTGGAGATTCATCGTCGAGTTTCGTCTATGTACTTGTTTATCGTCAAATCAAGGGAGTGGAGACATACAGGATGACCAAGTGTTTCAGTTAAATGTAGAGTTCTAACGCCCACAAACATTTATTAACTACATTCAACTCTACTCACCACCTCACGATGACAATGACATCCAGACACCATCAATTCTAAATCAGACAGTTTCTTTTCAAAGAACGTTTTGATTATGATCTTTTGAAGCATTCTCACTCCTGTCTAGACAGTCTTTATTAAAATTATATTGTTATAACTTTGACATACTGTATTTAGTAATTCACTGAGAGACTGGGAAGTTGTGTCTCTATCGGTCTATCATAAGTCTGACTCAGATCTTGATGTATGTGCTAGTTCAGTGGTTCTCAACCTTTTTTGGCCAGTGCCCCCCTTCACCATATTTTAAGAACGTCACCCCCCCCCCCCCGCTTCCTATCAAAAATTTGGCCCGTGCCCCCCTTCACCGTATTTTCAGAACGTCATTTCCACTCTTTCATATTTCCTATCTAAAACTCCCCACATCCCTACGCAATATACGTAAGAATGGAAGGCAAATTTAATAGCATATACTAAAATAAGTCTAGACATCCACATAAAACATGATTTGTGGGTCTACTTACTTTATAAAATGAATTTTAGAAGGATGAGACGTACATAACTGTAAAGTATGAAGGGGAAAAACAATATCAAGTAATCGGTTCTTGTATTAACGCGATCTTGAAATGGTCTTCATTCCCCCCTGGAAACCCTAAAATCCCCCCCCCCTCCCCCCCTCCCCCCCCCCCCCCCGGTGGAATTCCCCACCGGTTGAGAACCACTGTGCTAGTTTAAACTATTTTTCTACTTCACTCTTCTCTAATCAATATGCAACATTATCCTGTGTTGACATTGTGTAATCGTTTGTCTGAGAGAGTGACGGATAGATGGAGACAATTATCTTACTATTCTGTATTTAGATCATAGGATCTCATGGGATCTTCTGACACAGGATTTCGCAATAAACTCCAGAAGTTATTGACTGTTTGTCATTTTAAAGGCAATTTTGCTTTCAGTAATTTGCCATTGCTTTCAAAACGGCCGACGCTCCCAAATCAAAGACGGATGACTTCCAACCCGGTACCCCGAGATTGTGAAACTGCGTTCACCAACCCTAAACCACATATGATGATAATGATGAGAAAAAAGTATAAAATAAAAGACCCTTGTACATCTCATATGGCGCATTGGATATATGGTGCTAGATCCACCGACGGCCTTTACTTCCCAAGGCACTTTCTGGTACCCATTTTAAGCTGAGTCGATTTGGAAGCCCGGGTCGATTTTACAAATCCGCGCTCATGCGGATTCGAACTCTTGACCATCGGGCAGGCATGAAGACGAAACTCAAACATGTATTACTTTAGAGAAACAGATACTTGAGTAGAGAGCTAAAAACCGACCGCAATGGACAGAAAGAGTTAATTTAACTCTATTGCTCTGCCTTATATACTGTCTTATATACTGTCTTATATAATGTCTCATACTCTGTCTCATATACTGTCTCATATACTGTCTCATATACCATCTCATATACTGTATTATGTACTGTCTCAAACACTGTCTCATATACTGTCTTATTTACTGTCTCATACACTGTCTCATATACCATCTCATATACTGTCTTATGTACTGTCTCAAACACTGTCTCATATACTGTCTTATATACTGCCTCATATACCATCTCATAAACTGTCTCATATACTGTCTTATTTACTGTCTCATACACTGTCTCATATACCATCTCATATACTGTCTTATGTACTGTCTCATATACTGTCTTATATACTGCATCATATACCATCTCATATACTGTCTCATATACGGTCTTATTACTGTCTCGCATACTGTCTCATATACAGTCTTATACATATATAATAATTATTTTCCTTATAACTGTTCGAGTTGAAAGAAAAGAATGTATTAGGGGGTCGGGGGTGCATTTGGGATATTGATTTGTAGATCTGGCATTCCACTCGACGAAGCCCTGGCCAGATGGAAATGGATAAGAACGAGGGTGTCTCCAGTTATCTAGGGCTATGATAGGCTTCAGACGTGATGTCCTAACTGGTCTTACACTTAACGTTAACTTATCACACGTGGCCACAAGTACAATGCTCACACACGTTCATTGATTTTAATTTCTTCTTAAGCTTAAGAAATCACCATGCACGCTTGTTTCTTTCCTGTGTTATTTATTTCGTATAAGGTAGCTCTTAATGCAGTCTTTTTGATGCTTGTTGTCTGTTTCATTTTGTCTATAAGAATTCCGTCTCTTAATTTTGGTCTCACTTATCAACTGATCTACGAATGTATTGGATATAATGACATGCCCATGACTGGCATTGTTGCAGTGTCTTTCTACTCACTTAAAAAAAACTCCATATCGAATGTATTGTTAATATTTGCATTACTTTCTCCATGCTGGGTTTTACTTGTATTTATAAAAGACTATTTTCAATGCACACCAATATCCCCATAAGTGTTCCAGCCTCCTCTCATTGATCAAAGAAGGAGATCTTTAATACAGTGGTTGAATTCCATAGTACTTGTAAGGATCCAATATGTGTGCGTGTGTGCGCGCGCGCGCGTGTGTGTGTGTATGTGTGTGTGTGTACAAGAACACATACTATAAATATTCTTGTGGGTAGTTCTTTTCATTCCAAGCGGGTTTTGTGGCTAAGAGCTTACGAACGCAATTCGTAATGACGCATACATCTGCGGGCGATTTGACAGCAGACTTCCTTGCGTTGGTTTTCATACAATGGGATGGGTTCCGGTTATTCAGAAAGCGAAGGAAAACTACTGGACGTAAACTTGTGAAGAAATCACAAAATGCCCAAAAATTATGGGGTTGACTGCGACGTCCTTTAAAGGATATTCAGCTAACTTAACTTTTCATATAGAGATTTTGCTTGCGCAGCGATTTATTCAGTCTATTTTTCAATTCTAACTACCCAGGGAAATTTTGTGCGAGCCATCTTGGAGAAGACAGAGATCGTGGTCATCTCTAAGAAGAAAGAAATACAGAAATGTAATATAAGGATGCCGGCTTCCTGGCCTAGAGGTTAACGTCTTTTCTACGTAATCTCGTATACTCTCGTAAGTAACGTGACGACGGTGAGAATCAGCAGTGGTTCGAATAGCGTCGGTAACTTAGGGGTATGTGAGCCGGCCGCTCAGAAAGCAATGGCAAACTACTGAACGTAATCTTGCCAAAGAAATCAACAATCAGCTGAAAGATGCTGATGTTGACAGCGATGTCCTGAAAAGGATATGCAAACATTTATTTAATATAAGGATAAAAGGGAATATTCTTAAACGGATGAATCGGTACAACTATCTCGGAACAGTCATAACAACTGATAGGAAGTGCCTTGAAGAGATAAGAACAAGAATCGTCATGGCGAAGGTAGCCTTTTGCAAGATGAAAACATACTCACCATTAAAAAGATGTCAATTGCAACGAGAAAATAATTGTTGAGGTACTACGCAGAACATATACATTTGGTATGGATGTGACCCGTGTCGGGAATTTTTTTTTTTTCACGTGGACTTCTAGCAACACAATTTCCCCTGGTTTCTGGTAATGAGATCGCAAGCCCGTGTGTATTGTTGCGCACGTAGAAAATCCCTTGGCAGTTGGAAATCGAAAAAGAGTAGACTAACGGCGCTGTCCGGGCAAAATTTCGAGTTAAAAATCTACCCAAAGTATTTCAGAATCCTCGACGGTGCTACGGAGTTCGCGCACTGAGCTTAGATTCTCAGGACTCGGGCTTGAGTCAGTAGTAGAACGGAGCAGTTATGGGTTACAGCCGTGTGTCGTGATGTTGATCCGTCGACTAAACTAAAACTATGTGACTCGTGTACAATGAGCAGACTCGCTATAAAACATCTAATGACAATGAAAATGTGGTTTCTGAGGAAAATGCAAAGAATACCATGAACAAAAAGAAAAACCAATGAGCAAGTCCTAGAAGAGGCAAATGAAAACCGTAAACTGATTAGAGAAATTAGATGTAGACAGCCGAGACCTTGGGTTCGTTATGAGAAGAAATAAACTAGAGAACTTGGTGACAACTGGCAAGATTAAAGGGAAAAGAACACGGGGAAGGCGGAGAAGTAAATATAAAGATGGCTTAACCACATGTCATGATCGAGACATGAACACATAATTGATCCACAGCTCTGGTGTTCGAGTAAGATGGCGAAACATGACCTTCCACGCTTATTGTCATGGTACATGAGGATGGGAATAATGGGGGATGCATTATGTAAGGGATGTGCTGCTTGATGAGAATAAAATGGTAAAGAAATTATTAGCCCATGGAATGGGATAATACAGGCTTAGAGACCATAGAAAAGGAAATATGAGCATGCAAAACTAGAATTAACCTACACGACTAACCAGTCAAGTGTCATCTCCACAGTGAAGGCTGGCTACAATGGATCTCTAACACTGGCAGTCTCTCGCCTTGATTATACAGTGTGTTAGACTGTTGTTCGTCCATCTTTTGATGTTATCTTCCCACTTGTATCGTTGTCTAGCTCTTGCTCGTTTGCTTTCAATCTTACCCTCCAGTAAGGTTGTCATAAGAGTGTTATATCTTTTAACGTGGCCGAAATATTTCATATGCCTCATTTTTATTTATTTCATCAACTTTATTGTCAATCCCTATTTTCTAGAACCTCTGCATTTGATTATGTTTTTCTTGTCCTTGAAATACGACATATTTGTCTGCATATTCACATCTCCAGAGCCTCAATTTGACTTTCTAAATGCTTGTTCACCGCCCAGGCTTCCGCGCCATTCATAACAAAAGACAATCCACATCTTTAATGCCTCGTTAATCTCTCTATATGTTAATACTGATTTCATGTTGCTGACAGTAACAGCAGCATTCCGGTGGCTAGAGGAGACTACTGCAACACACGTTGTGTTCATTACGGATTCAAAGAATATGCTTAGCAAGGTGGAGAAAGGAATGTTTCGCGTGGAATGGCTCTCGTCGCTTCAGAGGTCACAGATTGTGAGAATTGTATGGATATTTTGCCCTAGCCATGCGAGTGTACGAGGGAATGTACAGGCTGATAGGCTAGCAGGGACTGCACCATTTGGTGGTATCTTGCCTATGGACAAGGGGGAGGTGGTCGTGCGCTTGTGGGACCAGGTGGAGAAGGCGGAGGAACAGATTGAGAACGCATATGTGGAAAGAATGAGATTGTGGGGGATCAGCAAGGGTTCTGGAAGAATCTCAAAACTGAGAGGGAAGACCAGAAGAACATTTAATCAGATAGCGGTGGGAACGATTAGTAGTATGACTCTTCGCTGGCTGTTGAACGAGGGGACTGAGCACGTATGGGAATGTCCTGAGTGCAGTGATGACGGTTCATGACTCAACTCAACTCAACTCATGTTGCTGAAAGCATGTTTGGCCATTCCTATTCTCTTTTCTAATTCTATTTCATTTCTGCCATCGTCTTTTATATAACACGTCTAAGATAGGAGACACGTGGTACTTGTTCTGGTATATTGTGATGTTCACTGATAGCAATTCCTTCACATTGCTAATTGTGATAGTTTTCGTGTATTTTATTTTGCATATTAATATCTAATCCACACTCTGCACTATGCCTGTCTACTGGTTCCACTAGGGTTTGTAGTTCTTGCTCGCTTTCTGCCAGTCAGACTCATCAGCATACCTAACATTGCTTATGAGTCTTCCAATGGTATTAAGTCCAGGCAGTTCTCTAGCTTGTGTAACAATTGTTACATTGTATAAATTGTACAGATTATTTACTAATAGGTGTGATGTAATTTCCGTCTACTCTTATATCTCGAAGTCATGTAATTAATCGTTCATCTTGTACCCTGTCAAAAGCTGTCTTGTAGTGAATAAAACATACATATATATTTCAGAAATTCTATAGTTTTCTATCAACATTCTCAAACAGTGTATGACTTCTCTGGTGCCGCTGTTTTTGCCGAACCTAAGTTTTTTTTTTCCCCAGCTACTTCCTCTTCTATTTTAGTTTGAATTCTTTCTGATATTAACTTGTGGAGTATATCGGTTATGTGATTCAATAAGATAATAGTTCTGTAATGCTCACAATCAATATTTATTGACTTCTTGGGTAGTATGATAGAAATGGGTGTTTTCTTATCCTTGTGGATGTGCCCAACATTATATGCATCATTACATAATTCTGCGATACTATCAATGCCACAGTTGGATAAAGATTTGATCATTTATAGTTATCCTGTCATGCCCAGCAGCCTTTTCTTATTTCATCTTTATTATTAGCCTTCTCTATTTCAACCTTTAACAAATGTGGTCCTTCTTAAGTATTATATAGTGATGGTTTTATTAATGCCCCTGTTGTGTCAGAATTAATTTTATGTGTATTGTGTCCATCTTTTCCTCTAATACAACCATTTACTGTTACATTACTCTTCTTGTGTGTTTGTGTGTGTGTGTGTGTGTGTGTGTGTGTGTGTGTGTGTGTGTGTGTGTTTTTTGTGTGTATTTTTTTGTGTGGTAAATCTGTTTATATTTGCATTCAATCCTTTAAGGTGTGTATTATTTCTAAATCCTCTGTTTCCTTACACTTTATGTGAATCCAAGCTTCTTTGGCAGCCCTGCTCATACGCCGCATCTCTATAACCTAGAAGATATAACAATGCAAACTACACCATGTTAATGCTGTGTATAGTGGACTTTGGAGTGAATTAAAAGTCGCTTAAAAGTCGACAGGGTCGACTTCATTGCACCGGGTTTTATCCCATATGGCACGGTCTCTTTCCGCAGCACGGAAAGCGTCGCACAAAGCACGAACCCCGTAGCTTTTAGCGACGACCCATAGGAGTCTCCGAAACGTTTAACTCGTAAACCGAAGGACGCGGCCCGGAATCGAACCCACAACCTTCGGAGCACGAGTCAAACGGCTTGACCACTTCGCCACAGAGACTCCCAGTGAATTGGATAGCATCAGACTTCGGTGGAGACAGTTGCACTTCGCTTGGTAACATGGCCACCCTAACCCTTGGACATATTTCCAGGACTGTCACAGAACTTTCCACTTTCACTAGTGTTAATCAACATATCACTGTCTTCATGTGTCATGCCGGTAAACGTGAGTGGTCATGTTTCGCCATCTTACACGATCAGCTCTTTGGTCTTGTCTCGGCCTGCCATGTTTTACTTCTACTATTCTATGGCAGAGTTTGGCTCAGGTGTATCTAGGTTGAATTTTCCCAATAAACAATGTGAACTGAACAGCAGAACTTGTAAGAATGGTCATGAACAACGCCGACACGCAGGCCACATTTCCAGTCTGTATTAATACTAGAGGCAACAACCGTACTTTATACAATATGCAGAGAACTCCACATGAACTCTCTATCTCGCATTACATTGTATCTCTTTTCCAATCCCTCATTAGCACTAGCACAAAATTAAAGTCAAGCATGTCGTTGCTCTAAGCTATATAACTACAGTTCACATTTAAAGAATATCTTCTTACTTAACCTACTTACCCCACAACTGAAGCTTGTTATGTTATTCGTTGGATGACCTTTCGTTGATTCTCCAACTGAAATAACGGTCCATCAACTCTCATTTCATCTCTGCTTCTTCTTGCATTCTTCCTTTCCTTAGATTCTTTGGATGTTCAATCACTTTCGCCATTCGCTTCTCACAGATCTTGTCGTCCTCTTGATAACTCTGTGCCTTCTTTCTTTCCTCCGTTGTTCCCGTCTGTTTCTCTATGACGTCCCGTTTCCAATATTTACGCGTGTGTGTTCACTGTCCGTGCCGCACTTGTAATTTTAGCTTTTTCAAATCGTTCTCATTGATGTGCGCCACATGGCATGGCCTAACCATCTAGATATTTATCTCTCTGCCTTCCTCTTGTTCTTTTCCTCCTCAGTCTAGTCAGTTGTCACTAAGTTTTCTAGTTTATGTCGTTTCATAAAGTGGCCAACAACGTTTGACTGTCTAAATAAGTCAACTCTAATAAATTTACGGTTTTCATTTCAACATACACACAGCAATATTAGCGCAAATTCAGTCCACGTGATGAGATCTAGTACATAGTGATGACGTCCGCATGTGTAGGCAGACAAGAAATCAACACAAGAATACAGAAGGCACTGAATGCAATTTCTCAATGGTATAAGCAGACCAGCAAAAGACAAAGGTAGAACACACACACACACACACAGAAGAGAGAGAGAGAGAGAGAGAGAGAGAGAGAGAGAGAGAGAGAGAGAGAGAGAGAGAGAAGGAGAGAGAAGGAGAGAGACATAAAGAGAGAGAGAGAACGAAAAAAAAAATTAATACAAATTGCTGGGAACAGACTGAAACACTTAACGCTTGAAAGAAGACACGAAGATAGAAATATTAATCGTTGGACACAAAAGACAACTTCAAACGTTAAACATGGTAATAAGGAAATCCTACCCAATACCAAATAAAGCCATCACGCCCGCGAAAGAAACAAGATTAACAACAAAGACTGATTAATTTTTAGTTTGGTTGAAAGTTCTGTGACAGAGTTGTTTGCTCCGTTAGGTGGCTTGCAAACGAGGAACCTTCAAATAAAATACCGTAAAAGTGTGACAGAAATGACAATAATCATGCCATTGTTTTGTGACTTGTGACTATTGTTGTTAAGAATGTCAAGAGAGTCAAGCACGTGATATAACTGTGCAGACGAAAACGGTGATGTCATAAGAACAGTTTAAAAATGTCCTCACCCCCTTCACTTCTGACATGCACCAAACAGGAGCAGCCTTCTTTTATCAGTTTCTTGATTAGCGAAGGGATGAAAACTACTGCCATGAGATTGATACAAGTAATATCGTAGATGTGTAATGCGAGAAAACTAGACAAGTGCCGCCCATACACACCGTGAGGGAAAAAAGCGAGGCGACACCGGTGACGGGAGTGGGTGGAGCTAACATAGTCACATGACTGCGCTCTGGCTAAGAACGGCAGACATCTTTTCAACATTGTAGGCCGAGACGTGGTTGAGAACAAGTCGTCGAAGCAAAACACAGTCAGCCATAACAGCACCCTAGACTGATGCACAAGTTAATTTTCTCTTTGTGAAATTTGTTGATAATGAAGCCACCTTTTGAAGCCAAGGCCTGGTGATAAGGCCGCGAACGTCGGCAAGTGGCATTTTGACATTCAACACTGTGTGACAACACACTCGACCGGAATGGCGGTCAGGTCGACGCAGTGACAAGTGACTGTTGGTTGCGGTTATTTGCAAGGTGCAGTAAGTAGAGAACTTAATTAGGTTTAAGAAACCGATAGATACTTCGACACGGGATTTTATTGACGATCAGACTTTTGTACAATGATAATGCAAGGCGGGCGTGTGCGGCCCACCTGCAGTATGCGATAACGACTGAAGGTCGGCAGTGGGTGGGAGCCACGCTGTAGGCTGTTCTGCAATAAACGTTATTTGTCAAACCGAGGACGTAAAATTTTCCTGTCAAGTCTATCGTTGAGTTGTCTTTAAATTGCCTGGTGTTGTTATTAGACGAGCCACAGCAACAACTCCGTGGCAAAGTGGGGTCTGACGTCCAAAGGTGAACCCAATTGTAAACAAGGAGTGATGTTTCAACAGTGAATTTTTGTGAATACTAACAGTGTTTTCAAAATGAAGATCTACAAGTCAAAATTCATGTCACCAAGGCAAAATGTACATCAGAATTGAAGGTCAAAGAAAATGACATTGACCAAGGTCAACAAACAAGCATGGCCAACAACTGGAACAAGATAGCCCACGTCTCGGCCCAATATCACTTGGTGTAATGAATGTACAGTTGCAAAAAGACGTAACTGTGAAATTGTGTTAACATTTCACATATTTGAATTAAGAAAAAACAATGGAACTCAGCCACACAAAGCAACAGTACAGGGCCGTCGTTATGTGCTCCATGCACTATAGTGCCCTGATAACCTAATTAAAGTATCAAGATCTAAGAATTTTTTCCAGATACATTTTTGAAAATTCATCAGTAGTATGGCATGGAGATTGACACCCCGTTTTAGGCGCAGCATTTTTCTGGGACCTAAGTTGTACCAACTCCTGAATCAAACCAGAGGCAGCCAAGCCGATTCCTGAACCAATCCGAAGTGGAGCCAAGCATCTGGAGCAAGCCACCAAGGACACCGGAGCTGAATATACACAGGTTGAGTTGTTTCCAATTGATTTGTGTATGTGTCCTGCTTAGTAGTCCAGAGTCAACAGGCACCCATTCATTACTCTGTTTACTCACCCTCATCATTAGCGGGAGGTTGGAGGGCTACTTTGAGTTATTTATTATCACCCAAAAGTACGGTCCGTTCGGTTAGCATTCGAAATTGACTTTATAATTTCAGTAAATTTTCGACTGCTAGCGAGAACTTTGTCTTGTTTGGTAAATTTGTCCACTATTTGTCTTTTTTAACGTCATTAATGTCTCTATTTATTAAGATTGTTTTGTCCACAGGTGTTACGTCATTTAGCTAAACTTCTGATAGGTGTTATTGGTTGTCCTGTATTGTTATCATTATTGTTCAACAGCATTAAAGCAGGTTCAGCACAGTCAGCTTCGTCGGAACAAGACCAGTAGCGACACTGACGAAAAGATACTGCTGCCATTCAGATTCCCATCCTTCATAAACAAAGATACTAGTACTTCAACACAGTTACAAAGGTAGTATCTGCAATTATCGTGCATTGGTTCCATCTAACAGATTTATTGACACATAGATAGTAGACAGGTACACCACAACAACATGTCTACATTAGCAGATTTTGTAGCACTTGGCGAAAGATGTGGTTTCACAGGCCCAGAACTTATGGCATGGGCAGGAAAGAAAGTCTCAGAATTTCAGGCGCAGCAAAGAGAAGACAGAGCGGCAGCTAGAGAAGACAGAGAAACACAATACGCATCATCTAGAGTACTTAGACAATCACAAGAAAGACAAAAAGAAATAGAATTAGAAAAAGAAAGAATTTCGTCTCTAGAAAAACAAGAAAAGATAAAGAGCTAGCCTTAGAGAAAGAAAGATTAGATCTCGAAGCGAAAAGACTCCAGTTCGAAAAAGGAAGATTAAATTTCGAGAAGGAGAAAATGACGTTACAATTAACACGGACAGAATACAGAAACAACTTAAAATGTTACGTTTGTCTTAGTTTTGGACACGGTGCCAGCACTTATAGACTGAAACAACTAACTAAAGATACCAAAAGGGCATTGTTACGTCTGGTATGAAAGAAGAACATGACTAAAAGACAAACAGGGTATATATAGTGACATCATCATCATCATCATCATCATCATCATCATCATCATCATCATCATCATCATCATCATCATCATCATCATCATCATCATCATCAAGTGCCCTGCAAGCTGGCGTGGGCGTTCATGGCTCTCCACAGATTTTGGTTTATGGTGTTCTGGATCAACTCTGCTGATGATATTCTACCATGCCATCGTCTCCATCCATCCAGCATCATTTCTCTTGGTCTGCCTCTGCATCTCTTTCCCTTGATCTTTCCAATTGTCATGATGTTCTGGAGATAGACCTAAGCTAATATAAATGGGATATCAGACAATTTTCAGAATTGATTCTGAAGGAAAGATAACGAGGAATGGCACTGGTTTCCCCACCTCATTATGCAACGGCTTAATACTTCAGGCCACTACGGAACTATCTGTTAGGAAATTACCTTAAACGTCTCTCTCTCTCTCTCTCTCTCTCTCTCTCACACACACACACACACACACACACACACACACACACACACACACACACACACACACACACACACACACACACACACACACACACACACACACACACACACACACACACACACACACACACACACACACACACACACACACACACACACACACACACACACACACACACACACACACACACACACACACACACACACAACACACACACACACACACACACACACACACACACACACACACACACACACCACACACACACACACACACACACACACACACACACACACACACACACACACACACACACACACACACACACACACACACACACACACACACACACACACACACACACACACACACACACACACACACACACACACACACACACACACACACACACACACACACACACACACACACACACACACACACACACACACACACACACACACACACACACACACACACACACACACACACACACAGAGAGAGAGAGAGAGAGAGAGACAGACAGACAGACAGACAGACAGACAGACAGACAGACAGAGAGAGAGAGAAAAAGACAAACACATACATACACATCTTGTCCGAATGTGGAGCATCTGTTATTTCCACGGCAATTTCAAATCTAACAGAGAATTCTCTCTGTTTGCATAACACCAGCTGGAACCGCCCATATTTATAACGCCTCACTATATTTGAGCAATCGTTTATTGTTCGTCCAATACAGAATAAGAAATGCCTTTTATTTCACATCAAGGCCATACAACATTCGTACAATACAATGTATTTCAAGCTTCAGCTAAAGTATTATTCACTTCATATGAGACACAACTCTACAGTATGCACCAAATATACCCGGCAATAAATAGTGCATCATATTGTTTGTGACTTCTGTGTTTATATTCACTAAGGAAATACATTGTTTTGAATGCTGTTTGTCTCTTTGGGGAAAGGGGTTACGAATGCAAATCGCAATCTCGCATACCGCGTTCGAAACACAGCTGCGGGCAATTTGGAAACAGACCGCTTTGCGTTGATTTCCATACAAAGTATGAGTGCCCGGTCGTTCATAAATCAATGGCAAACTACTGAACGCAAACTTGCAAAGAAATCATAAACAAACAAAAAATGCTGGAGCTGACTGCGAAGTCCTGACTGCGAAGTAAAGGCTATGCCGGTAACTTTTTTGGGGACACTCTCTTGTAATTGTTTATGAAATGAATGAATACTGTAAACAAATGAATAATATAAAGAAATGGATACTGTAAATAAATTAATACTGTAAGCATTTATGTACTTTCAGGAAATGAATACTATAAATACATTAATACCGTAAATGAACTAATATTTTAAATGACTATTTCATTCATTCAGTAGCATGTCCTTTGCAAAACCTTGCTCCCATGACAACCTTCCGGAAAACCTCTCGGTCATAAGCAAGATGGCCCGCGTTAAACAATTGTTTAATATTTCAAATAACTAAATAATATAAACAACGGAACAATATAAATGAATCAGTTATCAGTTATCAGTTATCAGTTGGGGTATCTTCATTGTACTCCGGACATGTCCATAGGTGCTCAGATCCTCCCCCCAGCATATGCATCAGCGTCAGGTGGCTAATAGTGCCAGTTCTGTGTTGGTTGACGAGGCGCTTTGTTTTCCCGATGTACCTCTCGCGTCTGGCTGTGCCGATTCTTACTCCCAAGTCTTTCATCCTGGACAGCGATGTGGAATCACTGACGTCAAAGTCCTCTGTTCTCGCCATATCTTTGAGGACGTTAATAACATCGGCACGATCCATGGGCTGGCCATCTACAGGGGGTGCAGAGCCAGCCAGTTTATCAGCTCGTTCATTTCCATCGACTGCGCAAATGAATACTGTTAATAGGTTAATACTGTAAATGAATCCCGGGGTATTGCCGCTCCCAGAGCAGAGGGTGTCTTGTCTATAAACACTTAATCTTAAAGGTTACGCAGGCTTCTCGCAGAAAATATTTTTAAAAATGTTTGCATATCCTTTACAGGACATTGCTGTCAACATCAGCATCTTTCAGCTGATTGTTGATTTCTTGGCAAGATTATGCTCAGTAGTTTGCCATTGATTTCTGAGCGGCCGGCTGACATACCCCGTAAGTTACCGACGCGATTCGAACCACTGCTGATTCTCACCGTCGTCACGTTACTTACGAGAGTATACGAGATTACGGAGAAAAGTTGCTAACCTCTAGGCCATGAAGCCGGCCAGAAAATATTACTCCAACTAAAATAAAAACAGCGCAAAATACAGCTGAAAAGGTCAATTTTGCAAAGTCTTTTCTCCGAAACAAATGTTAAATAACCCGTAAAAAAACAAATGACTATTAAGCGCTTTCAAGTTAACGAGTTTTGCTTGGGCCTTCAAGCTCCACAACAGTCAAAGAAGAGCAAGAAACAGCTAATTCTAATCAACTCGTGCAATGCTGGCTCAAACGCACTGCTGTTTTCATTAGACTCTCTTGTTTAGCGAAATTTCTTTAGATTTCCTCTTGAGATGTAATATGACCTAAGCTGAGTTCAAAGGTTATGACATTTTGTTATAACGCCGGCAGAATTTTAAACAGTGATGAGATTCACGATGATTGGTCAAAGACTAATTATTTAGAGGTTATTCAGATTTGAGTTAGTAGATTCTATTTAATATATAGATCGCGTCAGGATAAATTTCTTATTGATATTATGGTAATATCAGTTCGGTAATATTTCGTGTTTCCACTGCATCTCCACCTATTTCTAGATTTTGTCTAGATTATTATTTGTTTTTCAATTGTTTTCCACAAGTATATTTGCCAATCTCCTTTCTTGACTTACATAGTGCATTCACAGACATATAGCATTCTTCTTGTTCTTGTCTTCTTCTTCTTCTTCTTCTTCTTCTTCTTCTTCTTCTTCTTCTTCTTCTTCTTCTTCTTCTTCTTCTTCTTCTTCTTCTTCTTCTTCTTCTTCTTCTTCTTCCCCCTCTTCTACCTTCTCCTCCTTTCCCTCTTCTTTTTCCTCCTGCCCCACCCTTTCCTCCTTGTCCTATTGTTCCTAGTTAATTTATGTACTAAAGATGAGTGGTTGGAAAGGCCGAATGTAAGACGGGTCTGCATGCCCAATTTATTACCTTTCAAAATAAAGTTCGTTTATTCGTTCTTCCTCTTCTCGTTCCTCCTCCTCTTCTTTTTATTCTTCTTCATCTTCTTATTATTATCCAGTAAATCATAGGCCAGCAACCAACCCATTTCGAGCCTCCTATATTCCGCTATCTCCTGCAGCTCCCCCTCCCCCATGTCCTCATAATATCCCATCTTTAATTCTCTTATCTCTTACTCCTTTTCTGTTTCTTCCTCCTCATCCTCGTTAGTTATCTCATCCTCTTCTTAATCCTCCCTCTCCACTTCCACCTCCTTGTCTTCTCTTCTTCCTCCTACTCCACTTACTCCTTCTCCTCCTCTTCTTCTTGTTCTTTTCATCCTCCTCCTTCTAATCTTCTTTTTCGTCATGGTTGTCGTCTTCCTCTTCTTCACTGTCGTCCTTCTCCTATTCGTCTCCCACCTCTTCTCCTCCTCCTCCTCTTATTATTATTATTCATGCAGGCAGAGTATGGATTTTTGTTTTGTTGCATATCCTTTAAAGGACATCGCTGTCAACACCAGCATCTTTCAGCTGTATGTTGATTTCATGGCAAGATTACGCTCAGTAGTTTTCCATTAAGCGAACGCATTAGAGACAAACAACTAAAACTAGGCATACCATCAGCTAATCTTGAGAGACTATTAAAATTATGTACTGCCAACATACAATTCAACTTTCTAAACAAGTCATATCGCCAAATTGACGGAGTGGCCATGGGGAGCCCACTTGGACCTATTCTAGCGGACATCTTCATGGCACACTTAGAAGAAAAGAGATCCTCAGAAATCAATAACTTGGCCTTTTACCGTCGTTACGTGGACGATATACTAATTATCACCACAGACGAGCTACAAGCAACGTCGTTCCAGGCCACAATGAACGAGACACATATAAACATCTCTTTATCTATGGAACACGAACACAATGAAGCGTTGCCGTTTCTAGATATCCTTATGAGACGTAGAGCAGAAGGCACAATTCAAAGATCGGTGTACCGCAAAGAAACATGGACTGGCCAATACTTAAATTTTCAGAGCTTCGCACCTGTCCAGTACAAACGGGGCTTAGTACGGAGCCTGTTTGACCGTGCTAGGAAGATATGCACCCAGGACACACTGACAGAGGAATTTAAAACTCTGAAGAATGCCTTAAACCTGAATGGGTACTCCACAGGATTTATAAAGCGCCACTGCTAACAGCCTAAACCGAAATCAGAAGTAACTACAGTCCCTAAACTCAAAGTATTCATCCAGCTAACCTTCCGAGGAGATGACGTAATGCAACGTCTGCGGGACCGGCTCACCAGAGCAGTCGAGTGAACATTCTGTGCAGCAGCTCTAGTCATCAGGTACAGAAACACACCGATCCCAGTCTCAGCAGTAAAAGAACCTGTAGCTTTGTACGCCAAATCAAATTGTATTTACCAATTTACATGCAGATGCGAGGCCATCTACATAGGCAGAACTGAGCGACAGTTACATTGCAGGGTTTCGGAACATATTCCGAATTGGTTGGACAAGATACTACACACAGAAGATGGTAGCCTAGGCAGGCCGACACACCGGAACAGTCCGGCTTCATCGGTCGGGAGACATGTGCTCGAGACTGGTCACGTGGTTGAAAGAGACAGTGCCTTCCGTGTGTTGTTCAACACACAAAGTAGTCGATTGTTAAAGTTTGCTGAAGCTATACTAATCAACCTTCGTAAGCCGTCATTGTGCAAGCAGAAAGACATGTTAGTCAGTTTAAAATTACCGTGGTAGACTATCGACATTACTGTGCGAACATGTGTATATTTCAGTTTGAAGGATTTATCTAATTAATTCACGTAAGTTGTGTGATTTCTGCAGTATGTACCTGACGAGATGCAGCGAAATATGCCAGGCAATAAATCGTGCAATCTATTGTTTGTGTCTTCGTTATTCAAATAGAATAGTAGCTTTTCATATCTTAGATATGAAGTAACAGATGAAAGTAGAAGCGCTATAGAGAACAAGAGGAAATAATAAACACAACAAAATATTTAGTACGCAGTGAGACAAAAAGCACATTAAAAATAAGAATTGTCAAATGTCATTATATATATATATGGCCACCACCTAGAAACAAAGTTAAACAATGGTGATCTGCCAGCCCTTTTGTGTCGGGCCGTCTAATGGTGAAGACGAAAGCCGTGGGATTTCCCCCTGTGCAAATAGTTGATTTGTGGGCAACCTAAGTCTATGTAAAACCGGAAGTGTGAAATCATTAATGAATTAGTTAAAATGTATAAATTAAAGTAGAGCCCCAAGATACCGACTCGAAACAATGTTTGTGTAGTGGACACAACGTGGATGAGTACACTTATTTGAGATTGTAGGAGCAAATAATAGGAATAAATAGTAACGAAATGAGCTTTTATGCTGATTGATTTAGTGTTCCTGAAGCTTTATGCAAATAAGCGTATAACAGATCGATGTGTCTCCACCTTGCCGCGGGGGGGGGGGGGGGGGGCTTGCGTGTCTTATTGACCCCAAGAACCAAGCCGACGAAAGCACAACTATGTGTCGGATGGGACTTGGGTTAAAGGCCAGACTAAGAGAGACACAACCTGCTGCTCTGCAGGTAAACTGAGGATAGCAGTCAAAAGCCAAAATCAGGCGCACGAAGGCAGAAATCTTGGTCCAGACACATACTCAAAGGCTCTCAGCCGAGGGATATGGCTGAACGCCTCTAAGCCATAAGCCCTCGAATGTGAGAGCCGGGCCGACACTTACCTACCGACAATTGGAGAAAAAGTGGTTTTGCAGTGTTCCCCAAGGTAAATATCCCAAGCTAGCAGAAATGTGGAGTGTAAGATATAAAATATATAATGTAGTAAATTATTAAATGTATTAAAAACTGAATTCATGTCAGGCCACTTGGTGTCACACCAACCAAACTGGCATAGGATTAAATGCTTGATAACTGATTCCTGCGAAGAATAAATACACCTAAACAATGTTTTCCCGTAGTGAATGTGAATAACAAAGACACAAACCATATAAAGTACGATTTATTGCCTGGCACATTTCGCTGCATCTCGTCAGGTACTTACTGCAGATGTCACACAACATAGAGTAAAATAATTAGAATCATCGTTCAAGCTGAAATATACACATATTCACACAGTAATATCAGTTGTTTACCATGGTAATTTATAAACTGACTATCATGTCTTTCTGTTTGCACAAAATTGGCTTGTGCAAAACCTTCTGGCCTAGAGAGATTCTATGTTGTGTGACATCTGCAGTAAGTACCAGACGAGATGCAGCGAAATGTGCCAGGCAATAAATCGTGCTATATATGGTTTGTGTCCTCGTTATTCAAATACGCCTAAGAAATAGTGAGTAATGAAAATCATAATAATAAATGTATTATTTATAGTATGAACGCAACAGGAGGGTTTTACATGATTTTTCTATGGCAAAATGGGTTAATGGCTAAAGATACAGACATGTAGTTCTTCTTCTTCTTCTTCTTTCGTTCGCTTGAAATATGTCTACAACTGCAATGTTGTATCTTGTATGAATCTAACAGTCTTTTTTAGTTCACTCAGCGGTCCACAGAGTTTATCTTCCAATGTTGTTTCTCTAGGCCAGAAGGTTTGCCTGGATATGTTGTAGTTTGGGCAATCCTGGACTATGTGCTCTGCTGACTGCGACGCCAAACCACATGTGCACATGGCTGAGTCACCAATCTTGAATTTTGTATACACGTGGTTGCGTAATCTATTGTGTCCTGCCTGTTCTGAGGCTCATAACAATGACCTGTTCTGGTCTGTCCATATCGTGGTAGTCGTCTTGAGTAGGGTTTGGTGGACTTCTGACTGATTTTATCATTCTTTTCTTTTGTTGGTATGCAATGGGCACATCAGGTTGTTCTTCATTTGCTCCTTTCTTAGCCAGTCGATCAGCTCTGTCGTTTCCGGGGACTCCACAGTGGGATAGTATCCACTGTATGGTGACCTTACGTTGACTGCTAAACTCACAAAGTAGTGTCCTAAGAACTGGCAATTTCCCAGACAGGAGCGCCTCTATTACGGATTTTGCATCTGTCAATATCACCACAGGTTGTGTACGATGGCTAGTATTTTGTAATTTCTCTGTGGCTAACTCGATTGCCTCAATTTCAGCACCATAGTTATGGCAGTACTTGCCTGTTGGAACTCTGGCCGTGTCCCTAGTATTATTTGTGTATTCTATGTACACTCCCGCTCCTCCATTTCGAACAGCATTTTGTGCTGACCCATCTGTGTACACTCAGATCCAGAGATCCTGTGGGTATTCGTCATCAAGGAAGCTCAGAGTGGCTGTTCTACGCTGTACACTGTTCTGTTCTTCCTTGTCAAATATTCCTCTCACTTTTGTCTGGATTTGTAGCGATAGTCTATGTTCATCTTTCCATGGAGTTCGCTCTGGAATAGTTGTCAGTGGAATACCAACTGTGGGAAGATCGATGGTTTCTCTGCAGAGTCGTTTGGCCTGGTGGATGAAACTACATATTTTCAATCGCCCCATAGCTAAGTTTTCAAATCGGTTCTACATAGGGTGGCCTGGCAAGCTGATGAACTTTTCTGCTTGTATTAGTGTTTTTGTATCTCTGCGTTCTCTTAGAGAACTTATTTCTCAAGTACCACTTGAGTGTCCTCCCCATTTTCTCCATTGCTACCATAGGGGTTGATCTCATCCCTCCTGTGATTACTCTAAGAGCTTGATTTTGCACCTTGTCCAGCTCCTGTAGTGTGGTGTTTGATGCTGAACACAATGCAGTTGACTCGTATTCCAAGTGTGGTCGTATGCTCTGTTGATAAACTTTGCTAAGTATTTTCCCACTGGCTCCCCAAGTGGTTCCACTTAGCTTTCTCATGATGGCTATTTTCCTTCTGGCTGTGGGTTGTAGCAGGAAATACAGAACTAAAATTGTGTACGGTGCTTAGAAGTAGGTACTCAGATATCTAGTTTAATGAATCACTACAGTGCTCTAAAATACTAACATCACGCAGAGCTACACAGTAAAGGAATTTGTCATTCTGCGATAGTTAAAAGTCTGGCATCACATCTAAGATAAGCATATAGTGGTACTTGTGATAGAAAGTGTATCAGATTGATAGTGGAATTATTGTGACCGAGGTTCTAACTGAAGTAAAACATGGCGCTTGCCATAGAATAGAAAGTGTGTGGTATAACGTTTCCTACTATTATGAACAAGTATATGCGTATTAATTATGCCAGATGAGGCGTAATAACGGGAGATTTATAACCGGTGTACCGCAGGAGGACTGGGGGAGAGAGAAGATAACTGGACATCTGCTACCACATACACTTACTGTGGTTGGCCTTACACAACACTAGGTGACCGTAGTGTGTAATAATAATATCATATATGGTAAGCTGTATTGTGTTATATTGGAGGTGTTGATGTACAGCAACCTTCTTCAGCCATGGACATTTCAGGAGTAGATAGTTGGTCTCAGGCCATATGGAAATGCACAACAGTTGAGGTCATTAGAAGTAGATGATGACGTAAATTCACTCTACTAATCTATAAGACATGTGTATGTATGCGTGATGAATTTGGTAGTTAAACGTGTTTATAGCTTGGCAAGTCAGATTTAATCTTTCATCACTGGTGTGTGTAGGACCTGTATGTGATAGATCCACTGAACCGGAGGCATTTTGTAAGTAAATACTGTGCTATATGGAAAGTTAGAACAGGCTGAGAATATTGAAGTAGAAGTTGGTCAGTTCAAACGTCAAGTGTTATTTGGTTATAGTTGTGGTACATCCTGAGAGGATGGTAAAGTGTTTGTTGCATTTAACAATTGAAGATTTAATCACCATTAAGAATGAAAATGAGCAAATATAGGCAATTGTTAATCACATTTACATTATGATTCATGTATGAACTGATTCTGTAACACAGATAATCAGATATTGCTTTTATGTTACAGGAGTGGCTAATGATTGTAATGCTAGGGCTCTTCTGGCTTTTTTTGCTGAGTGTTACAATTATAGCAGTCCCCCTTGTTAGGTGACTTAATTCTGTTGGTGTTGCAAAGTCTCCCTTTTTAAGGTGTCTAAATTTTGTCAGTGTCAAATGTCTTCCCGGGAAAGTGTCACATCTTTTGTTAAGGTGTCTCGCTTTTGTTAAGTGTCACATTCTACCTAGTTTATATATTTATTGATTAGGTTGTTGCACTTGGTGAACCCTATATTGGTATTAAAAACGCTCCCAAGGTGGTCAGAGGAAACGCCTTTAAGACACTCTGAATATCTCACTAAAAGCTTTTGGAATTCTCCAAGCCACTTGGGAGACTGCTGCCAAAGACTGAAATTCTTGGCGTGCGTCATTACGCAAGGGTATAGACACTTGTGAAGCAAACAGGACTGCAAGAACTGTTTAAAAAAAGGCTGGACAGAAAAACCACTTCAGATCTTCTTCCTGGAACGTCAACCATTCTTTGCCCACATTTCAAAGAACATTTCGAGCCAAAATAGGCCTTACAACCATCTTAGAACTCACGGCTCCATACTTTCAATCCCTGGATGAAATAAAAGGTCATAATCATTCTTGATGGACAAACGCCATTAAAAAAAATATCAAATAAAAAAAAAATGCTATGAGTCCGTGATGTCTAGGGCCGCCACATTATATAGGCGCGAATGAACGAACGAACGAACGAACGAACGAACGAACGATCTTTATTTACAAAGGGTAAAGAATTGGGCAAGCAGGCCCGTCTGACATTCTGCTCTTCTTCTCTATT
The DNA here is from genome assembly GCA_014155875.1 of Cepaea nemoralis. NCBI lineage: Eukaryota > Metazoa > Mollusca > Gastropoda > Stylommatophora > Helicidae > Cepaea > Cepaea nemoralis. Next base: position 391,606 of record JACEFZ010020486.1, read on the forward strand.
TCCTCTCATACATTATTTTATTCAACATCACTTATGAAGCAAATCTTTGACATCAAAAGAACAATCAGCATTAAAACACATGAAAAATAATCAATAATACATGACTCACTGAGGCAATGTTAACATGGGCATTATAAATACATAAGGAAGATGTAACGTGCCATACATATAGGAATGTTTATTTTGGCTAGTTGACGTTTGAGATAATTTACCATTATTATTATCTTTTTCGATGAACGGAGGGCTAGGTGGTCAGTTTTTCCCTCACTGGTATGAACGACGAACGCAAGCGTCGAACCGGATCCCGCTGTTTTCATGACAGTATCAGTGTAGCTCCCTTGCAACTACACACACCTACCCGGTATTATTATTAAAATAATACCTCTATTTATTTCTCAAACGTTACCTACATTGCTAACGAAATATGGTATGATTGCACTTCTCGAAGTTTCACACGGGAACTCGGGCTGCTATGTGCGTGATTTCCTCTCATTATCTAATTGTTTTGGCATTTTCATAAGAAGAAGAAGAAGAAGAAGAAGAAGAAGAAGAAGAAGAAGAAGAAGAAGAAAGAAGAAGAAGAAGAAGAAGAAGAAGAAGAAGAAGAAGAAGAAGAAGAAGAAGAAGAAGAAGAAGAAGAAGAAGAAGAAGAAGAAGAAAACTGAAGGTTAGAAAAATAATTCTTGCATGTTACATAGAACTAGATTTAACATATGGCTGTGAAACAAGTATAGAACAAGCAAAGAAATCACGAGATGCCTCAGAGATATAGTTTCACAGTAAATTGTTGAAAATTCTGTGAACAGCCTAAAGTGATTATTCTACACGTTTTGATAGAGCTAAGACAGAAAGAAAACTTATCACAGCCATCAGAAAAATAAAGTCGTCATTTATTGGCCACACGATGAGAAGACATATGCAATAACATACTGGGGTAACTGGAAAGATTTATGGAAAAAAGGATATATGAAGACAGCGATAGAAGATTCTTGACCGTCTTGTGTCAGTGTTAAAAAATTTGCAGTTCACGAGCTGATACATGCTGTTGACTAATGTAAGGTGTGAAGTAGCAATATCACCCGCGCCAGTCGGCCATGCACTTGATGAAGATGATGAGAGACAAACAAGAAAGCGTGGTTGCCAGCCGGGAGTTTCCCATGTCTTTGACACGTACTGACAGCTCGAATTTCTCGCTGCTTTTGTGCCAGACGAGAACAAATCTACAATAAAACTGTTCTAGAAAAACACAATGAGAAGAGAATTGCAGACAGAGATGAATAATGTTGGGAGGAAATGGAGGGGGACTGGTTGACGATCGAATAACCGCCTTGCTTTGGACCTCTATTGCATGTTATTACTGAAAATACAATCACATTTGTCTCTCTGCAAACGTCCCCATGCTATTTGCTGTCGAAAATAAAAAATACATTTGGAGTCCTGACAACTATATTTCAGTGTTTGTAAAAGTAAAGTTAGCTGCATATCCTTTACAGGGCGTTGCAGTCAACCCCCGCATTTTTTGGCTGTTCGTGATTTCATGGCGTTCAGTAATTTGCCATTGCTTTCCAAAAGTGTCTGCTCTGAAAACAATAAGCATTCAAAGAAACTGCTTCCGGTTGCTGCTATGTGACATGACTCTCCATGAGCCTTCTTTGTCATGTGTTAGTTAGTTAGTTAGTCGTGGTTCCAATTTCACGGCAAAGGGTGGTCCCATCATGCTCAATTCCTATGAAAATGCATATCACACAAAATGCTCCTCACAGCCCCACGTGAAAAGTGGAATAGACAGGAGACTCGATAAACCAACAGCCCACACAGGTATACAATGTAGAATGCCAACACAAAAGTTCACCTCGAAAAATACAGTTCATCGTCGATGGAAGCGGCAGTCACTAGAAAATCAGCAGCCAAACATTACTGCATGAGGCAAACCCAGTTAGTTCAACAACTGGCGTCTGCCATTTTTCAGAACATGCAGTTCACTTCACAAACAACCGTGGACAGAGACTTCTGGTCCATCATGGAGGTTTGAAGGTGAGCTGTTAAGGCCTCTGGAGTGTTTATATCATATGATAATTTAATGTTAATAATAGGAGGTCAACATGGCCGAATGGATAAGATTGCTCATTGTTAAATATCCGATGTAATGATGCCGAGATAGCGGGTTCAACCCTCACGCCGTTCAGTTGGACTAAATTCTTGACCTGTTGACGTACATTACAAGTACTTCTGAAGTAGGAGTGGGTTTATCTGATAGCGGGGGCACTGGTAACAGGGGAAGCTAATCCACACGCAAAAATGTGTCTAGTGCACTGTAAGTAGTAGCAAGTTTATAGAGTCCTCTTAAATTAAAAGTAAAATTGTCTTGAAGCCAGTTTCCTGCTATGGTTTTGTGATGCGTTATTGTCATGACTATTTTGTTGGCTTGGATGGACAGATGGCCAGACTGTTCCTCCACTGTAGCAGACCACAAAATCATGCGTCGAACCCGCGCCTGATCTTGCTCATGACATTACCAGCGCATTTAGCTATCAAATACCCTAGGGCACCCGCTTGGATGAAGGTGTTGTTCCATCCATCCATCATGTACCATGCCGATAAGCGTGGGCGGTCATGTTCTGCCATCTCACGCGACCACCAGAGTCGTGGATCAGCTTCGCGTTCCAGTCTCGACCATGCTACGTGGCCAAGCCATCCAGGTATTTACTTCTAGGTCTTCCCCTTGGTCTCTTCGCTTCGATCTTGCCAGTTGTCACCAAGTTCTCCAATTAATTTCGTCTCATAACATGCCCAAAAAATTTTGACTGTCTACGTCTAATGACTCTAATCAGTTTACGATCTTCATTTGTTTCTTGAAGGACTTGTTCATTGGTTTTCTATCTGTCCATGGTATTCTTTGCATTTTCCTCAGAAACCATATTTCCACAGCTATCAGCTGTTTTTCAGATTGACTGCTTATTGTCCACGCTTCACATCCATACAAAAGGACAGGTTCTATGTAGCACTTCAACAGAAGGTGTTGTTAGTTATATTATTATCTCTGGTCCAGCTGTTTAAACTCTCCATATACATCTTCGCCTGTCTTCATCTGTCTCTCATATAAATATTTTTTTTTTTTCAAACATACCGCTCATTTTTCTATTCCACCACTTCTATACCAAATAATTTAATGTGTAGTTTCCTTGTGGTAATGGTTTGTAAACTCGCATACCGTGTTCGAAACACATATGTGGGCGATTTAGAAGCAGATCGCCCTTCGCCGCTTTTCATAAAAGGGTATGGGCCGGTCGTCCAGAAAGCAAAGGTAAACTACTGAACGTACACTTGACAAGAAATCACAAACAGCCAAAAAATGCTGAGGTTGACTGCGACGACCTGTAAAGGAGATTGAACTATAACTAACAACGTCGAGTCTGAGTTAATTATTGTGTTGTGTATGGAAATATAACGGACAATGGGAGGTAAGTTAACTAATCAAGTGTTTCCTGGTTATCCCGCTTGGATTGAATGCCAGTTTCCTATCATCACGGGTGATCGATCCTCCCAACGTAATGCGACTCTCTATCTGATGCACTATTATTCATAATGGTTAATGACTATGCTGAACACTTCCATGGCAGTCGGTTTTTCCGACGTTCTGATAGCTTTTCTGTCCATCCATCCACCATGTGCCATGCCGGTAAGCGTGGGCGGTCATGTTTTGCCATCTCACTCGATCTCCAGAATCGTGGATCAGCTCCGCGTGTCGGTCTCGACCATGCTACGTGGCCATCCAGGTATTTACGTCTAAGTCTTCCCCTTGGTCTCTTCCTTTCAATCTTGCCAATTGTCACCAAGTTCTCCAATTCATTTCTTCTCATAACAGGCCCAAAAACTTTGACTGTCTATGTCTAATGTCTCTAATCAGTTTACGATCTTCACTTGTTTCTTGAAGGACTTGTTCATTGGTTTTTCTGTCTGTCCAGGGTATTCTTTGCATTTTCCTCATAAACGACATTTCCACAGCCATCAGATGTTTTTCAGCTTGTCTGCTCATTGTCCACGCTTCATATCCATACAAAAGCACAGGTTCTATGTAGCACTTCAACACTCTTTTTCTCGTTTCAGTTGATATCTTTTCATTCAAATTTATTACAATAGGTGCCAATAAGTGTATCTTACTCTTAGTGAATCGACCAAGAACAATCATGTTAAAAAATAAATATATATTCAATGGAGGCCTTTTTATAAATGCTAAAAACATTATTTAAACAGCCGATTGTACAATTATTACCTTATAATCTTTATTAATTACTCATAAAATTTAAAAAAAAAAAATATAAAAAAATATATAAGAAAATCCGGACATTTTAAAGGTCTTTAGCTTTGACTTTTTTTTTTTTTTTTTTTTGCATATCATTTACAGGACATCGCTGTCAACACCAGCATCTTTCAGCTGTATGTTGATTTCTTGGCAAGATTACGCTCAGTAGTTTGCCATTGCTTTCTGAGCGGCCGGCTCACATACCCCGTAGGTTACCGATGCGATTCGAACCACTGCTGATTCTCACCGTCATCACGTTACCGACGAGAGTATACGAGATTACGGAGAAAAGTCATAACCTCTAAGCCACGAAGCCTGCTGGACGGAAAATATAAAAGGAGGACATGTCCTCATTTTGCCGGGTGTCTGGCAACGTTATCAGTGGGTGATGTTTTCAATATCTCGCCCGCAAACTTTATTTTCAAATCGCCTGAGGCAGACTTCGTAACTGAAATGTCTGTAATTGTGAGACTGTACTCACTACCCTTGAGCCACAGACGCCGATGGCCACTACCATTCAATCAATCATGTGCCATGCCGGAAAGCGTGGGCGGTCATGACTCGCCATTTCACTCGATCAACAGAGTCGTGGACCAGCTCAGTGTTCCTGTCTAGTCCATGCCACGTGGCCAAGCCATCCAGGTATTTTCCTCTCGGTCTTTCTCTTGGTCTGTTCCCCTCGATCTTGCCAGTTGTCAATAAGTTCTTCAATTCATTTCTTCTCATAACATGTCCAAAAAATGTTGACTGTCTTCGTCTAATTTCTCTAATCAGTCTACGATTTTCATTTGTCTCCTGTAGTACTTGGTTATTGATTTTTCTATCTGTGCATGGTACTCTTTGCATTTTCCTCAGAACCCACATTTCTGTAGCCATCAAATGTTTTTCAGCCTGACTGCTCATTGTCCAAGCTTCACATCCATATAAAAGCATCTCAACACTCTTTTTCTCGTTTCAATTGACATCTTTTTATTGGTCAGAATGTTTTTCATCTTGCTAAAGGCTACTTTCGCCATGGCGATTCTTGTTCTAATCTCTTCAAGGCATCTCCCATCAGATGTTATGACTGTTCCGAGATAATTGTACTGATTCACTTGTTGAAGAATATTCCCATTTACTTGTATATTACATTGTGGTACTTCGTTCTTCCTAGTGACGACCGTAACCTGCGTCTTCTTGCAATCTAATTTCTAATATAATTCACTACCTTTACTTAATGCAATGATCTTTATTAGCCATTAACTGACATATAAACGCATGAATAGAGGTGAATACTATGATCATTGTGAGGCAGGATGTCTAGGTTTTGTCTTCCCATCAATGTAGCCAACAAATGACGACTTTCTCTTTCTGATGTCTGTGATAAGTTGTCTTTCTGCCGTAGTCTATCAAAACGTGTAGATTGAGACATTAATACAGTTCAGAAATATGCGAGATAGAAAGATAGAAACGCTCACTATAATCCCGTAGGGTGCTGACAATAAAGTCAGTAGCATATCCTTTACAGGACATAGCAGTCAACACCTGTATCTTTTTGGCTGTTTGTGTCCCCTGGCCAAGTTTTACGTTCAGTAGTTTGCCATTGCTTTCTG
>JACEFZ010020486.1:402500-430809 GCA_014155875.1 Cepaea nemoralis
CTTTATGCTCTCTTACACACAATAACACAGCACACACACACACACACACACACACACACACACATATATATATATATATATATATATATATATATATATATATATATATATATATATATATATATATATATATATATATATTCTTCTTCTTCTTCTTCAGCTTTCCGAGCCATTGAGGTTCTTTGCTGCAAATACAATCCGTCTCCATTCGTCTCTCTGGTGGACCTTCTCTTGCCAGTCGTTGATTCCAAGTGCTTGTAGGTCTGTACATGTATTATCTCTCCACCGCCTTCTTGGTCTACCTCGGGGTCTGCAGTCATTTATTTCCTGAGTGTAAGCGAGTTTTGTTTCCCTATTATCTTCCATTCTTTCTATATGCCCCAGCCATTGTAGTCTATTAGCCTTCATGATACCAGTGATTAGCGGGGACTTAAACAGATCATAAATGTCTTTGTTACTTCTTCTTGTCCACTCTCCACTTTGTGTATCCCTAATGGGTCCAAAGATGCGTCTTAAATTTTGTTCTCAAAGGTTTGTAACAAGGCTTCGTCTCTTTTCGTTGTACTCCAGGTTTCAGAAGCCATACAGCACAACTGGTCTGATCAGTGTTCTGTATATTGTGATTTTGGTGTTACGAGATAGCGCCTTTGATTTTAGTAGATGTTGTAGTGCATAGTATATCTTATTTCCAGAGTTGATTCTAGTTTGTATTTCTTCCCTTATGATGTTGGAGCAGTTGAAGATTGTACCCAGGTATTTGTATGTTTCCGTTCTTTTAATGGTCATATTATCTATTTGTATGTGGCCAGAGTTTTTTAGCCATTCCGTCTCTTGAAATTACCATATATTCTGTCTTATCTTGGTTGATAACCAGCCCCATCTGTTGGGCTTTTTCTTTAAGTGAATATATATATATAATATATATATATATATATCTATATATATATATATATATATATATATATATATATATATATATATATATATACACACAGATACGCATACGCACACATTCATGCACACACACACACACATATATAAACACACACACACACACACACACACACACACACCCACACACACACGGTGACGCCAAATGCTAGATTTTCTGATGGTCCTAGGTTCGTTGTTCGACTGCGTTGTCGAGACCACATGTGCCGTATTTCTGGAAACCCATGGGGGTCATCGCTGGAGCTAAGGAGTTCGTGCTATTTGAGATTCTTTCTATAGTGGCATTCTGCTGAGACGTATCGAGTCACAAGGGGTTTATCCCCATGCAAAGGAAGTTGATTCTCTCGTCTTGTACCTATACCTAGATGACTGAAGAAAGTCCACTTCTACTCTTTGTGGCATGTGGTATCATTGTGAATGTCTAACGCTTGACATCCCAACGACAGTATCTTTGTTTGAACGCCACCTTAACCTGTGCATTGCATGTTTGACCTTCCACCTTTGTAAATGGTGGGGCTTCATTTGTGGAAGATTGATCTCGCTTAGTCATTCTTATTTCATTCATCCGTTCTTCCTTTACATTCAGCCTCAACTTTTAATTCCAGCCTCAGCCTCAGCTCTTCATTTCTTCATTCAGCCATAAGTTTTCATTTGGCTTGAGCTGTTCATTCCTTCATTTAATCTCAGTCTTTCATTCAAAATCGGTTTTTGATTGATTGATTCATTCAATTAATCATTCAACCTAAACCACTCATTCAGATCCAGCTTTTCATCCAGGTTTTCATTCATTCACTCAGTCTCAGCTTTTGATTAATTAATTCAGCACCGGCATTTTACGCATTCTTAGTATTTCATTCCCTCGTTCAGTGTCAGCTTTTCACTCAGCCTCAGTTCTTCATTTACTCAATTAACTACAGCTGTCCACACCTTTCATTCATCATCAGTTTTTCTTCCAGTCTCAGCTTTGTATTCCTTCATTCAGCCTCAGCTTATGATTCCTTCATTCGGCCTCAGCATTTCATTCCTTCACTCATCTTAAGCTGTTTACTCTTTCATTCAGTCTCAGATTTTTACTCCTTCATTTAGCCTCAACTGTTCACTCCTTTATTCAGCCTCGGCTATTTACGCCTTCATTTAGCCTCGTCCTTTTGCTCCTTCATTCAGCCTCGGCTTTTGATTCCTTTTCTCAGCCTCGGATTTTCATTCCTTCACTCATCTTAAGCTTTTCACCCCTTTATTCATCCTTAGTTTCCCATTTCTCACTTCAGACTGTCGGTTTTCTATTTCTTCTTTCACCATCAGGTTTTCATTCAGCCTCAACGTTTTATTTAGCCTCGAATGCCGAACAAAAGCCAAGAACACGAAATACATATAGGTCAGAAAAACTCTAGTCCTTTAATACTTCAAGGGAAAACATAATTAGTAGAGAGGTTGGACACCTAGTACCACAATTATGGATATTCTAAAGTTCGCTCACACAAGGGTAGAAGAGCAAAGTAGGGAAAAAATGTCAGCTATTTAAACGACACCAGAAGGACATTAATTAATTTAACACGACAAGCAAAAAGCTGTAAATAATACATTTTTAGAGCAAACAGCGCACAATTAATACCATCGGGGAATTTAACGTCACATGCATGAAAGTTATTGTTAAAGAATTATGTGTATGTGATTTAAAACTGCAAAAATCACTTTAGGGATGATGTCACATAAATTAAGACAAGGTCTAGAATAAACTTGAAGTGAGTGTTATAAACATATATACCTTGTTTATGGAGCGTATTCGGTGGTGAAATGAGTTACAGATGTGTCAATGCCACAGGGGAAAAAGCCGACAAGAGGAATTATGTATGGACATTATGTGAATAAAAAGGTCACATAAATATGGCGATAAATGTGAATATAAAGAAAAGTGATGACAATGACAATCTTCTTCTCCTCTTCTCATTTTCTCCTCCTCCTCCCCCCTTCACCTTCTTCTTCTTCTTCTTCTTCTTCTTCTTCTTCTTCTTCTTCTTCTTCTTCTTCTTCTTCTTCTTCTTCTTCTTCTTCTTCTTCTTCTTCTTCTTCTTCTTCTTCTTCTTCTTCTTCTTCTTTATTTTCTTCTCTCCCCTCCTCTCGTTCTTCTTTTATTTCCCTCTCCTGCTCCTCCTCCTCCTTCCTCTTTTTGTGGTACTGCTTTTGCGGTGAAGCGTCCCAGAGAGAAGGCAGATGTAATTTTCTTTGTTTCGCTTGTTTTGTTGCTTGAACTAACGTTAAATTAGATGTCTTCGCTGGTTCTTTTATTCCATTTAGTGGACACATCTAGCATCGTCCTCTCGATTTGTATTTCGATATTCTCATTTAGAAAGATATAGCCGCTGACTAATCTTGTTCCGAATGAAGAAGAAGAAGAAGAAGAAGAAGATATCTATACCATTTAATTATTTGGTGTTGTATAAAGTCAGCAAAGTGTGTTATTTCTACACGTATTCTTAGTTTCTCATTTGCCTCTCTATCTTTTCTTGTTATTTCCAGATGCGTTTCTTATGTATTTATTTCGCCAAACTTGCTGTGATGTTACGCTTGTGTGTCTCTAGGACTGTTTATGTCTCACATTGATAATACAGCATTCGGACGAATAAAGCGTCTATCAGCTTCTTGTGTATTTCGATATTTTGATGTTTTAGGATACTAGCTATTTGATAGTTGATGTTTTTTGCTTTCAGTATTCTCGTTTCTATTTCTCTGTCCATCTTCGGTCTTCTGTGAACATACTGCATTAACTATGGGGTAAAATAGACTATTTAAAGAATAGGATTGATGCGGGTGATAAATGTAGTAAATTAGCCTTTACAAACATTGTGTTTAAAGTAAGTATTCTTTGGTCACGTGATGAGAAAAGAGTCATTAGAAAACACCGCGAAACTGGAATGGAATATGGAAAAAGAGGCAGAGTCAGACCGAAAGAAATGATGTTGGATGGACGGAGACGGTGCCATGGAGGAGTGTCATCAACATAGTTGATCCAGAGCACCAAGGACCGAGATCTGTGGAGTCATGAAGGCCAGTTGGCAGGGCATATGTTGATGTTGATGCTGTTAAATGATGATGTGGATAAGCCGGTGCACATTTGGTAAATCCGTTCAGTGAATTGTGCATAGTATCTGTGTTATAACTCAGACAGGTACATATGTGATAATAGTAGCTTCGTGGATACGCTGCTACGAATGTGTTAATTTTAGCGTTGGCATATCCTTTACAGGATGTCGTAATAGACCACAGCATTTGTTCACTGGTTTTGACTGAATAGGTACATTTCCGTTCAGTAGTTTGCCAATAAAACAATTGAATAAATTGTGGCGTGGGACGGATAGACCTAAAGAAATTAGATTTTCAAGAGCATGCATCTTTCCAATTACAACATACGCCTGTGAGACTTGGACACTTACTAAACAAGCTGAACAGCGCATAAATATCTTTGAATATACATGTTATAGACGTGTTCTAAGAATATTTTGGATAAAGAAAAGAACAAATACACCCACGAATATTAAAGAAGGTTGACTACTAAAGACTATAAAACAAAGAAAGTTGAAGTATTGTGGTCACGTGAAACGTCATGCAACTTTAAAGAGAACAATAATGGATAGGTATATGCCCGGGAAGACAGGAAGAGGACAAAAGAGGGGGTGGAGGGGGAGACGATGGGTGCAGGATGTGTGGGTGCATTGGACGCGGGACATCTTGCTTATGACCGAGAAGTTTTTTGGAAGTTTGTTATGGGAGCGAGGTTCTGCAAAGGATATGTTACTGAATGAATGAATGAATGAATGAATGAATGAAAGTTTGCCAATGCTTTTTGAATGGCCGACGCTCATACTATTGTTAAAAAACACACAAGACAGTCTGCTTCCATATTGCCTGCAGCTAAATTCTAAAGCGGTATGAGGAATTGTGATTCGAGTTTGCTACCGCTTCGCCAAACACTCCGGTAATTTGAGGGTTATGTACGAGGTCTATACAAATGAGCTTTTTAACCAATGTGTGCCAGGCTACTCACTATATGTTGCCTAAGAAGATGAAAGTGAAAATCAAGAAGAAGGAAAAAAAGAAGAAGAAGAAGAAGAAGAAGAAGAAGAAGAAGAAGAAGAAGAAGAAGAAGAAGAAGAAGAAGAAGAAGAAGAAGAAGAAGAAGAAGAAAAGTAATATGGAGGAGGAAGAGGAGGAAGAGAAAGAGGAGAAATTGAAGACGAAAAAGAAGAGTAAAAGAAGAAGAAGATGACATTGCAGAACAGATACAATTCACAAGGTGATATAAAAACACAATTTCATGCCCCTTGCAGGACCTATCAATCAACCCCGGCCCCTAATATCTGCTTGTTACACTTGCACAAACAATGTGTATTATGAGTGACATTGCCCAAATATGGTACTTTAAGCTTTGAGAAAGATGTTCCTTAACAATGGCATTTCTACGTCTGTAATGAGGGTGCTTAATAACATGACACGTAAAACATCACAGATGAGGCCGTAGTAAAAACAAATCACAGATTATGCCGTACAAACATGATAGCTTAATGTCAAAATGAAGAAAAACGCCCAGAAGGAACAGCAATTTTTCGTGTCAAGTATCAGCGATATTAACTGCGGAATAAAATAATCATGAAGGATATCTGGTATCAGAAACACGTTGGTATAATGGTTATGATGTTACGCTGACAATGTCATAATTGAGGTCGGACGAGTGTTCGATGTCAGCCCTCGACGTTTGCTATAGGAGGGTAAGACTAGCCACATTTAATTCCCCGTGGACACAAATGTGATGGTGCTGACATTGCATGTACCCACAGCAGGCACATCATCGGGCTCGTTGGTGTAACGGTTAGGACGCTAAGCTGACAAGGACATGAGCGCTGTGGGACGAAGGTTCAATGTCAGCTCTCGGTGGTCGCTAGTGGATGAAAAGACTGGCCACTGAATCCTCCCGTACACTCAAGTATATACAATATAAGGGTCCTAAAGCTTCAAATACCTAAACCAGGTTTCTGTTGCTGGACTTGACTTAGTCTCACGCTTACTGGTCACGTGTCCGAAATTTCCTCGAGACGAGGATTATTTAAAAATGACCTAGGCTCACAGATTGATGCAGCCTAATTTAGGAAATAGGAAATATTCCGCGGGCTTCGTGATAGTGACTAGTCGATAGTCTATGGGTTATGTGGTCACATTACCCACAGACAGTCGAGTGGTCCTTTACAATATGGTTCTAACACCACATGCTCCATGCGTATTAAGACACGTAATTGGGACCTTTAATTTTATTGATCAAATAGCCAATACGCATCAAGGCATAGAAAAAGGTCCTTTACCCTTTTAAATCTGGTCTGTAGCACTCTGCGCCTCTGAGATTTGTGCTTTAATCAGAAAACAGAGTAAAGAACAAGGGGGTCTTTGAGATTTGAGATTATTGTAGGATGCAACGAGTCAAATTATAAACAAGACAACGAAAACCATACAAACAGTGCAAGGTATAGGGTGATCGAGACGGCCCGTCATCATGTGCCCTGACGAATGACGTAGGCGTTCAAATTTCTTTCCAGATCTGTGTCCTTGGTGTCTTCTATCAGTTCTGTTGATGATCTTCCTCTATGTTACTCTCTCTCAGGGCAGCCAGCAGAATTTTTTCTCGGTATGTCTCCGTCTTTTCTACACTGATCTTTCCAGCCATTGGGATGTTTTCATATGCTTCTCTTCCCATTACGTGACCAATCAAGCGTGTTTGGCTCTTTCTTATAGGTGTATACAATATTATACTTTGACTAGTCTTTTCTAGGCACTCGTGTTTATAATATTCTGCTTTAATTAGCCTCTTCTAGGCACTCGTTAGTTACTCTGGCCGTTTAAGCCACATCTCCGTTGCCTCCTACCTCTTTCCAATTTGATTAGTCACATTCCAAGAGTAACTGCATACAATCGAATAGGTTCCATGTAACTTTTCACTACTCTATTTCTGACATGTAATGAGAGTGATATATTCCCAGTACCCAATGACGTGTCTTCTTTGCTCCATGTCTTAGATGGTGAGGAATACATCCACCTTCATTTTCTGTTGCGTCTTTGCTGGCTAATACTTCTGCATATTCATGAGTCCACGTGGTGCTTGGGTAAAGTTCTCCTGTGTAATTTATTATTGTTTTTCTTCTTCCTAATTCATTGTGAATGTTCATTTTCTCAATACCAGGAATGTTTTCTATCATCTCAGACAGGCGCTGTTGTCCCCAAACTGGAAAACTGTTTCCGTTAATAATGGTTTAAGCTGTTGATATGCTAATTATTGGATCTGTCCTAATGTTTGTTTTTCCAGTTTCTAATAAGATTATCGCTTTAGTCTTTCACTGTCAAGACATTTAAACCGCTGGTTCATGGGGTGGTCTTTCAGTCTTTTAAATGGTTTTGCGTGTTGCTGGGCTCTTTTATCTCTTCTGTCTTGTGCAGGTTGTAGACATGTGATATTTTCCCCATTTAATAATAGGTGGTGTTTTCATACTTCCAGTTATGGTACGCATTCCTTAAGTTTGGACTTCGATTAATTTGATAAGGTGTGACTTATCAGCTGTTACCCAGGCTGCAACGCAGCACTGAAGGACTGGCTTCACTCGTCCAGTGTATAATTTCTTGAAAATATTCTCATCTGCTCCCCACGATGTACCCGCAAAAAGTTTTATGATCGCCATTCGTTGTAGATGTGGAAACAATTCAGGAGGGGAGGGGAGTGGCAAGATCAGTCTACTTCAATACAAGTTTTGGGGCTGATTAGCGTGGTGATGATGTTGTTGACAATGGTACTGATGGTGGTGGTGATAATCGTGGTGATGGAATGGAGCTCAGGAAAGAAAAAAAAATTGTTTAGATGCCGATTCAACCATTGCCATGACGATAAGTGTGAGGTACAGTGGTTTGCAGTATCACACGATCGACAGACACGGTTTAGGTCTGTACTCATTTTTCCATTATGTCACGTGACCATACCAACCAGGCATTTATCTCCTTGTCTTTCTGTTGCTCTTTTCCTATCGAGTGTACCACCTTACACTAAATCTTTAAGTTTATTTTTTCTCTTAATATGCTCAATTTATCTTGACTGTTTGTCAAATCAAGCTCTGCTTTCTTCTGCTACTTGAAAATCTGCTTCAATCGTTTTTATGCCCGCAGATAATATTCTTAGAATATTTCTCCGAAACAAGATTAGAACAGCCACACATGTTTTCTCATTCATGCAAGATAATTTAAAGTTAATGAACAGCCAAACAATATGTTTTAGCATGACAAACAATGTTCGGATAAACTTGTTTTAAATATTATGAATGAAACCAACCGGAATCATAGTATGTTGATGGTCCATCTCCTTTCTGTTAGGTATCCACCCAAGGAAAATGCATGTATTATGTCGAGATGTAGAGGTCAGCATGCTCGAATATGAACGCTTGTTATTAAACATCCGGTGCGCTGATGCCGAGGCGACTAACTAACCGACTAACAATTATTGGCTGGAAGAGGTTAAAGAAAGTAGAACATTACATATAACCACTCATATAAGAAAGAGTCAAATATCATTCTTTGGTCAAATTGAGAAAAGAGACATTTGAAAACATCGTGACGACTGGAAAGATCAGTGCGAGACGATGCAGACCGAGAGAAATGTTGCTGGGTTACTGAGGTGATGGTATGGAAGAACATCATCAGCAGTGTTGATCTTAACACTAACGATCAAGATCTGTGGAGAGAAATGATTGCCTACGCCAGTTCGCAGGTTACACACTTTTGATGTTGATGCCTCCGCACATGACCAGTACACATTTGTGATCCATCTAGCCCCATACATTGGGTATGCAAGACTTTTGTTAGAAGAAAATTGAGAGAGAAACAATGTTCGTGGGGTATACACAATAGTAAGCAAGCAAATGACCCGTTTACACACTGTAAGACGAACTGGGTATATGGTCATTATCATTTTGTGCCATGCCGGTAAGCGTGGGCGGTCATGTCTCGTCATCTCACTCGATCACCACAGTCGTGGATCAGCTTAGTGTTCTTGACTAGACCATACCACGCGGTCTAGCCATCTAGGTATTTACTTCTCGGTCTTCCCCTTGTTCTCTTCCCCTCGATCTTGCTAGTTGTCACCAAGTTCTCCATTATGTCTTCTCAGAACGTTACCAAAAATGGTGACTGTCTACGTCTAATTTCTATAATCACTTTAGGATTTTCATTTGTTTCTAGTAGCACTTAGTCAGTGGTTTTTCTGTCTGTCCTTGGTATTCTTTGCATTTTCCTCAGAAACCATATTTCCACAGCCAACAGATGTTTTTCAACTTGTTCACTCATTGTCCAAGCTTCATATCCATGCAAAATCACAGGTTCTATGTAGCACCTCAACATTCTTTTTCTCGTTACAGTTGACATCTTTTTATTGGTCAGTATGTTTTCCATCTTGCCAATAGCTAAAAGGGTATATGGTGCCAGACCCATATATTATATACCATTCGGCCACGCAGTGGGCCAGTAGCAAACAGCCAGTCTTCCCTTCCCAAGACAATTCCTTGTATTCACTTAAGACAAGACCGAACTTGGAACTCAGGCCAGTATTACACGTTGGAATCCGCCCCGATGCGAATCGTATCCATGACCACCATGCTGGCAGGCCAGCGACTAGTCGCAATGCTAGCACGTCTCCCTGTCTGTACACATAATGCTACGCTTATTACCGCATAAAGCTACCACGTCTCCCTGTCTGCACTCATAAAGCCACGCTTATACCGCACAACGCTACCACGGCTCTCTGTCTGTACACATAAAGCCACGCTTATACCGCACAACGTTACAACAACTCCCCGTCTGTAAACATAAAGCCACGCTTATACCGCACAACGCTACCTCGGCTCCCTAGTTGTACTCATAAAGCCACGCTTATACCACACAACGTTACCACGGCTCCCTGTCTGTACACATAATGCTACGCTTGTTACCGCATAACATAACGCTATCACGGCTCCCTATATGTACTTATAAAGCCACGCTCATACCTTACAATGATACCACGGCTCCCTTTCTGTACACATAAAGCCACACTTATATTGCACAACGCTACCCTGGCTCCCTCTCTGTACACCTAAAGCTACGATTATTTCGCACAGCACTACCACAGCTCCCCGTCAGTACACAAAGTGTTAAGCTTATACCACAGAACGCCACCACAGCTCCCCGTCTGTGCACAAAGTGTTAAGCTTATTCCCCAGAATGCTACCACGACTCCCCGTCTGTACACATAATGCTACGCTTATACCGCACAACGCTACCACGGCTCCCCGTGTATACACATACTGCTACTCTTATACCGCACAAAACTCTACACAGCAAGTCTCTGGTTGAGTTTGTGCTTTAATCAACTGTGCAATGTATTTGATTGAGAATAAACACGCTATTTTTCTTTAAGTTGCATATCCTTTACATGACGTTGCAGTCAACACCAGCATTTTACTGCCGTTGTTGATGTCTTGGAAAGATTTACGTTCAGTAGTTTGCCGGCTTCCTGGCCTAGAGGTTAGCAACTTTTCTCCGTAATCTCGTATACACTCGTATGTAACGTGACGACGGTGAGAATCAGCAGTGGTTCGAATCGCGTCGGTAACTTACGGGGTGTGTGAGCCGGCCGCTCAGAAAGCAATGGCAAACTACTGAGCGTAATCTTGCCAAGAAATCAATAATCAGCTGAAAGGTGCTGAGGTTGACAGCGATGTCCTGTAAAGGATATGCAAAACATTTTTAGTTTGCCAGTGCTTTCCGAACGACCGGCTCTCACACCAACACGTTACAATCAGCGAGACACCCAGCCACATCGGTCACCGCTGTGTTTCGAACGCGGCTAAGCGGCATTACGAATCGCGTCCGCAACGCCACCGCCACGGAGACGGCAAACACGCTACTAGCTAAAAGATAATGGTAGAATTGAGCAGACACTGCCGCTAGGGTATGGAGTGTTAGGTCTTCTAGGTCACGAAATATGAGGTTAAGTGACCAGCTGACCTTCTCTCCCGTCCTTTTTACTCCCCTGACGATTTCTAGAAAATAAGGACAATTGTCCGGAACCTTTATTTTTATGAGGTTGCGTCTGCCCCATGAGCAGTATTGGCTGAAGGAAATAATTATGCATATGTTGGGGATTGTTAAGTGACCAGTTGATTTTGTCGCTGTCTTTTTCCTCCCTAGACAATTTCTAGAAAATACAGACAATTGTCTTGTACCTGTTTTATGAGGTTACATCGACCCCGTGAGCAGTACTGGTTGGAAGAAATAATTCTGCATCTGCTGGGGATTCAACCCCGGCCACCGTCTTTGATACGCAGACGCACTTACCCCTATACCAATCAATCATGTGCCATGCCGGAAAGCGTGGGCGGTCATGACTCACCATTTCACTCGATCACCAGAGTCGTGGATCAGCTCAGTGTTCCTGTCTCGTCAATACCATGTGGCCAAGCCATTCAGGTATTTTCCTCTGGTCTTTCTCTTGGTCTGTTTCCTTCGATCTTGCCAGTTGTCACTAAGTTCTCCAATCCATTTCTTCTCATAACATGTTCAAAACATTGTGACTGTCTACGTCTAATTTCTCTAAGCAATTTACGATTTTCATTTGTCTCCTGTAGTACTTGGTCATTGGTTTTTCTGTCTGTCCATGGTATTCTTTGCATTTTCCTCAGAAACCACATTTCTGCAGCCATCAGATGTTTTTCAGCTTGACTGCAGATTTTCCAAGTTTCACATCCATACAAAAGAATAGGCTCTATTATCCCCTTAACACTCTTTTTCTCGTTTCAGTTGACATCTTTTTATTGGTCAGAATGTTTTTCATGTTGCTAAAAGCTACTTTCGCCATGGCGATTCTTGTTCTAATCTCTTCAAGGCATCTCCCATCAGATGTTATGACTGTTCCGAGATAATTGTACCGATTCACTTGTTGAAGAATATTCCCATTTACTTGTATATTACATTGTGGTACTTCGTTCCTCCTAGTGACGACCATAACCTGTGTCTTCTTACAATTTAATTCCAATCCCAGCTGCTCACTGTGTACCACAACTGCGTCTACTAATTGTTGTAGATCTTGTGCGTTGTCTGCGATCAATACTGTATCATCTGCATATCTAATGTTATTGATGTTTCGTCCTCCAATGCTGATTCCATTTATATCTTCTACATTCCTGAAAATATTTTCACTGTATAGGGAAAAAATATCTGGAGACATCACACATCCCTGCCTAACACCTCTCTTAATAGGTTGATATTGTCCCACTTCATTATCAATCCTTATGGCAGCTTGTTGTTTCCAATATATAATTTTTAAAGTCTAATGTCTTTCCCATCAATTTGTAGATCTGCAAGCATATCTACCATATTGACTTGTCTAATTCTATCAAAAGCTTTTGTGTAGTCAATAAAGCAAAGATGTATATCCTTGTTTACTTCTATAGCACGTTCAATAACTGTTCGCAGCATATACACAGCATTTACTGTACCCTTTCCTTCTACAAACCCACATTGTTCTTCCCCTATTTCAGGTTGTATTTCTTTGCATGATAATTCGTAGCAAAATCTTTGTGATGTGACTCATTATACTAATTGTTCTATGTTGATCACATTCCAAGGCTCCTGATTTCTTTGGAATTTCAATAAATACAGTTACATAATTCAGAAGGTATATCTCCAGTATCATATAATGTGTTCAGCAGTCTTGTGACTTGCTTTAGTCCAAATTCTTCTAAAGCTTTAATCCACCTTTACCATATCTCATGAAATATAAATTACCAATATGATATCATATTACCAGTAAATCATTGAGGTGTGCCATTAGAGTTGGGATACCGTTACTCTAAGTTAAGTCAAAATAAGTTGCATATCCTTTTCATTGTTGTCGCAGCCAACACCAGCATTTTTTGTGCTGTTTGCGATCTCTTGGCAAGTTTACGTTCAGTAGTTTGCCATACCTTACTGAACGACCGGCACCTATACCATTTTGTAAAAACCCAACGCAATATACTCTGCTACCAAATCACTCGCAGCTGTGTTTCGAACACGGTATGCGGGATTATGAAATGAGTCGGTAACACCTTCGCCATGTAGCGGGCACCATTGATCTACTCGTCTTAGTTCTTATTGTCTAGTAGCAGTTTCGTGCTATGGGTCTGTGATGGCACCGTCACATTGTGTAGGTCTGGAGCAAGGAGGAAGGGGCGGCCGGTTTTTCCCTGACTGTGGCAAGCGATGAGCCCATGTGTCGAGTCAGACCGTGCTCATAATATTACCAGTGATATTAGGAATGAGAAGGAAAGTTCATCAATGAATATCACAGTAAACGAGCAGATACAAGAACAAGTAACAAGTTTCTCTTATCTTGGACAAAAAATAACAGATGGCGGCAGAATTGAAATGGAAATCAAAAAGAGAATAGGAATGGCCAAAAAATGCTTTCAACGTCATGCAATCAGTATTAACATCTAGAGAGATTAACAACGCATTAAAAATGAGAATTGTCAAATGTTACGTATATTCAACACATTGTATGGTCCGGAAGCCTGGACATTAAACAAGCAAATAGAAAGTCGAAAAGATGCCCTGGAGATGTGAATATACAGAAGAAAATGTCGTATTTTTTGGAAGCAGAAAACAATCAAATACAGAGATTCTAGAAAAAATTTTGAATAAAAAGAGAGTTGATCAAAGAAATAAAAAAGAGGCAAGTGAAATATTTCGGTCACGTTAAAAGACACGATTCTCCTATAAAAACCATACTGGAGGACAAGATGAGAGGAAACGAGCAAGAGGCAGACAACGATACAAGTGGGAAGATAACATCAAGAGACATCAGCCTGACAGAATGTACAGTCAGGGAGAGAGACAGACAGTGTTGGAGATCCATTGCAGCCAACCTACATTGTGGAAACGGCACCTGACTGATTTATTGATATCATATTACCAGTGGAGTTCGCTATCAACCTCGCCAGCGAGTTTTAATCTATCTCCGGAACACTCTGGTGTGATGTAAATTAACAGGCGAACAAATTTGCTGGTGCCGCATCATTAAAGGGTGATTCGATGCATGATAAGGCAGATGTGGGGAAGGCCCTCTGGGAGCATGTGAATAATGTAGAAGAACAGATAGACTATTATGGTGTAGAGAGAATGCAGCAGCAAGGGGTGGTCAGAGTATCTGGTAGACAGTCGTCACTCTGAGTTAAAACCGACGGACATATAATCAGATTGTAATGGGCACCATTAGTATTGGAATTCTCAGCTGGCTGTTGAAGATGAGGACTGGGCGCTTATGGAATGCCCTGAGTGCAATGATGTTGGTTCTAGACTCAACTCAACTCAACAAACCTACTATGCAGACGTCTTATCCAGGACTTAACGATAAGATTCCGACACGTAAAATAATGTTTTACATAAGAAACATTGAGATGCACCAAGAATGGGGATCTAGAGACGTCTATAGTTCCCTGAATTGTAATACATCACACTTGACAGCTGGTTCTCTTGTTGGAATAATGTATTTGTCTGAATGTATCAATTCAATGGTAGTGGATAGTGATAGCATGTTTATTCTTCTTAGAGAACATACTTTTTGTCCACTATGTACATGGCGTCCTGTCTTGCCCTTTGTTAATAATTTCGGATAAATGTATATTTCTCTGTGTATTTTCTTCTATCGGTTTAATTATATATATATATAATTAAATTGTATATATATATATATATATATACAATCAATAATGTAATATCTTATATTATTGTTTGTTAGTCCCCCGAGGCGATTCGTCTCATACCCTCTAAATTTCTCATAATTATATATATATGCCACATGGCATGGACGAGACAGGAACACTGAGCTGATCCACGACTCTGGTGATCGAGTGAAATGGCGAATCATGACCGCCCACGCTTTCCGGCATGGCACATGATATATATATATATATATATATATATATATATATATATATTATATATATATATATATATATATATATATATATATATATATATATAGATGCGGATATTGTATACAGTGAGCAATGGGTGTTATAAAATGTACGCAAACAGAGATTATTGTCGTTTCTAGGAAGAAAAATAAAACAGAATATAGTATATATAACTAGGAAAAAATGTTTTGCATATCCTTTACAGGACATCGCTGTCAACATGAGCATCTTTCAGCTGATTGTTGATTTCTTGGAAAGATTACGCTCAGTAGTTTGCCATTGCTTTCTGAGGACCGGCTCCATACTCTCATAAGTCACTTTCGCGACTCGAACCGCTTCCAATTCTTGTGCGGTCATGTCAACCACGAGAGTATTCGGGGTTACGGAGAAAGCTGCTAACGCCTCAACCAGGGAGACCGGCATATAACTAGGAAGCAATTCTTAATCAAGTTAATTCGTACAACTATCCCAGGACAAAAACCACCATGAAAAAGGAAGACTTTTACAAGATGGAAAATCACACTGACCAATAAAAAGCTGTCAATTTCAAGTGAGTAAAACAGTATACTTAAAAGCTTAGTGGCAACAGGAAACATTTATGGAAAGAGAGCAAGGGGAAGGCAGAGACAGGTAAACACCTACTTGGCTGGGCCAAGTGACATAATCGAGAAAAAACACAGACCAAGCCATTGTGATTTAGGGGCACGGGGAACCATGACCATACACGCTTATCGGCACTGGACATGAATGATGGTGATGATATATTTCTCCATGCAGCGATATCAGCATTTTAGAGGGTGCATTTTTAATGACTGTGCAGTGTTTGAAAATATTGCGGGCCCAAGTTTTGTATTTACCTATTATGTTGCATGAAATTTACAGAGGATTAATACAAAACTTGGACCGGCAATATTTTCAAAAACGGCACATTCATAAAAATACAATCTGTAGTTGTTTGCTAAGTAGTTTTCTTTTGTTTGTGCTGTGGCGGAAACAATTCATGCGTTATTCGTTGGCCCTGCCTTGAAAAGTAGTTTTAAGTCTTGCCGAATAAAAACCGTGTTTTGATAGGTCCATACCATTCTTAATTCGCAGTGCCGCATACCCCGTTCGTAAAACAACTGCAGGTTTTTTGTTTGTTTTTGTTTTGCGCTCGCTCGCTTTGATCTCAAGCGTAGTTCATATACATTACTTCTAGTATTAGCTGGACTGAATTTTGTGTCTGTATTAGCTTTCCCTGTTAACAGTGTCCATCGCCATCAAGCGAACCCATTCCTACTTCAGAGTTACTTGTAATTTACGTCCCCAAGTCAAGGACGTTAGGCCAACATTTTAGTCTAACTGTCCGGTGTAGGGGTTGAACCGCTTATCTAGGCATCAGTACACTTGATGTTTCAGAACACATGTTCTTATCCATTTGGCCATACTGACCTACTTGTGATTTGGAAGCAGACCGCCTTGCGCTGGTTTTCATACAATGATATGAGTGTCGGTGGTTCAGAAAGCACTGGACAACTACCAAACGTAAACTTGCCCAGGAATCACAAACAGTCAAAAATGCTATAGTTGACTGCTACGTCCTGTAAAGGATATGCAACGAACTTATAACTTAAGCTATTCTTCCCTTAAAAATATGGGGCAATGGTCAACCCAACAAAGGCAACAGTGACTTGGTTCTCGTTGAATAATCATATTGTCAACAATCCAACACCAACTGTAATGCTGTGTTCAGAGACGGTGGAAAGAACGCAGGCAATGAATTACCTGGGGATACGGTTTGATCGAAGCCTTGCTTATAATGTGCACATAGACCAGGTGATAACAAAGGCCAAGCGGGGCTTGGCAGCGATGTGGGTGATGGCGGCAGGAAACTGTGAGCAGCGCCATCTATGTCTTCTGTACGAGGGGCTGGTCATGTCTGTTTTGGAGTATGCAATGGCAATCCTGACTCTCAGCCATAAGCAGATAGAAAGGATGGAAAGGATACAGAATGAAGCTATGCGCATTATTCTTGGATGTACAAGAGATACAGCATGCAGGGCGATGCGCTACCTTCTTGATTTTCCAACCATTGAAGAGAGAATGCAAGTTTTCAGGGCACGCGCCTACCTCAGAATTAACGCAAACACACAGCATCCACTGCATAGTGAAATTAGGAAGGTGAAGGGCAGCAGGTTAAAAAGAGGACGGTCGTGGATGGGTCAAGCCGAAGACATTCTTCAACAGGTGTGTTCACTTGAGGACTTAGAACCTGGCAAGGAGTGGGTGCAAGTGCCAACAGACTTCTGCACATCCTTTTCAGTTTGCATCCAACTAGATAGAAAATGCAGACAAGAAAATCCGGCTGCTGTGGAGGCTGATGTACAAGCGTTGATTTTCGAGAATTCGCTAGACAGTGACGCGGTCATCTACACAGATGGGACGGTCGTCCGACATGTGAGAAGCTCATGGGCCTTTACAGCTCGGGCCGGAGGGAGAATTGTGAAGGAGGACTCTGGTGCTTTCACTGAAACCACAAGTAGCCTGACCATGGAAGTCATGGCAGTAAGTAAAGCAATAACATGGCTCGAGACACAGACATTCACTAGGGCTTGTTTCCTTAGCGACTCAATGAACATGATCAAGAGGATAGAGGAGGGGTCGATCCGAAGAGAATGGTTGCTGCCTCTGGAGCGGTCTCGGCTGGCAAAGATTAGTTTCATCTTCGTGCCAGGTCATGCGGGAGTACAAGGAAATGAGCGGGCTGACAAGCTCGCAGGTGAGGCTACTGTGGAGGGCGGACGCGCCATGGACCAGGCTGACATTCTGAATGCTCTACGAGAAGTGAGACTTTTGCAAGAACCAAGTGATGACTGTGAATCTACAACAATGGCCAGACTGCGAGAGCAGCAAATTAAAAGAGGGGTGGCCAAACAAGAACACTACGCAGGAAGCCAAAGAAGATTGATAAACCAACACAGAACTGGCGTCGTTAGCCGCTACACGCTGCGGGATTTGCTGAGGAGGGGATCCGAGCACTTATGGACTGAATGGTCCGATGTGCAACGAGGATGATCTGTCGACTAACTAACTAACTAACTATTCCCTTAAAAATAGCGCATTTCTTATGACGAACGTTTGAAATCAAGCCTAGTCTCGCTATTGGCTGCGTGTGATCTACAACACAATTATACGTTCAGTAGTTTGCCATTGCTTTCTGAACGAGAAGCCAACGATTTAGTTCAATTGTCAGGTATGTAAAATGAACCCCACAGCCATCAGCGAAAAAAAAGGGAAAAAAAGCTACACCGACATCCCATTCTTGTCTAATATAAGAGAACTGTCGATTGTCTATTTTAATGCTCTTCAGTGTAATTTATCGTTGATTTTTCTTCTAATTCATTCTGAATATTCTTTTTGTCGATGCCAGGAATGTTGCCTATCATCTCAGGCAGGCGCTGTTTATTTCACATTATACAGAATATGTTTCCATAGATAAAAAATGTCTTAACTGTTAAGTGCCATGGAATCATTAATCGTATTACGCGACTTCCCCATATCTGCCATGGGCTTATACATTGTAGATTTCCCTACGCAATATTTTTTAAATGTGATATTTAATTATAATACAAAATATCTACAACCATATTAACAACTTCTAAGTCATAACTGTGACACACGCCTACTTCCCATTTTCCGCCAGTCATTTGTGTTAGGTTCAAACTTTCTTTTGTGTTTGGCACTGAAACTGTTAACACAGGTTTGTGATATATCACTCACTATGATCTATGCTTATACCATGGACAGACAGAACAACCAATAAGCAAGTACTACAAGAGACAAATGAAAACGGTAAACTGATTAGAGAAATTAGACGTAGACATTCCATGTTTGTTTTTTTTTTTTTTGGGGGGGGGGTGGGGGGGTGGGGGGGGGGGCACGTTATGACAAGAAATAAACTAGAGAACTTGATGACAACTGGCAAAATTGAGGGGGAAAGAACAAGGGGAAGGCAGAGAAGTAAATATCTGGATGGCTTCACCATATGGCATAGTCGGGGCAAGAACACATAGCTGATCCACGACTCTGGTGATCGTGTAAGATGGCAAAACCTGACCGACACCCCCCCCCCCCCCCACCCCCTTTTCCGGCATGGCACGTGATTAGTGGTGATCTATATCTGATAGCCGTATGAGAAGTTCCCTAGAAACGTATAGTTAATATCCTTTACTTTCCAGTACAGTGTGGCTAAATAGATCCGAATTTCCGGTATAATATGAATAGAACAGTCACAACAATAGTCATAGTTACAACAATATATCACCATTCGAATTTCCGCTCCTGTTGGCAACCTATTTCTCCTTGCTCTCAGGACTATAAAATGTGAAGGCACTATCACATCACACCACAGACCCAAACAGGAAACTGCTTCGGAACAATTTATTACGAGCGTAAATCCGCGACACTTGTGCCCCTCGATATCTAGCCTGACCTAATTTCAAATTCCCACGGAACGGGCAGTCTACAGCTGTGGTTTTCAACTATTTTTCGCCCATGCACCCCTTCACCATATGTTCAGAATGGCATTCCTCCTTTCGTATTTCCTCCCTATAAACCTCCCCCCCCCCCCACCCGCCACTACACAGTATACGTAAACTAGGAAGCTAAACTTAATAACACATGCTAGAACAAGTCGAGACGCTTACATAAAACGTGATTTGCGGGTCTACTTACGTTATAAAACGAATTTCAAAAGGACGAGAAGTACAAAACTGTAAAGTATGGAGGGAAAAACAATATCAAGTAATCGGTTCTTGTATTAAAGCGATCTTAAAATAATCTTAACCCCCCTCCCCCCGCTCCCTGGAAATCTGGAAACCCTAAAATCCATCCCCGGGGGTGGAAAGGGGGGGGGGGTGGATTCACCACCGGTTGAGAACCACTGGTCTAGAGCCATTTGCTGTGTGTGAGGTTCTCTTCTGCCTCTTGTTCATTCGCTTCCTCTAGTCAGGTTGTATAGTTTAATGTGGTGAAGTATGTGATATATATATATATATAAGTCGCTTAAAAGTCGACAAGGTAGACTTCATCGCACCGGGTTTTATCCCATATGGCTCAGTCTCTTTCCGCAGCGTGGAAAGCGTCACACAAAGCACGAACTCCGTAGCTTTTAGCGACGACCCACAGGAGTCTCCGAAACATTTAACTCGTAAATCGAAGGGTGCGGCCCGGAATCGAACCCACAAGCCTTCGGAGCACGAGTCAAACGGCTTGACCACTTCGCCACAGAGACTCCGATATATATATATACATATTATTTTTTTCCCGCATATCCTTTACAGGACATCGCTGTCAACATCAGCATCTTTCAGCTGATTGTTGATTTCTTGGCAAGATTACGCTCAGTAGTTTGCCATTGCTTTCTGAGCGGCCGGCTCACATACCCTGTAAGTCACCAACGCGGCGTGAACCACTACCGATTCTCGCGCAAGTTATGTATATATATATATCGTATGTATATATATATTATGTGTATATGTATATATCACGCTTCACACGCGTGATCCGGGACTGTTTCCGGATCCGGTCAGGGATATGCACTACTGACGAGCTCAAATGAGGGCGAAACTCGAGTATAGTGCTTCCATGTTGACGTGGATAGGCCTTAGGTTCATACCAGAATGCGATCGGCGTTGCCAGTAGTGGGTTGTGCTCAATATTTAAATTTCAAATCCCGAAACAACCACATAATCAATTGATTATTGCTCACTGGATTTAAGAGGCCTGGTGTTCCTTGCCAGTGAGAAGTACTGATCGTTCGGGTCCCATCGATTGACGGACGTCGGTCGCGGCGATTGGGGAATCTTGAGCATAGCCTACGATGGGTAGCGTTGTGATATTCTGTTGTGATAATTTGGTGTGTCCATGTGTGCCGCGTGGTTACACACCCGCTTCACACGCGTGATCCGGGACTGTTTCCGGATCCGGTCAGGGATATGCACTACTGACGAGCTCAAATGAGGGCGAAACTCGAGTATAGTGCTTCCATGTTGACGTGGATAGGCCTTAGGTTCATACCAGAATGCGATCGGCGTTGCCAGTAGTGGGTTGTGCTCAATATTTAAATTTCAAATCCCGAAACAACCACATAATCAATATATAATACAAACGATACACAAATATAGCACAGTGTGTATTACGTTTTACAATTGTTATTACAATTATTATTACAATTATCATAAGACATATCATATTTGTAGATTAGAAACATCTAATGGCAATGGAAATGTGGTTTTTTAGGAAAATGCAAAGAATGCCATGTATAGAGGAAGAGGAAAACACTAACGAGCAAGTTCCTAAAAAAGAAAAAAAAACAACAACAACAACAAACACATAAAAACTAACAATTGCTTCAAACAATCAGACGTAGTCAGTCAAATTTCTCGGCACATTATGAGGAGAAATAAACTGACAAACCTTGTGGCAACTGACAAGAGTGATGGGAATAGAACAAAGGGAAGTCAGAGAGAAAGTACCTGGATAGCTTGCCCTCATAGTATTAGGGGCGTTCATTTGAAACTCGTTCCAATGGCTTTATTACAAAAGCATGAAAGAAACATTAACAGGTGTGGGAGAATTAAACAAGGAATTCATTTTGAATGAATTAGTCACCATGGGTTGGTCAGAAAAAGTTGCCGTAGGCATTCAGGCATGCATCCCATCGCTTAGGTTGGCGGCGAATGCCGTCCGCAGAAAAACGATTGTGGTTGCTCACTGAACCAAGTGTTTACCGCGTTCATTACGACTGCATCTGTGTAAAATCGTTGCCCCTTGAGAGCTTTTTATAGAGGTCCGAACAAATGAAAATCACATGGTGACAAATCAGGACTATAGGCTGGATGTTGCAGAATTTCCCCACTTCTTCCTTGCTAATGCTTCCTGCACAATCTTTGTGACATGCGGACGAGCATTATCGTGCAAGAAAATCACACCGCGAGAAAGCATGCCGGGTCATTTATTCTTGATGGCTTTTTGCAGCTTGTCTAGTGTTTGCAAGTAGTGGGTAGAGTTGACGTTGACACCAGGTTCTTTAAAGTCGGCAAACAATAGCCCTTCGTGGTCAAAAAAAAAAAAAATGCGCTGAGGATAACCTTACCAGCGGAAACCTGTAACATAAATTCTTTGGCTTTTGGTGATCCAGTATGCTTCCATTGCATGCTCTCTCTTTTGCTGCTCGGCTCAAAGTGGTGACACCATGATTCATCGCCTGTCACTATGCGGAAGAGAAATGCATCAGCCTCCACTCCCTAACACAGCAAGTGGTTCAAAAACCATCCCATGCGTTCCTCGTTTTGGTGGTCTGTCAACATCCGTGGTAGCCTCTGTGAACACACCTTCCGATATTGCAGTTTATTACGGACGACCTTTTGAATTGTCCCTATTGACACATCAAATGTTTTCGCTAGCGAACGTATGCTTCGACAACGGTTCATCTGTACTGCTGCATCAATTTTGGCGATGGTTTTTTTTTTTTTTTTTGCAACAATATTCGCTTGACCCGGCTGTCGAAGATCTGTCGTGAACTGACGTTCTTTCCGAAACATTCGTGCCCAGTCTGTCACTGTTGTCTTCAGTACACATTTGTTACCGTACGCTGCCTGCATTCTTCGATGAATGTCCACTGGTCGACATCCTTCAAATGAAAGAAACTGAATTGCCGCACTTTGAGCTTCTTTGGACGGATTTTGGATCAACCCGGCCATTTTCTCACCGGTCAGAAACAGAACCTATGCATCATTGGACTATAAGCACGTGCTCTTTTATTCATTATTGGTCAGTAGGCTACTTATCACATGACTATGAAATGATCATGTTCAACGTACGCAATTACGCGCGGTGCGGCACGAATGGATTTCAAATGAACGCCCCTTATGTAATCGAGAAAAATACACAGAGCTGATACACGACTATGGTGATAGAGTGAGATGGCGAACTACGACCGCACATTCTTATCAGTATGGAACATAATGATATATGTCAGCGTGGCCGAATGGATAAGAGCGCTCGATCTCTACACTGGTCAGTTAGACTTAAATGATAATTTCTCGCCCTTGACTTAGGGACGTAAATTACAAGTACCTCTGTAGTCGAGGTAGGTTCCCCTGATGACAAAGGACGTTGGTAATAGTGAAAGCTAATCCACATGCAAACATCAGCCCGTTGCACTAGAAGTAACAGCATATGTATGGATTAGGCTTAAGCTCAAAGCAGGAAGAAGAAGAACATGATGGTAATGATAACACATTGCATGTAGGAAGGTAGTGCCAACTGAGCTGATGCGTCGTTTACTTAAAGCCCTCTCATTTTATTTCAACATAAAATAACACAAAGTAACGTTGCTTTACAGAACACAATTACGGACAACATAGGACGTTGCGGCGACTAGCCTTCATCAGCAAACAAATACACAAAACCGAACATATAACAAGGAAAAGACACTGCAGTGGCTACATTAAGGCATAATAACCAAATGAGAAAAAAAAAGGAAAGATGAAAAAACATGTGAACAATGAAAATGAAAGAAAATATGTGTTACTGATCTCAGAATCCCAGGCTATGAAAATGTTTTCATTTTGCCTTATTTTTCCTTTTATTCTCATTCGGTTAATGTGCCTTAATGCAGTCACTGTAATGTCATCCCCTAGTTTGTGTATTTGTTTGCTCAGAAGGCTAGAGGCCGTAACGTTCTATATTTTCCTTAACTGAGTTCTGTAAGCTGCCTTACTTCGTTCTAATTTATGTTATTTACAATTCGACATCTTTACCGCAGTTCCACTAATTTCATTCATTTTACTTCAGAGTGATTATTTTCCAGTCTCTGCGCAGACAGCGGATGCACCCAACAGGCGTTTTATTTGTGTCATTGTCTGTATCCTGATCGAAATTTATATTTTCCGCTAATTTATTATGAAAACGTTCAGTTCCGTTTATTAACTTATTTCCTCAGCTATTACACATGCCTATGCTTGGTCTCTGTCATTATATTATGTAAGAGTACATTGGAGAAACCCCCGTGTTATTGAACAAGGAAATGTAATAATAGAAAGTTGTTGACGCTGACGAGGAGAGGCTGCCAGAGTGGGTAGAATGCGGAGGTCTCATTCGGGAGACCCGGGTTCGAATCCTCGGCAAGGTGCAGATTTTTTCCCGGGGGAGGGGAGTGGGACAAAAAGAAAACCCTAACCGGCACAGTTCGCAGCGACTGCACTAGCCAGACAGCCTTAATTGCTCAGATTTAAGGGACCCCCCCCCCCCCCCACCCCTCCCCCACACCTGTCCTACACCGCAAGGTACTATAGGCAGTAGATGACAGTTTTTCACCGACGAATGACAAGGAGAAAAGATGGAAACATCAGTGGGCGTGTCAAACAACAGGCACGATTAAAGCTCAGACAGACTTATGACAATAGGAAAAATACACATCCATATGACACATATACACAAATAAAGACACGTGGGCGCGCGCGCACACACACACACACACACACACACATATATATATATATATATATATTATAGTATCTACTTTCTGATAGCGCCGAATGTTGGGCGGCGCTCACCAAACTCGACACCCTACATTGTGCCAAAAGCTTCGGGTGGAGCAGTGCAACTTTGAGGATACCAGCCTAATCCTGATGCGAGGAAATGCAACCTAAAGACTAAATGTCATGGCAGAGCAGACCAGGTCCTAAGCTTTGGTCGGCAATTCGTCTAGGTTCGAAGCTCCGACAGGCGGACAGTAAGAGCATTTCTTCGCTGATCCGGCAGCTTCTGCAGTTTGTCTTGCTCCAGACGTATTGGTGTTACTTTTCCTGTTTAGCTGTGGAGTAAACTAAGTAGGCCGAAAGAGAGAGAGAGAGAGAGAGAGAGAGAGAGAGAGAGAGAGAGAGAGAGAGAGAGAGAGAGAAGAGAGAGAGAGAGAGAGAGAGAGAGAGAGTGAGAGAGAGAGAGAATGAACGAACGAACGAACTTTATTTTAAAAGGGTAACAAATTTGGTACGCAGGCCCGTCTTACATTTGGCCCTTTCGATCACTCATATTTCATTCATCAAATGTGCATGTTACATGTACTTAGGGGGAAAAAAAAACATTGTCAAATTGATTTTGTAAGCATAAACAATGCATATTACGCATGGTACATTCACATGGGGAAAAAAACATTGTCAAATGAAAGTTGTAAACATAAACAGTGCATATTCCAATGTTGTGAGACACATCCCCCATCCACCCTCACACCCCGCAGCCACCCACATATCCCTCAGCCACCCACATATCCCCCACCCACCACACTCCCACCCATCCACACATACCTCCACGCACTCACAAAGACTCAGGCAAACATACATGCCGCCACCCACCCACGAACCCCCACCCACACACATTTCCCCACCCACACATACATCCCCCACCCATCCCATAACCGACACGCACACACCCACCCACAAATTTTCCACCACCCACCCACACACCCGCAACCACCCAGCAAAACACACATAACAAAACCACACACACATACCCCCGTCAACCCACACATCCCGAACCTATCCATACATACATCCTGCACCCACACAATTTTCCCCACCCACCCACACACACATCAGACAACCTACCCAATATCCGCCACCTCTCAACTACACGTCCTCCACCTATACACACATCTCCACCATACAAAAACATCTCCCCACCTGCCCAAACATATCCCCCACACATAAACACCCCAAAAAAAACACACCTCCCACACACACCCCACCACCACATATAACCCACCCACACACACCCGCCGCTCACACACATCTTCCCACAAAACACACACATCCCCCAACCATACACTCAACTCTCACACACATTCACCCACTCACGTACTCATCCATCAACCACTCACACCGACACATCACCCACCGCCCATCAACACATGCATCTCTCATATACTCTCCCACCCACACACACCCCAACCACCCAGCCAAACACACATCTCCCATCCTCACATACATCCGTCATCCACCTGCACACCCCACACCTCCCACACCTCTCACACATCTCCCCTCCCACACAAAACTCCACCCATAAACACATTCCCCTACACACACATCCCCCACATATATTCCTCATACACATCCCCGCCCACACATCTCTCACCCTCACACACATCTCTCCACCACCCACACATCCCCATCTACAAACATCCTCACCACCCACACATACATCCTCCACCCACTCACAATTACCCCATCCACATACACACTACCACCCACACAGACATATCCCATGCACAGACACCCCCCTCCTCCCACACTCATCCCCCTCACCCATTACACACTCATCCCCCAACCCACACAATCTCCTACACACCCATTCACCCACCGAAATGCACATTACCTACCCACACCCCCAACCCACCAACACCCACATGGAGAGAGAGAGAGAGAGAGAGAGAGAGAGAGAGAAGAGAGAGAGAGAGAGAGAGAGAGAGAGAGAGAGAGAGAGAGAGAGAGAGAGAGAGAGAGAGATCATGCTGCATGGGCAACACATGGCCCTCTACAATTCAGCCTAGGCTTTGTGCTATGGAGATGCATAATGCCTTTTTGAAGCACGATGTAACAAACTATCGTATGTCACAACGGCAAGGTACAAGTGAGTCAGTACACACGCACGCGCGCACACACGCACACACACACACACACACACACACTCACTCACAACAATACCAACACCACACAGACACAGACACACACACACACACACACACACACACACACCACACATATATATATATATATATATATATATATCTATATATATATATATATATATATATATATATATATATATATAAGGTCTAAAAAATATAGATGCAATAAGGCAATCCAGCTCATTGGACAAATGGCACCAATACTAAAGAACAAACATTGATCAATAACTACTAAGAAAGCACTTTACAACACAATCTTCCTACCAACTCTATGTTACCAATGCCAAACCTGGACAATGACAGAAAAAGAGAAAAGAAAAATCACAACAAGAGAAATAAAATTTCTGAGAAGAATAATCAATGTATCAAGTAGAGATAATATCAGAAATGAAGAAATCAGGACTAAAGTGGGGACTGTAGCTGCAAAAGATTTTATTAGAAGGCAGCAAGTCAAATGGTTTGGCCATGCAAGTAGGTTACCAACTAACAGTATACCACAACAAGCAATGATGTACAGACCAGAGGGAAGCAGAGGAAGAGGCCGACCATGTAAACGATGGACGCAGGGAATAACAGGGGTATATCTTGGGAATATCGATACATGAAGCCCACAAGGGGGAGACTATCCCACTGTTTATACTTCACCTCGACACTGCAAGTTACAAGAGGAACATGATATATATATATATATATATATATATATATATATATATATATATATATATATATATATATATATATATATATATATATATATATATATTCCAGGATGGGCTGACCTGAGAGGATGTGAATTTAACAGACATTCAGTTACCAGTGTGGATGTGAACATATGACCACCGGACCTGCAAGCAAGGGTAATAATTACTATATACTACACCACAACGGCTCTATACTAAATATGTAGTTATGTGATATCTATTATTTTCAAGATATCTTCCAGCTGAGATAATGTCATCTGTAGTACTCGTGGACAGTATGTAAATGGGAACAAACACGCAAAATTGTAATGTTGGCATCACGATAATGACACCACTGATATTAAATGAACAACAATATTTTTGTAGTCATGGCCATCTTTCTCCCTAACAACGAAAATGAAAATTTAAAAAGAAATTGAATCGCTGAGATGAACTGTTGCCAAACTAGAATTAGTTTATATTGCCTTATGAAGAAATAAAAACATCTGCATTCACATTTCCCTTCTGCCTGCCTGCCTGCCTGTCTGTCTGTCTGTCTGTATGTCTGTCTGTCTGGATATATAGTCTCTCTCTCTCTCTCTCTCTCTCTCTCTCTCTCTCTCTCTCTCTCTCTCTACTACTTCTTTTATCTTTTATCTCTCTCCCTTTTCCTCTCTTCACCCCTTCTTGTATTTCTCTCTGCCAACTCTCTCTCTCTCTATCTCTCTCTCTCTCTCTCTCTCTCTCTCTCTCTCTCTCTCTCTCTCTCTCTCTCCCTTTTTCTGTCTCTCCCTTCTCTAGATACATAACATAACATGTTTTTCATATACTTAATCAGTCACTTTCTTTCGATTCCTCATATTACTTTCACTGATCAAAGTAACAATACTAATCCGTCTTGATCTCCCTAGCCAGTGTTATAATCCAGTAACCTC
>JACEFZ010020487.1:0-18880 GCA_014155875.1 Cepaea nemoralis
GTACGTCTGTTCTCACATCAGTGTAGATGACTATGTCACCTTGATGTGTGTTACTCAGTATCAGATGGTGCACTTCAAACTCCGTGCGACCAGCTGCCCATTCTCTGCACTCAAGACCCAAGTGTTACTATTACATTGTGCCAGTCCGTCGTGTCCTCCGGTACTTTAATCCACTTTTTTCACGATTGATATTTCATGTGGCTGAAAATTGTCTTGTCTGTTTTTGTTTTTCTACCAGAGACTCAGGTGTTATACCTAGAGTCTCCAAAATATATTTATTTGATGTGTTTATTTTCATGAAATACGACATATTAGACACATTCTTCTGTACATGCAAGACATATTCTTCTGTACATGCACATCTCCGAAGCCTCAACTCGACTTTCACATTGCTCATTCATTGTCCAGGTTTCACACCTTTAACTAGGGCTTGTAATGACAATCATAACCAGGACCTGTACTATCATGAGGCGAATGCCAGGGGGAAAATAGAGTGCCAGCCTCCAACATTGCCAATGGAAGAGTTCCAATAAAAACTATAGCCCAAATTGACAACTGGACAGATCAAGGGGAAGAGAGGTAGAGGCAGACCAAGAGAAATGATGCTGGATGGATTGCGACGGTGGCATGGAGGAATATCAACGGCAAAATTGATCCAGAAAACCAAAGACCGAGATATGTGGAGAGTCATGAACGCCTACGCCAGTCAGCATGTCACTTGATAATGATGATGATGATGATGATGATGATGATGATGATGATGATGATGATGATGATGAAATGACTTCATCAAAAAATGTTCTAAAAAATTCATTAAATTAGTTACAATAGTCACTGCTATGGTCTAACGCTGTTTTGGGGAAGCTGGAAAGTACCAATGTTTCTCACTGTTCATTATTCATTATAACATATTCAACAAATTTCTAACCGTGATGCGATGAGGAGGTTGTTTATCAGGAAATCTTGCTATAAATCTTTGAACAACCATCCGTGTATATCGACCACCATTTCGAAACATTTGTTCATCTAAAAACATAAAGCTTTCTTCCGTTGACAACACCATCCTGTTTGGAGTGCAAAGAATTATTACAGCAGATGTCAGCCATTCGCTGCATATTGCTTCGCTACGGACTGTGGAGCACATTTTTTATGACGTCATGTACTTCATTTTTTCAAAATTGTCCACAGCCTTCTGTCTCTTGTGCTGATTATCATTTCTAATACCTGCTTTCGTCTGTGCCATTATGTCAAACTGTCCAGTATCTTCTTCCTTGGTTTCCCTGCCTTTCTGTCCCCCAAGCGTCCTGTTGTGACGACATAGTCCAGCTTTCCCCGTCTTGTGATATGCCTACAAATGTGGACTGTCTTTTTCTGATGCAAATTGCCAGTTCGCTGTGAGATAACATTGTTCAAGATATATCCATTGCTCTTTCTATCCGTTCACTGTACTCTCGTCATTCTTCTATGAAACCACATATCCGCGCTTCCACATACTCCATCTTTCATCTGCTTCTTCTTCTTCTTTCGTTCGCCTGAACTATGTTTATAACTGCAATGTTGTCTCTTGTATGAATCTAACAGTCGTTTTTAGTTCATTCAACGGTCCATAGAGTTTATCTTCCACTGTTGTCTCTCTAGGCCAGAAGGTTCGCCTGGATATGTTGTAGTTTGGACAATCCTGGAGTATGTGCTCTGCTGTCTGCGACGCCAAACCACATGTGCACATGGCTGAGTCACCAATCTTGAATTTTGTATACAAGTGGTTGCGTAATCTATTGTGTCCTGTTCTGAGGCGCAGAAGAATGACCTGTTCTGGTCTGTCCATAACGTGGTAGTCGTCTTGAGTAAGGTTTGGTGGCTTTCTGATTGATTTGATCATTCTTTTCTTTTGGTGGTATGTAATAGGTACATCAGGTTGTTCTTATTTTGCTCCTTCCTTAGCCAATCGATCAGCTCTGTCGTTTCCGGGGACTCCACAGTGGGATGGTATCCACTGTATGGTGATCTTACGCTGACTGCTAAGTTCAGAAAGTAGTGTCCTCAAAACTGGCAATTTCCCAGACAGGAGCGCCTCTATTACGGATTTTGCATTTGTCAATAGCACTGCAGGTTGTGTACCATGGCTGGTACTTTGTAATTTCTCTGTGGCTATCTTGATTGCCTCAATTTCAGCATCATAGTTATGGCAGTACTTTCCTGTTGGAATTCTTGCCGTGTCTCTAGTATTATTTGGGTATTCTATGTACACTCCCGCTCCTCCATTTCGAACAGCATTTTGTGCTGACCCATCTGTCTAGACTCGGATCCAGAGGTCCTGTGGGTATTCATCATCAAGAAAGCTGAGAGTGGCTGTTCTGCGCTGTACACTGTTCTGTTCTTCCTTGTCCAATATTCCTCTCACTTTTGACTGGATTTGTAGCGATATTCTATGTTCATCTTTCCATCTGCTAATTGTACATGATTCGCTTCCAAATATCACAGCTGGCTCAATATAACTCTTAAGAACTCGTATCCTCGCTTCGATTGGAAAAAATAAATTGCAGAGAATATTCTGAATGTTGTGAAATGCTGCGTCTGCTTGGGTTATTCTACATTTACCTTATTTAATAAATCTTCCAGCTGCTTGTATTAAAGTATCGAAATATGTAAATACATTGACTTGGTTCGAGTTTTCGCATTGATGTTGCTTTTGGGTTAACAAAGTTTCTTTGTAATAACCTTTACTTCTGTTTTCCTGTTATTCAGATTAAGTCGTTTGTTTTATTCTCCTTTTTCAAGAATCGTTCATCGGCCTTCGTAATGAAACCCCAACCACTCCGTTTGTCTCACCACTGACCTATCAGTCTAGATCACTATGTCACCTTGATGTGTATAACTCTGGATCATTTGTTGCACCTGAACTCTGTGCATCCCGCTGCCCATTCTATGCTACTATTACATTGTGCCAGACCGTCCTGTTTGCCGGTACTTCAGCCCACTATTTTTCACGATTGATGGTCTCCAAATCACACGTCCTGACGTATAGATATTTCTGCCTGTGCCATCCAAGATCTGCATCGTCTTAGTCTATGAACCTTGACCATATCCATGGCTTCATACAGGTGGTGATTATTGTCTGCAACTCTCAGGTACCATTTGGCTTGAAGGACCCTCTGACTATCCGCCATTGTTGGTAGCGCCAGGATATGCATCATGTATATAATTGGTGTGTCCTTTGTGCAAAGTCCTTTGTTCATTTTCAAAGCAGCTGTGTAATTAAGAAATACATTAATTTTTCAAAGCAAAATATAAGTAATCCGACATTGAATTTTTGAAATATTTTGCAAGAATTGCCGACACGAGGGACCATACAAGCCACAGCGATAACTTTGTCTAGAAGGGGAAATAGTAGGCCGGGATCGCTTCTCGGCCTTGTGGCTATGAATATGATCAAAGTGTGGTATCTGTACTTGATCTTGCCAGGGCCACCAGCAGAGGTGGTCAACCGAATGACACACAGGGACGTGGGGATCTGATATGGCGGCTCTGGCCCCTGGGAGAACCGTGAGCAGGCGGGGTAGATCAGAGAATGCTTTACAGGCTCTTTCAGCAGTTAATAATTTAGGTCATTAAGTATTGTTTGGGCTGCTGACAGTATCATAGAGCCAGCTTGAAAGGTTGGAGCGCATACAGAATGCTGCCTTGGGGGTAATCTTGGGGTGCACAAAGGACACACCAATTATATGCATGAGGCATATCCTGGCGCTACCAATTATGACGGATAGGCATAGGGTCCTTCAGGCCAAATGGTACCTGAGACTTGCTGCAGATAGGGATCACCCCCTGCATGAAGCCATGGATATGGTCAGGGTTCATAGACAAAGACGAGGCAGGTCGTGGATGGCACAGGCAGAAATATATACACGTGAGATGTGTGATCTAGAGACCATCAATCGTGAAAATAGAGTGGGTTGAAGTTCCGGAAGACATGACTGACTGGCACGATGTAATAGTAACACTGGGTCGTGAGAGCAGAGAATGAGCAGCGGGCCGCACTGAGTTTGAAGTGCAACAGCTGATCGAGAGTAACACATATCAGGGGGACATCGTCATCTACACCGATGGGACAGTGGTAAGAAACAGACGTAGTGGTTGGGGTTTTATTGCAAACTTCTAATGGGCGAGTCTTGAAAAGGGAGAGTCTGGCATATGAGACTACGACCTCCAGCATGAGAATGGGGGTGGAAGCAGTAACAGCTGCATTCCTTTGGTTATAGGGGACTACTGCAACACACACTGTATTCAGATTGTGAGAATTGTATGGATATTTTTTAGTGGGTACCACGGATGTTGACCGACCACCAATAAGAGGAATGCATGAGATGGTGTGTATAGTGGCAGGCGATTAATTATGGTGTCACCACTTTCAG
This sequence comes from Cepaea nemoralis, assembly GCA_014155875.1. Classification (NCBI taxonomy): domain Eukaryota; kingdom Metazoa; phylum Mollusca; class Gastropoda; order Stylommatophora; family Helicidae; genus Cepaea; species Cepaea nemoralis. Next base: position 4,410 of record JACEFZ010020487.1, read on the forward strand.
CCGAGCAGCAAAAGAGAGAGCATGCAATGGAAGCATCTGGATCACCAAAAGCCAAACAATTCAAGTTACAGGTTTCCGCTGGTAAGGTTATGCTGAGCGAATTTTTTTACCATGAAGGGCTATTGTTGGCCGACTTTAAAGAACCTGGTGTCAACATCAACTCTACCCACTACTTGAAAATACTAGACAAGCTGCAAAACGCCATCAATAATAAACGACCCGGCATGCTTTCTCGCGGTGTGATTTTGTTGCACGATAATGCTCGTCCGCATGTCGCAAAGATTGTACAGGAAGCATTAGCAAGGAAGAAGTGGGAAATTCTGCAACATCCAGCCTATAGTCCTGAATTGTCACCATGTGATTTTCATTTGTTCGGACCTCTAAAAAAAGCTCTCAAGGGGCAACGATTTCACACAGATGCAGACGTAATGAACGTGGTAAACACTTGTTTCAGTGAGCAACCACAATCCTTTTTTGCGGACGGTATTCGCCGCCTACCTAAGCATTGGGATGCTTGCCTGAATGACAACGGCGACTTCTTCTGACCAACCCGTGGTGCATAATTCATTCAAAATGAATCTTCTTCTTCTTCAGGTTCCGAGCCATTGAGGTTCTTTGCTGCAGATTCAAGATGAATGGAATAAGTGACCGTTGACCAACACAGACGGTGGTCATTGATAGGAGGGGCGTTAGCTGGTGGGGCAGCTATCTCTGTAAACGAACTTCAAACCCTGTGAGACAGCCATCAGTTGGTAAAAGGGGTCATATTAGAGTAGCCTGGTATGGACTCTGTTTCATCGAGCTAGAAAAATGTGCTCTGAGGACACGTTCAATAGAGATCTGGAAACAACCTCACAAAATTGCCGGTTCCTAAACTTCAAGTGTTTCTTCAGCTAACTTTTTGAGGAGATGACGACATGAAACGAATACACGCTAGACTCAAAACAGCAGTAAATGAAACATTCTGAACCGACAATCAGACATAACACTACCCCGATACTTACTACGTCTGTGAGTGGACTGTTGTCTTCGTACATCAAATCAAACTGTACTTATTAATTCCACTGTCAGTGCCAACAGTTTACAATAGTAGATAGGAACGATAATTCTTAAATAACGAAACTGAAAACATAGCAATGTGGGAGGAAAAGAGAGTTAATCAGTCTTCAGGAATCCCTGTGGAGTCTGTGGAGATTTCATTTTAAATGTTGCGATTAGCGATGGAATCAGTTGTGCACGGCAGTCGAACAATATAAGTGATTGTGTGTTTTATGTAGTCCAGTCAAATTATCATTCATTATTTTTTCCTATGATGTAATGTATTATGTAGTAAGCACCTGACGAGATTGTGTGTTGTATGTAGTCCAGTCAAATTATCATTCATTATTTTTTCCTATGATGTAATGTATTATGTAGTAAGCACCTGACGGGATTATGTGTTGTATGTAGCCCAGTCAAAATATCATTCATTTATTCATTCCCTATGATATCATGTACTCTTTAGTAATCACCAGACGAGATTGTGTGTTGTATGTAGTCCAGTCAAAATATCATTTATTTATTCCTTTCCTATGATATCAATGTACTCTGTAGTAAGCACCTGAAGAGATTATGTGTTGTATGTAGTCAGGTCAAAATATCATTCATCTATTCATTCCCTAAAATATCATGTACTCTGTAGTAAGCACCTGATGAGATTGTGTGTTGTATGTAGTTCAGTCAAAATATCATTTATTTATTCATTTCCTATGATATAATGTGCTCTGTAGTAAGCACCTGACGAGATTATGTGGTGTATGTAGCCCAGTCAAAATATAATTCATTTATTCATTCCCTATGATATCATGTACTCTTTAGTAAGCACCTGACGAGATTGTGTGTTGTACGTAGTCCAGTCAAAATATCATTAACTTAATCACCTGGAGACATTAGACATCCCTGCCTAACACCTCTCTTAATAGGCTGATATTGTCCCACGTCATTATCAATCCTTATGGCAGCTTGTTGTTTTCAATATGTTTTTTTTTTAAAATTATAAGTCTAATATCAATCAATCAATCATGTGCCATGCCGAAAAGCGTGGGCGGTCATGACTCGCCATTTCACTCGATCACCAGCGTCGTGGATCAGCTCAGTTTTCCTGTCTCGTCCATGCCATATGGCCAAGCCATCCAGGCATTTTCCTCTCGCTCTTCCTCTTGGTCTGTTCCCTTCGATCTTGCCAGTTGTCACTAAGTTCTCCAATCTATTTCTTCTCATAACATGTCCAAAAAATTTTGACTGTCTGGTCTAATTTCTCTAATCAGTTTACGATGTTCATTTGTCTCCTGTAGTACTTGGTCATTGGTTTTTCTGTCTGTCCATGATATTCTTTGCATTTTTATCAGAAACCACATTTCTGCAGCCATCAGATGTTTTTCAGCTTGACTGCACATTGTCCAAGTTTCACATCCATACAACAGAACAGGCTCTATGTATCCCCACAACACTCTTTTTCTCGTTTCAATTGACATCTTTTTATTGGTCAGAATGTTTTTAATCTTGCTAAAGGCTACTTTCGCCATGGCGATTCTTGTTCTAATCTCTTCAAGGCATCTCCCATCAGATGTTATGACTGTTCCGAGATAGTTGTACCGATTCCCATGTTGAAGAATATTCCCATTTACTTGTTGTAATATGCCTGGGTTCATTAACATTACCGGCCCGGAGAAATAATAGACGGAGGTAAAATGGGGCTGGGTAGTAAGTCCCCGAAGGGGGCAAATGAGAGGACAGATTGGGAAGGTTTGTGACAGTAATGGAAGGGGGAGTCAAGGAGAAGTCAGCCCGTGAGTGTGGGTGTGAGGCAGACAGTTGGGCTGGGGAGTAGTGTTGTGTGGAGCCTGGGGAGGGCTGCAAAGAAAGGTAAAAAGACACTGAAAAACATTGTGGGGACAGTGGAGTTTTGGGAACCGACATTAGAGGTCGGCGGTCCGGGAAAAATGAAGGATAGCGGAGTTAGGGAGAGAACTCCGAGTTGTGTTATTTTCAGGGATAGTGAGTTGAAGTTTCGACCCAGAGGGGGGTGGATGTGAGTTCGGGCCGGGAGAGAGGCTGGTTAACTGTCGTGTTGGATGAGATGAAGTAGGCCTTGAGAAGGCAGTGTTATTCGAGTGTGAGGTTGTGACGAGGATATATTTTGGAAGTTCTGTTACTGGAGTTATATATGTTGTGTGTTTCCGTGTTCTTCATCATTAAAGGGATATTATGTGCGCAAACTCAATCCTGTTCACTGACTGGTGGATGTGTGCTGCAGTGGTGACTTGTGGTGTGAGACAGGTGGCTAGCTCAGCTTCCACTCTGCAGTGATATAGAAGGAGCATTAGGATCTAGACAACGACCAATCTCATTCTGTTGCAAAAGAGATTGTGTCAGAGAGGTTAATAGGAGCTACGTTCGGTCAAGGAACCCGTTGCAATATAAAGAAATTGTTGACATTCGGTTGCTTCAAGAAGGATAATGGAGGCTACGTCCGGTCAAGAAATCCATTGCAATATAGATAGTAGTATCTGTGGGCTCGCTTACAGAGGATAAATAGGTCAGAGACATTAGTTGGGCGCGCAATCACACCGACAATTGTTTCACAACGAATAACCACCATTTTCAGTAGACGGCCAACTTCAAAGGTGTCGGAGAATTAACACAGTTCATGGGAGGCCAGGCACAGGTTAGTTAGTTAGTTAGTCTTTCCTCTTGAGCCTAAGGCGGCGCATAGGGCATAAGTCCTGTCTCTCCATGCTTGGCGTTTCGCTGCTACCTGTTGTAGATCTTGGATATTTACTTGGCCATTGAATGAGCCTTCTCTAATGATGGTTCTACGCAGGGTCTCTCTTGGTCTTCCCCGTTTTCTTTTCCCTGCTGGTGACCATATGAGGGCTTGGTAGGGGAGTCTTGACTTGTCCATTCTGAGTACATGGCCGATGTAGTTTCAACGGCGTCTTCTTATGAAATTGGATACTGTATCTTGCTTAGTCTCTTGTCTTATTTGCGAATTGGTTCTGAAGTCTGTCCAGTGGATGTTTAGAAGTCTTCTAAGACATTTATCTCAAAATTGTCTAATTTTTTATCTAAAGCTACCGTTGATTTCCAACTTTCACATCCATACGTTAACACTGGAATCACACAAGAGTTGAAGATTTTAAATTTTGTGTGTTTGCTGAGTGTCTTTGACTTCCAGATGTTTGACAGTTTATTGAAGGCACTAGATGCCAGTGCGATTCTAGATGGTATTTCTGGTGTTGAGTCCCCTGTAGCTGTCATTGTCCTTCCTAGGTATGTAAAGCTGTTGACTTCTAGCGTATTCTGTGCTGTGAGGCACAGGTACAAAGAACATTACACACCCTGCGGGGGAAAATGAACGGTGGAGGGTTATCCACAGTACACAAACGGGGTTTGCACCTGTGAGAGAATTGTCTAGCAGACAAAACGGCGGCAGAGTAAAAAGTCGTGTTGACAGAAAGTCGGCGCTAGTTACGATACTAGCGGGACAGTATCTCTGAGAACATTTGCGCGGTGTTTTCACAGTTCAAGAGTTCAGCGCAGGTAAACAGACATGGATACTTGTATTACCGCTGTCAGGAGACAACGACAAAGACATGATTTGAGGCCAAGGCTGGCGGACAGTTCACGTGTAGATTTCACATCAAAAACAGTCAGCGCGAGTGGTAAATACGCGTGCAGAAATCACCCAGAAAACAGGCGATTTGCGGACACAGAGTTGTTCACGAAAACAGACAGCAAGTGTTTGTGTATGAGGAAAATTATTCCAGTTTATCTGGAATAGAGGTGAAAATTACTTCAGAACACAACCATATTCAGTGCGTGTTAATATTTACAAAGAGAAACTGAGGTGACTTGCGGGTCAAGGCTGTGTACAAGGGAATTTTACGGGAAAAATTTATACTAGAATTGACGTATGACTTAGGTGACTGTAAGGATAGAACTGGATAAACAATACCAGTTATTTTGCACTGAAACTGGAATTTATGTTCGTCGTTGTGTTTTCGTCATCATCGCGTCACCGGGAAACAGTCAACAACAGACAATCAGGTGCCGTCACCGCGAGAGTGGTCGTATTTCTCTACCAAAGAGGACTTGCTAAACATATTTAAATAGCTGGACATTCGTTGCCAATATTTATTTAACCTTGGCGGCAAACGGGAATCCGTACCATCACTTCAAGGCGACAGCGACCAAGCAGATAAACATTCATTGACTTTAAAGTTATTATCGTCTCCCCAAAACGCAACGGAAACCCTATAGTTCTAGCAAAACAGGAGCCATTACGTATATCATACAATCAGGCGCCAGCTCCGCATGGAGGGTTACAAAAACGTTAAGTACTGTGTAAAGACAAGGCGTTCGAATAATTACCATCATCTTCAACTTTTCCGACAGTCGGGACTCGTTATCACCACGTCAAGAAAAAAAGTAACAACGCACCAAAACAACAATTTGACTTTGGGATCTAGCGTCGTAGTCACTTCAAAACATTAACAAACAAGCATTTCCAGGCTATTATTGGAAACTATTAGAAACAAGCTAAGGACTTTTCGGAGAGTTTATCATCTCATTGTTGTCGGCCGACCATTTTGTTTCTGTTGCTCTCATCATCCTAAGTGTCTTTGTCGTATGTATATATATTGATATGTTATTTCATGTAGTGGTTGGATATGGATTTTTGCTATGTCTATCTCAATCAGAGTAGGCTTAGCAAAAACGTTTTTCTTCCAGGTACTTAAGATATTTTTTTAAGGAATACGCTAGAAGTTAGCGTGGTCGTGCGTTCGCATTGGGTGTCCTGAACAATATCCAGAGTCGTGTTGTCTAACGTCAAATCTGTGTATATTATTGACTTTAGATTGTTATTTTTTTCCCATTATATTTACATATGATATTTGGTTTCTTTGGATATATGTTATTATTGTGATGCTTCATGATATCTACCACATAGTGGTTTCTGTCAGTTCATTTGTATGCGCACTAAATTGTCTCTTTCATGGGCTTGTCGATGTCAGTTTTTTGTTTGTGTGTGTCACTAGCCTATGCGTGTAGCGTCTTATAGACATCACTTATTGTTTATCATTCAATCGTGGATATGTATGTATGTCTAACACTATTTCTAGAAACTTTCTACAACCATTTGTTACATATTTGAGGGAGTATAGGAAGTTCTCCCCCTCACTACTGAGTGTCTTATAGAGTGACTGTGTGAGTAGAGAGTGATATTATCAGTACTACGGATTTACTTATAGAGGGAGTGATGGTGTACTTAGGGAAGGTACACAAAGACTAGCAGCAGTGTCTTTATATTATAGTTGAATGACAGACAGCCAAGAGTCCACAATTACATGATGCCTACTTTATTGGAATATATTGAAGCAGGGAAACGGTTAGGCCTAACTGGCAGAGATTTGCAGGAGTTTGCAGTAGCAAAATTGAAAGAATTTCATCACTGGGAAAGAGAGGAGAGACAGCGTGAACGCAAGGCAAGGCGCTTACAGGAAGAAAAGTTAGCTGAAGCCTGGCGGCTACAGGAAGAGAAAGAGACACAGGTCAATTTAATGCAACTAGAACTTGAAAGTTAAAACAAACAAACGCGGTGGAAATTGAGAAAGAGAAGCTCAAGTGCCAGATGGAATCTGAGTTTGCACTAAACAAATTAGAACTAGCATCTAAGGGTCAAAGTGAGGAAGGCAGAAGACCTTTGCAGTCGTTACAACGATTGAAATTGCCATATTTTATGGACCGGGACAATCTTCAAGCTTATCTTGATATATTTGAAGCTTCTGTTAAGGCTTTAGGCATTCCAGAATGAGAATATGCTATGAGGCTGAGTGAGTAGCTTACGGGAAAGGCCGTAGATACCATGTTCAATTTACCTTTGGTAGAAAGAAACAATTATACTATTCTGCGTCAACGCTTGCTTACAAAGTTCAACCTAACTGAGCATGGATACAGAACAAAGTTCAGACAATTAGTGCCAGAGACAAATCAGGATTTTACAGATTTTGTCAATACAGTGAAGAACACATTTAATAAATGGATGGAGCTTGCAGAAGTTGGACAAGATTTCAGTCGCTTAGTCGATTTGATGCTAAGGGATAAGATATTATCGTCATGTAATGCAGATTTAGTGGCTTTCTTTCAAGAACGCAAACCAAAGGACATAGACACAATGTCCCAGTTAGGGCAAAACTACATGACTGCACATCCAAACAGCTCTATTGGCAGACAAATGAGTGAGGAAATAGTCTGTGCAGCGTACACTAAACAGGATCAGAATCCTGGGATCAGACCAAGATCGAAAAGTGTAGACTTAACACATAGGTATGAGCAACAAGGACCTCAAGACAATGGTTTTCGTGGCAACAATTTTGGCAGATCAGGACGTTACCCATACCACAGGGGAAATTTTAAGAGACGTCCGAATGGTTATGCTGGATGTTGGAATTGTGGGAGCTGGAGACACAAGGCAGCACAGTGTGATGTACAACCATCCAGTGGGCCAACGAATAACAGGAAAAAGGAGATCATTTGTTTCAAATGTGGAAAAAATGGCCATTTCAGCTATCAATGTACGATGGGAGAAACTGAGCACTCTAATGCAGCGCAAGTAATTGAGACACTTAACAATGAGAGTTGTAGTGGATGCAAACCTCTTTTTGATAAAGATAGTGTGCCTGTCTTAATGTGCGGTCACACAGTTCAAGCAGGATCAGCAGTGCATGCAGGAGGAAGTTTGAAGCTGCATCATGGGATTTGTTAATGATAGTGAAGCAGTGACACTTAGGGATTCTGGTTGTACGACGATCGGGGTTCAGAAAACGTTTAGTAGATCCCTCAGCTTACACAGGGAAAAAGGTTAGATGTATACGTTTAATGGGACAGTAGAAGTTTACCCATTTGGCTGTAGATCACAGTGACAACACCATATATCACAGGAAGAGTGACAGCGTGTGTTCTAGACTCACCAGTGGCAGATCTGATCATTGGAATGTGCCACGAGTTAAAGAGTGTACAGAAGAGGAAGTAGTTCATTGGTACCACAAATATGGTGTAAGCAGTAACGAGGTAGTTACCAGAATGAAACCTAGATTAGATATTATAGCTGAAGAAGAAGAGGCACTTGAAGTTGACAACCAAACAGGGACGAATGATAGCACCGCTGAAAAAGAGAAGACTGATTCCAAGCAAGGCCCTAGTGACTGTCAAAGACGAGACAGCACTCTTGAAAATGATTGTCAGATGTATTGTAATCCAGAACATAAGCGATTAACGAACGAGAAGGGTGGCTTTGAAGGGACGAATAATAGTTTCACTAACGATGTGTCAGATGACAAGACTATAAGTAACCAAGATGGGATACCTTTAGAGCATAGAGACCGATATATAAGAACAGCTCAGGATATTTCATCTGCAGGGCACATAGGAATAATGCGTACGCAGCAGAGAGCAGTGTCCCAGTTTTATTGGCCAGGATTTTGTAAAGAGGGCAAGCTAAACAGAGAATCCTGTGTAATGGTGCAAGATATAGATAGGAAAGTTAAGTCAGTTCACAAGAGTGCTAACGACATCACTGACCCAGGGTTAGGGATAGCATACAGGTGTTTTAAATATATAGGGACCATGAGTGATGGGTACACGAAGGGTAGACGCATCATCGACAGGAATCGGCGAATGTTTGATGCAAGAAAAGAACCACCCGATATAGGGTCGGTTCACAAATAGTTTGTTGTGTCTTGAAGATATTAATAGACCTGCGGGTACACAAATATAATGTTTTCTATTATATGTTGATTATTATGCTATGTATTAGTTCACACATTGGTAAACAAGATGGAAAGTTGGTTGTGTTGATGTGTAAGGAATATGGGAGGTTACTATGACTACTTGATGGATTATTTAGTATGGTAGCTGGAGTAAGATGGAGTCATACTTACGGCTAGTCAGGCAATGTTACTGGGTCATTATTTTTGTTTCGTGTGAGAAGCATTTCTCTTACATCATTTGAAAACGATGTTTTTCTTTTGATGAGGGGTAATGTAACATGCCTTGGTTCATTAACAATACCGGCACAAGAAATAATAGACGCAGGTAAACGGGGCAGGGGTAGTAGGTCCCCGGAGGGGGCCAAATGAGGAAGACAGTAATGGAAAGGGGAGTCGAGAAGAAGTCAGCCCGCGAGTATGGTTGTGAGGCAGACAGCTTGGGGCTGGGAAGTAGTGTTGTGTGGAGCCTGGGGAGGGCTGCAAAGAAAGGTGAAAAGACAGTGGACAACATTGTGGGGACAGTGGAGTTTTGGGAACCGACATTAGAGGTCGGCGGTCCGGGAAAAATGAAGGATAGCGGAGTTAGGGAGAGAACTCCGAGTTGTGTTTTTTCAGGGATAGTGAGTTGAAGTTTCGACCCAGAGTGGGGTGGATGTGAGTTCGGGCCGGGAGAGAGGCTGGTTTACTGTCGTGTTGGATGAGATGAAGTAGGTCCTTGAGAAGGCAGTGTTATTCGAGTGTGAGGTTGTGACGAGGATATATTTTGGAAGTTCTGTTACTGGAGTTATATATGTTGTGTGTTTCCGTGTTCGTTCATTATTAAAGGGATATTATGTGCGCAAACTCAATTCTTTTCACTGACTGGTGGATGTGTGCTGCAGTGGTGACTTGTGGTGTGAGACAGGTGGCTAGCTCAGCTTCCACTCTGCAGTGATATAGAAGGAGCATTAGGATCTAGACAACGACCTATCTCATTCTGTTGCAAAAGAGCTTGTGTCACTTGTATATTACACTGTGGTGCTACGTTCTTCCTAGTGACGACCATAACCTGTGTCTTCTGACAATTTAATTCCAACTCCAGCTGCTCACTGTGTATAAACAACTGTGTCTACTAATTGATCTTGGGCATTGTCTGCAATAAATGCTGTATCATCTGCATATCTAATGTTATTGATGTTTCGTCCTCCAATGCTGATTCCATTTATATCTTCTAAATTCCTGAAATTATTTTCACTGTATAGGAAAAAAGATCTGGAGACATTACACATCCCTGCCTAACACATCTCTTAATAGGTTGATATTGTCCCACAATATCAATCCTTATGGCAGCTCGTTGTTTCCAATATATGTTTTTTATAAGTCTAATGTCTTTCTCATCAATTTATAGATCTGCAAGCATATCTACCATGTTGACATGTCTAACTCTACCAAAAGCCTTTGTGTATAAATAAAGCAAAGGTGTATATCCTTGTTTACTTCTATAGCACGTTCAATAACTGTTGGCAGCATATACACAGCATTTACTGTACCATTTCCTTCTACAAACCCACATTGTTCTTCTCCTATTTCAGGTTGTATTTTCTTCCTCACTCTTTGCATGATAATTCGTAGCAAAATCTTTGTGATGTGACTGATTATACTAATTGTTCTATGTTGATCACATTCCAAGGTTCCTGATTTCTTTGGGATTGCATTAAATGCAGAGTTACATAATTCAGAAGGTATATCTCCAGTATCATTTAATACACCGGGGGCCTTGCCAGCTTTCATATGCTTAAGAACATTTTGAACCTCAATCTTTAAAATTGGCGGCCCTTCATTATTAAATCTAATATCATATTGTTCATCTCTGTTATCATTATACAGGTTTATCACAATACCTGTCCATATATGTAGAATCTGATCTTTTTCTATTATGATCTTGACATCTTTAGTTTTTAGACAGCCTGTTGATGTACTTGCTTGTTCTTTTATTAGTAAGTTCCTGAATTCTTTTGTGCACTAATTTGGTATTTTGACTGTTGTGTTGTTTTTCAATTTCTAAGCATTTTTCCTAGCCATGCTTCTTTTGCCTTCCTACATAATATTCTGACTTGTATGTGAATTTCTTCATATTTGGCAGGATTATTTTTGTTGAGTCTTCTTGTTTCCATTAGGTGTAAAATTTCTTCAGTCATCCATTTCTTACGACCCACCTTCTTTAATTTTGGAATAGTTGTTTCTGCAGCTAAACTGATTGAATTCTTTAACATTTCCCATTGATCATGCACATCCTGGAATAATATCTCTAGATCAGACAATATATCAAATCTGTACTTCTATGTTGAAATTGTTTTGTATTTCCTTGTCATTACGCAATGTACACAAATCATATTTAGTGTTTCCTGTCTTATACTTGACTTTCTTTAACTTTATCCTCCTTGTAATATGCCAGGCAATAAATCGTACCACATATCTTCTTCTTATACGTACATCGGAATGTTGGTTTGGATGTAATTGCGTTGTGCCTGTTTACACCAGAGCTGACAGAAGAAACCGCCAAAAAGAGATACAGTCAAAGTTGCTGTGGCGGGTTTTACTAGGAGACTGAGCACGTGCAGATTTGTCCGGAGGGCTACAATGCTAGTAGACAGGCGGGTAGCAAAACAACAAAATTGTACAGGGCTAAAAACACAAGACACAACAAAAATAAAATAAAAATGTCTACAACACGTGGTGTTCGCAAGCAGGTCACCCATCTAAGTACTAACCAGGCCCGACGTTGCTTGACTTGGGTGATGGGAGGAGAACCGGTATGTGCCACGTGGTATGGCCGTAGAGGATGGAGAACCGGTATGTGCCACGTGGTATGGCCGTAGAGGATGGAGAACCGGTATGTGCCACGTGGTATGGCCGTAGAGGATGGAGAACCGGTATGTGCCACGTGGTATGGCCGTAGACGATGGAGAACCGGTATGTGCCACGTGGTATGGCCGTAGAGGATGGAGAACCGGTATGTGCCACGTGGTATGGCCGTACAGGATGACTGGTATCGCTGTGTTGTCTGTATACCTGAGGAGGGCACAAGGGACTGGACGACTACTGGGGCACTTCTCTCTGAGGTCCGCGCGATAATGTCAAAGCCTGGTGTGGATGTCAATCAATCAGTGGTCAAGAGGTGTCCATCTCAAGTGACATTGACTGGGAGTGAAGTATCCCGCCTTCGTGACCCAGCAGTCCGTAGTGCCAGCGAGATGTCCATCCTGAAGTGACGCCAGGGTGCCTGGGCGTCCTCCTCACGGAGGCCATGAAGATTTGCCGTTGCTAGGCCAGCATGACCTTTTACCCTGGAGTCAGGCATAAAGCATGCTGGAAAGCATCCGGGAACTCTCCCACTGACGAGTGGTTCATGGAGTCATTGTGAGCCGAATGACCTTACTTCAGGATGAGCACGTTTTGACAATCTGACTCTGCCTTAATGAACCGGGACTCGACTTCTCTCTCAGCCAGGGTCAGGAGAGGTGTCGACACTATTTACCACCTATTTAATTATATCATTTCAGCAATCTTCCTGAATGCACAAGAGTTCGCTATCTGTCTTTGCGTGAGATTGAGAATTTGCGGGTTTGTCCGGAGGACTGTCTCTTAGTATCAACACGTCTACAGCACATGATCTTGTTTTTACCCCGGAGAGACTGAACACTTGGGCTATGTCTTAGAAACCCAGGGACTGGCTGAACAGAAAACCCCAAAAATGTCAAGGGGGAGACAATTACAACACAAGGCCAGCAACACGTGGTGTTGTGTAGACGGTTGGGGGTTATGCGTGATACACGCATAATATCTTGCACCCTAAACCCCAGGCCTAACCGTTAACCCTAACCTCTAACCCCCAACCAAATTCTTGTGTTAGAGTTGAGTCCAGTACAGAATCGACACCAAAGAACTCGGGTATTCCCATACGTGCTCCGTCCTCATCTTGAACAACCAGTGAAAATCCCAGTACAAATGAAACCAGATGTAAACTAATTGTGTGTGCGCCTGGCCTTTCCAGTCATTACTGATGACGGCTAGAACCGCTAGTCTCTCCGTACCGCTCCGTTCTCTCCAGGCTATGGTGATTTATCTGATCTTCCATGCTATACACATGATCCTAAACTGATGGTAATTTATCTGATCTTCCATGCTATACACATGATCGTAAACTATGGTGATTTATCTGATCTTTCGTGCTATACACATGATCCTAAACTATGATATTTATCTGATCTTTCGTGCTATACACATGATCCTAAACTATGATATTTATCTGATCTTCTACATGCCATATTAGGACACATGATCCTAAACTATGATGATTTATCTGATCTTTCGTGCTATACACATGATCCTAAACTACGATGATTTATCTGATCTTTCGTGCTATACACATGATCCTAAACTATGATGATTTATCTGATCTTTCGTGCTATACACATGATCCTAAACTATGATGATTTATCTGATCTTTCGTGCTATACACATGATCCTAAACTACGATGATTTATCTGATCTTTCGTGCTATACACATGATCCTAAACTACGATGATTTATCTGATCTTTCGTGCTATACACATGATCCTAAACTATGATGATTTATCTGATCTTTCGTGCTATACACATGATCCTAAACTATGATGATTTATCTGATCTTTCGTGCTATACACATGATCCTAAACTATGATGATTTATCTGATCTTTCGTGCTATACACATGATCCTAAACTATGATGATTTATCTGATCTTTCGTGCTATACACATGATCCTAAACTATGATATTTATCTGATCTTCCATGCTATATACATGATTCCCAGACTATGATGATTTATCTAATCTTTCATATTATACACATGATTCCCAGACTATGACGATTTATCTGACCTTTCATGCTATACACATGATTCCCAGACTATGATGATTTATCTGATCTTTCATATTATACACATGATTCCCAGACTATGACGATTTATTTATCTGACCTTCCATGCTATACACATGATTCCAGACTATGAGGATTTATCTGACCTTCCATGCTATACACATGATTCCCAGACTATGACGATTTATCTGACCTTTCATGCTATACACATGATTCCCAGACTATGATGATTTATAGATCCTAAACTATGATGATTTATCTGATCTTCCATGCTATACACATGATTCAACGACTATGACGATTTATCCCGCCTTCCGTGCTATACACATGATTCCCAGGCTATGATAATTTATCCGATATTCCGTGCTAACCCTTTAAACTCACAAAAAGCAGTAACGGCTTGTGTCATTCTGGACTCTCTCTAGTGCTAGGAAGCTTCTGAAGAATGTGAAGATTCTCTGTATGTGATTTATACGAGGAGACTGACTGATACACTTGAGTGTGCAATGGCAGGTTTTCCTTTTAAAACCAACACGGGATTGCGGTAATGATGCTGTCTTGAGTGTCTCCTTAGATCTTGACGCACATTTCAACGTCACCCACAACACTCAATAATCATCATCATCATCATCATCTTCCACTTCTGCCGTCAAGCGGCGTGGGGAGGAATAATTTGCGTTCCAGCGCCCGGTGGACGGCACTGGATAGTGTCATTCCGTGTGGTTGTACAATGTCTCTTTTGGAAATTTTTTGGGTTTTGGGG